>JAODJW010000094.1:10742438-10760266 GCA_026777045.1 Hyperopisus bebe
GTACGATCGGGGCAGGACAGGGGTAATGTTGGGATAAGATCTTTATCGTTTTGGAAGCCATTAAGAAAAAAATGCTCTACTTGTTTTATCCAGTTCATTTTGTGTTTAAATGCTGAAACAAAAAACATATTTAGTGTAATTTTGGGGGGCCGGGAACCAATTAATTGATTTTTCATTATTTCTTATGGGAAAAGTTCGATCAGAACTCGAACTTTTTAGGATTCGATAAGGAGTCCGGAACGGATTAAGTTCGAGAACCGAGGTACCGCTGTATATATGTTTTTTCCGGGCCAGTCACTGAAACCATACAGCAGCCAGATCAAGACAGTGAGCGAGGCGGATTGGAAGAAGGCGATTAATCACCAGAATTACAGTGCTTACTTTGATGAAGTCGCTCTGAGGAACCAAAAATTAAAAGCTGAGAAATACAAGTCTGATATATCACTGGGCGACTCCGCTTTCTCTCAGCTAAAACGTTTTAATGAGGTAAGTAGAGCTGAAAAAAAGACACAGGAGACAACTGCCTTTGCTCTAAAGCTGAAATACACAGTTTGGACCACTTGGTCTGGCTTCAGAACCTTCAGCTGTTAATGAACTGAAGTGAGAAGTGGCCTGTTTGCAGAGGGACCGTTTGGAGTTTTATGATGTAGGAACATCTCACCTGTTGAGAGCTGTTAGCTACCAGTGGTGACCATGTTTATTGTTTTGGATGTTAAGTAGATGTTCTCTCACTTAGAATAACTTCAGAGCTTTAGCACTCCATCCATCTGTACAGCCGCTTACGTCAGAGATTAAAAGCACCAGTTAGCTGGACACCCATCTCCTGGTTCAGAATCGGACCCATGACATGATTCTTATTACGAATGCAAATCCCATCTCCGGTGTCCCAGCACTGTTGACAGACAGGAGACCCTTAAGTGGTAATACAGGAACAAATTAGCCCTTGGATTGTTATCAGACACAGGTGAATAGATTTCTCCCCCAGCCAATACATATAAGTGGACTGGGCAGATTAAGCAGGACTCTTCTGTTGTCCTGTGGCATCCCGCCAAGTGTCCCCAGATTCCGGATGATCCAAGCTGCTTCCTGACGCATGTCGGGGTCAACCGACCCATTTTCTGGAGAGCACAGAGCATGAATGAGACGGTTTGGACCGTACCACTGCCTGCTCCCGTTGGCCCAAAGCCCGCGTTACCCCCCTGCTGAAGTTTGGGGTGCGGCTGCCCGTGTTTCCTCTCTCTCAGGATCACAGCGGAGCCCGTGAGCTTTATCCCGAGTCGCTCTCCCCAGAGTTCCCGGACACGCACGGCTTTTACTGCCGCTCGATTGCCCGTAAACTCGGCCCATTACTGCACTCCCCCGTGCCTTCAGCCTGTCCGTTCCAGGTTACCGAGCGAAACCGACTGTTCCAGCTCGATTTAGAAGGAGCCGGGAAAAGCGCAGCCACGTGTGGCGGCAAGGACCTGTCAGCCGCTCCGGCGTCTTTATGGGTTTGTCATTTCCCAGGAGGTGGCAGCAGTATCTGAAGATATGGAAGATATGGAGCTGGAGAACAGAGGCAGAAAACAAGCTTGAAACCCCTAAGCTCCTGCTTTTAGGCACATCAACTAAACCTGGAAGTCATGAACCAAATAACAAGAGTTATAATTGCAGTTTCACTGAGACTGAGTTTCACTGTCATCCAATTGCATTTTGCATATTATCAATTTGCATCTCTAAAATTGCCTTTCATGCTCACGCAGGCGTTGGCCATTGTCGAATTCCCTGTGCGATCTTTAAAAAGTATCTGTTTTTAATGCGGTCAAACCAATGTCACTGTTCTAGACCTCATAAGGCCAAATTGTACCATTTTGGGGCAGCCAGGCTTGAAATGAAGCCGACTGGGAGATTTGTTGAATTGTCTCACGGCGTGGACGTTAACTTAGGTACAGTTACGTGATGACGGATGTATGTTCTCCTGTGTTAAACTTTAATTATGGCGCGGGCCGGACTTAAGTGTTAAGTGCGTTAAGTGCATTGCATTTATCGAACCGCGACGTGTGAACATAGATGTCCCATGTGTGTCATGTGGGTGCCAGCCTCACGGCTGAATGAGTGCAGTGCTTAAGTCGACGTGCTAAAAAACCAAGTTCTCTTTTTGTTTGTATTCTTCTGCTTTGTATTTGCACTTAATAGACAAGGGCCTCTGTACGCGATGCTACTTAGAAGAACTCCCCCCCTCCCATCTTGACTTACTGTAGTTTCAACCACTTTATAATGCTAAAAATGAAGATGTTAGCTGACTAGTTTAAACCACTACAATGATTCTGCTGGGTCCAACCCACATACCCACCTCATTTTAATATCCCTGTTTCACTGTGGGGACCAGCAGAATGTACTCAAGGGGGGGGGGGGGGTGACCTCAAGATATGCAGACATATGCTGATAAACCAATTAAAAAGCTGCTGCCTGGATCTGTAAAGGGAGCACTTGTCCCCCAGGTCCCCCCTCACCCTGCCCAGAGGCACACAGCCACAGCAGAGTGGTCATCAGGTTGTCTGTCCAGGTCGGTCAAGTGACCTTAGCCAGCGGTGGATTTTTGCGTCGCACCGCTGGCAGACGTTTCTGACTCTTCACAAACGGCGCATACAAAGCAGAGCTGGTAAATCCATCCTTAGCGGCACACAGCCCATTCAAAACAGAACTAAGGAAAAACAGCGAAACTTATTTCAATTTAGCCAAATCCGAGTGCAGTTTCAGTCGATGTTTGCTGACAGAGGGAGATCGCCTTCACCACAGGGAAACAAAGCGGGCCAGATCATTACAAGCACATCTGCAGAGTGGCAGAAGGAGGAGAGAGGGAGAGAGGGATGGAGAGCGGGCTGCTTCTCCTTAACCATGAGTCAGTGCTCCTGTTAATGGACTGCTCTGAAGAGAAGGAACAGGGGGAAGACGCCTCTTTGATAAGGTGCTGCGTCGGCAGAGATCTGAGACGGGGGGAGACGCCGGCGTTTGCATTCCCATAATTCTCCTGGGACAGACTGTGGCCCTGCAGCTATAACCCCTCTGCCGAATTTCTGCCAAGCGAGGCACTGAAATCCTCTGTCTGTGTCCCTCTGTGTCCCTCCTTCTCCCTCTCTCTCTCTCTCTCTCTCTCTCTCTCTCGCTCTCTCTCTCTCTCTGCTCCCTACATCAATAACTAGGCCTTTTGCTCAAAAATAGTACACCCCATCTTGAGCATAGGTGCCATTCCAATGAGGAGTGGGACAGCTATAGTGAAGGGGGGGCATTTATTGCAAGGCCTCTGCACTCAGAAACTAACCCCCCCCCACCACTGTCCATGATGCATTAGCATAACCTGTGTCGTTCCCAGCGTGTCTCCTCGGCTTGCCGGCTGGGGTAGTGGCAGCAGAAAGGCTGCCCTTTATTTATTGCCCGTCCCACTCTCACAGGAAGCTGAGGTGACAACGCTGTGCTCCACGTCCCTTTAAACACTGACGCTAGCGGAGACAAGTGTGGCCCGTTTTAGCCACGCACACACAGACGGACAGTGGCGGATGACAGCTGACCCCCCACACGCACTCACGGAATCTTCTAGAAGCAGTGACCCCCACCATCCCTCTCTCCCACTATGGCCCTTCCACCATGGAGCCGGATTTGCATGCAATAGGCGGGGGCCCAGCTGGGAGGAGGCTTTAAAAGCAGATTAGGCCGAGGCCGTGGGGAACCTTTCAAAGGTTCCGTTCCCTGAACCCACTGTGCAGATTGAAAAATCTGCTCCGAGAGGGTAATGGCTTTGGACACGCTCTCCTGGCCGGCGGCGCGTGGCGGGCTTTTCCATAAAAGGCAGCGGCCGCTTATTAAATGCCAGGCGGGTGGCATGAAAGGGGGCAGAGCTGCTCCTGCCGCTCGCCACCGATGGTTGTCATGGTTGCCGTATTGAAGTTTTCGCTGGATCGCGGGTTCGAGGGGCGGGCAGTGGAATGAGCAGGCGGCGATGGTGTGTAGTAACGCCAGACTGTTGTGGGTTCTGGCTGAGTCACTTCCCCATACCCCACTGTGCCTCCGGGCCCAAGCTACCTGCCAGACAATTATCTGATCACAACTGTCACTGATCGGTAGATTTTAAAAAAAGCCATAACAATATCTCAGCCCGTTAAACAGTAAAGGCATCTCTAAATTGCCCCTAATGTGTGATTGTGTGTGTGTGTGTGTGTGTGTGTGTGTGTGAAGGACTTCCATGCCTCTCAGGGTGTGCCCCAGCCTTGTGCCCTATGTTGACCTGACTAGTATAAGCTGTTAGCAGACAGAATATGCAGTCAACAAATGGTGCGCATCGATTTTATATAGATGGATATAATGCTGTGAAAATAGTGTTGAAAGAAAGTGGCAGAGATTGTTAGACAGAGCACACCCACGGTTCCATGTCAGCGAGGGGAGTCAATTAGATTGCAAATAACGCGACTTCATAATAGGACAAAAACAATTATCCCGGTAATGACTGGAGTTTTCAAACCTCGGAAATCAAACGGCGGCCTGCAAGCTGCGGCTCTCAGAGAGTCGAAAGTATAGTAGAAAAGTATGAAGTTCTGAGGAGGTCAGAAAGTTTGCTGGCGGTTGCATGCGCCAAAGGTACGCTGGCCTCCCATCAACATGCAGGCAGAGGGGAAACGAAAAGAAAGGGCTCTATTAACGGGATCTCAAAGGCAGCCGATTTCAAGAGGTGCGCAGAGGCTGGGGCTCTGAGGGCGGCTAAAGCCAATAATGGAACTGAAACAGTCGCGAGGCTTAAAGGGCCGGAGCATAGCTGTTCGTCAACCCACCATAAATGCAGCCTGCAGGTTTATGTCAGGGGATTTTATGGGAAATAGCTGGGCACGAGGACCATGGGGACTCGCCCTTTGCTCGGAGCCCGACTGGGGCGTGCACACAGCAGGAGAGAGGCTTACAATATTACCTTATGTTGCTTTTTGAGGTTCCCTGAAATCCTCCTCTAGGGCACCCTAGATAGAGCAGAATGAGACCATTACCACTGTCATTCTCTGTTGTACTCGCTTGAGGTGAAGTATGCTACGTGTGTGTATGAGATTGGGTAGTTTTCTGAGCATCTCTGCAGAGAGTACGATATGGCAAGATAACAGGTACAGGAGGCAGTTCTTTAAGAAGCGTGTAAGAAATTACCAATGCAAAACATAGGAATATCTGTATGTTCTTTTCTATGACTTGAATGTGTGATGACATGAAAGGCCGGTGATCATGTCTTCTCTCTCCGTCTTAAATAATGGGAAGTGATGTGACTGCGCGGTTCACTATTGCCTCGTTTCCACCAACATGGAGATGGTGCCAGTGCTGGGCCGGGTCTCGCTTGGTGCCTTTTGAGAACCTGCCTGCGTTTCCACCGGTTTCAAAAAAGAGCAAAACAGAAAAGTTACGTAAAGTGAGAGTAAAGTAAAGGTTCATATGCATCCTATTTTTAGATTTATTTTGCTCTGTCTCACCTTTTGAGTTTTTCTAAGTTGCTGAACTGAAAACTATGCTTTCAGAGTATATCTCATTGCACCCTGTCTCTGCCTGTATCCACTTTTCTCTACTTAAAGGCTTCGTCATCTGCGTGTGAGTTTAATCCTTATTCTTGCTCACTGTTTTACCGCTGTCCTTTTAAGGATAGCGCAATAAACAAGTCTGCTCAACAATGAACTTTGCCCCATCATATCTTCGCCACTGGAGCGCCACTACATTTTATCTATTCAACCTGCAACATGTTTATGATTTATTATTAAATCTGGCTTGCTGATCAATCTTTCGTTTTCTACAAAATGAGGTAACGTTATTCCACTAATAAGCTGGCAAGTTGTTTCACTGCCAGCACTGGCGATATTAAACTAGACTATATTGGTTACGGCCTGAATTTTCCATGTATGTGGAAGGTTTGGACGCGATAGCCAGTCCCACTTTCGCTGACATTAGGGTGCCAAATAAGACCCCGGTCTGTGAAATGCGCAGAACAAGTTTTGATTGGGAAAAAGTCTGGCACTGCGTTGGTGGAAACGAGGCATCTGCTGCCTGCTACCAGCTGAACAGCGAGGGGGTGGGGCTAGTGATGGGGGGGGGGGGGGGGGGGGGGGGGGGGGGGGGGGGGGGGGGGGGGGGGGGAGTGGCATTTGAAATGCTAATGACATTAAGGCAGCTGCGGTTGGGGCTGTCATGCTGTCTGCAAGGGTGAGCTTTGCCCTGTTCCCTCATCGCCGAGTTACTGTAGATAATCCCCAGTTACTCAAGGTAATCCACAGACGTTTTAGTAAGCAGTTTAATGTAGGAACTAGTTTCTTTCTACCGAACACCACACACCAACCGTATTCCTGTGCAGAAATTAGCACTGGGGCGTTCATTAGAAAGAAAATAGTTCCTACTTAAAACTGTTCATTACAAGGTCTGTGGATTTTCTTGAGCAACCAGATCATGATTTCTGGTGAGAGACATTACTGTGGAAATTTTCAAATGTTTTTTTGCTGCTTTAATCACCACAGAAAAAATGTAATTTAGTCCCAATATATTTGAGAGAAGTCTAACATTTCTATGGCCGATATCTCCAAAACCAGGCAACTCTCATCACAACAATCTAGATGAGCAAATAGTCCTACAACTTATCTAAGGCATATGTTTTTTACATTTTATTTTGAGGTGAACTGCCCCTTCAGATCACAAGATACTTGGAGCATCTGGACTAATGAACCTGTCCCATCTACCTCCACACCCCCATCACATGACTATCAGATACACCTGTAGCACATCTGTACCCCTGAAGCATCTGGACCGATGAACCTGTCCCATCTACCTCCACACCCCCATCACATGACTATCAGATACACCTGTAGCATATTTCTGAATTAGAACCCCTGTAAAGTATAGTGCCGTTTGCTGATCTATGCTGATTATCATGCTTGTGTTTGGTTACCACTGCTTTCTAGGAGCTTCTCTGTCCTCTAACCATACTTGACGTTCAGAATTTGGATCTGGCATATGTTTCACTGCATTGTTTTTGAACTTTCTCTGTTTCTGACCTACAGTTTCCAGATTACGACTTGTGCCCACAGTTCTGCACTCAGACCCTTTTCATTAAGAAACTTAATAGTCTATTCAGTCTTCTATATATTTCATTCAGTCTTGATAGAGAAAGAGAAAATGGGACATTTTCAAATCTGAAATAGTAGCCTGATTATGATTTTGCCGCCATGAAAACTGCAGTCTAGACACTGTAATTGCTTGAATTCAACTTGAATTTTTCTGTGCGTCATCTGTCCTCATCATCTTGTGCTGTTCCCGGAGTCCTCAACGTGGAATGAAGAAGTATTACTATTGTGTGTCAGTCCCAGGGTAAAACTGGGGGAGTGACAGGTTGTGTGCGAAGGGCAGAGCCCGTTCGGGTCACACTGGGCGCTTGGAGACTGATCGTCTGAACGAGAGACACGGAGGGAGTGTATTGACTCGAGATTGAATTATTTGACGATGGCGGCCAGCAGGGGCGCCATCCCGTGTTATAGCGCTAAAATGAGGACTGGGAGCCAAAACAATCCACAGACACTTAATAAAGCTCTGGACAAAGGGCCGGAATTGGAAATTCTGGGCTTTAAATCAAAAAGGATGGGCAGGAAGTTCTAACTTCTCGCTCCGCTAAGAATGTAAGTAGAGCCAGCCGGAGCCGCACTGGCCCAAGCTGGTCCACTGCGTCAGCCGCCCCTTTGGTGTGAGAAGATAATCTATTAAGTGTAACTAGATGACAGAAAGCTGAAGTGATAAGAAAAATCCTTTGAGCGAGGAACCCCCCCCCCCCCCCACAAAAGACAGGGGGGGGGGGGAATCAATTCTCTGCGGCAGCTTCATTCCATTTCTCCAAAAACCCGGTCAGCTTGGTGTCAGGAAGGCTAAAGCTAATATCTAACTTATTTTATTGGAAAACTTGTCGCCGTGGCAGCCGGTGGGGTGAGGAGGAATTTGCCTTCCGATTGGACGGTTTGTGCTTCATCATTACACATTTTAGTCAGTCAAACTTTGCTGTTAAGACCACAGAGGCATCTAAAGGCTGCACCAAGAGGCAACAAGGAGATCTGTTAGGTAGAGAGGGGGCAGATTGGGGGGGGGGCAGAGGAGGACACATTCAGTGCGTTTAAATGCACAGCTAAGTCGAGCTGTGGTTATATTTCGACTACGCCATTTAATCAGACTACTGTCCTTGTCCCAATATATATGCATGGGAGGGGAATCGATTTAATGACTAAAGTATGTCTAACTTTGCTACTATAGGTGGCAATATGGCTCCTTTCAGCGTGATAGTACTGGGCTTTTTCTGGTTGACCCATTACGTTGACCCAGATGTAAAAAAATATATAGAAAATGAATAATGGATGGATGGGCAAATGAAGTGGCACAGGTTGTAATTGCGATTTGGTCAGAAGAACAGATACAACAAGATCAGAATAGCATAACAAGAAATAAAGTATTTTGTATAATATAGTATGACAGCACAGTATTGGAAAATTTTCAAATACTGCAATGTGATTTTCTTGTAATAAATATTGGGGTACAACATAAATTTCTCACAACACCATCTAGGAATGACTTGAACAGCATGGACGAAAAAGAATGATTGTTTCGGAGAATGCATGCTGCACTCATGCAAAAGCAAGAGAGGTACATTTTTCAAACTGATTTTGAAATATATACTAAATAATCTTGAAAATGAATAATCATTAAAATTGCAAAACTTGCTAAGTTTGTTTTCCTATGAAAAAGTAAAAATGTTTTGGCAAGACTTAAAGTCCCTGCGCTATTATATTTGTACCGAATTGAAGGTAAGAAAAAGCCTGATCTTAGTGATGTAACAATTGCACGTGCATAATACGCAATGTTGGTATTAATATCGCATATCATCCAGCCCCATAATATACTACAGCCATTTTTCAAATTTAGTACAAAATACCCTCGTGCTGTGTCATTCAGTGCCAGTACAAGTTTTTACGCCAGTGGAAAATAAATACCTTGAAGTACCATACTTTTGGTACCTCCTTGAAGTACCAAAAGTACGGTACCTAGTGTGGTGGAAACGTACCCTTTAATTGGATGGCTTTACAGTACTGTACATTTCATACCTGCTGTACTGTGACATGAAGGAGCAAATTGACTCCCAATCCCATTATCTGGGTGTCTTAGTCCGAATATTCGATTTAGTATGATTTCAGAAGGACTAACATCCTTACATGTGAATTAAAAGCCCAGTTTTCATCAGACTAACACAATAATTTGATTTTTCTAATGTCTTGTAAACCTACTGATTGAGTCACATCCCTGTCGCCTGTTCATAACAGCGCGCAATTGGGCAATGAGGTCTAATTACTGGCTTCTGGAGTTTATGGCAGAGAGCAGCAGAACTTTGATGCAAGTCTCAAATGGATCTGAAGTACCCTCAAAAGGCTTATCAACAGTGTGCTAACTAGCTGTTGCTGAAGAGTTGGGGCTGCCATGCTTCCGAGTGGCGTGTTGGCCAATGTGCCGGCCGGCCACTGCTCTGGGGGAGGCCCTCCTGTTTCGCGACTCTGCTTCAGTGCTTCCGTGTTGCCCTAGATGCGACATTCCCCTCCGCCTGCAGGCCAGACAAATGGGCACTTAGCGGCTTGATGTGTAATTAGCCTGAGAGGGAGAAGATGCTGTTGGATGGACTTCTAAGGCTTAGTCTGCCTCTAATGGAGACAGCGCCCTCACCTGGACGATGTCCTAGCGGTTGCTGCTGATCCAGGGAGCTCCTGCAGTGACCCTTCACTGATGCCAGTTCCCAAGAATAAGACCACGGTCTGTGAAAATGCATTCTGTTCAGGATGTTGTTATTTCACGTGTGGGAAGAATCATCTCTTCATGACTGCTGCTCGGGGGTAACTCTCTGTTACACGTTCCACTTGCAGTTTTTTCTTATTCTATATTGCTCCCTCATGTACCATTCGGTTCCTGCATGCTGATGTCATAAACAGGTTGATTGCCAAAGAGAGCTCATAATTAAATTATACGCTCACAGTGATGATGGCTGCCGCTCTCTGCCCCGGCAGGTTTCTCGGGGTGCCACCTGGAAGGGGAAGCTGTCCGCTGACCGGCCCACTGCCCTTTGACCTCATCTACACGGACTACCACGGGCTGCAGCAGATGAAGCAACACATGGGCCTCTCGCTCAAGAAACACAAGTAGGTGAACCATGAGTTTCGCTTACACTAAAAATGTTCTGAGGGCAGAAGAAAAAATGATTGGTTCAGAGAGATAACCAATCAGATTGTAGAGGAGATGGGTCCAAGCAACTAGGGAAGGCTGGACCAACCAATCATCTTGATCCTGCCTCCTCTAGTTGCTTGGGCTCACCTTCTCTACAATCTGGTTATCTCTCTGAACTAATTATTTTTCCTCAGAACATTTTTGTGTAAGTAAAAGCCCCACGAGCAAATTGTGACCCCCCCCCCCCCCCGATCTTACCCATAATGCCCTTGTAAGCGTACCCTATATTTACCGCCTGGGTTTACTGGACCATTATTAGCTGGTCACTAAGTGCATGAACATTGTCAGCCACTGATCAAGCCGTTAATCACTCACTGGAGGGTGATGCACCCCTATAATGGCTGGCTTGTCTAATGGGCGACGGAGTTTGTTTTGAAGTGCCGCAATACAGACAAGGGCAGCGTCCGGCGTCTGCGGGTACGAGTCCGTGTGCTGCATGGCGTTCCTATCAGTTGATTAATATTGCAGTGGAGCGTCGGTGCTGCAGTGCTGCCAGGGGCGTCAATCGGGGAGACTTCAGTCTCGGATTGGCTTTGGCTCCGCGGGGAGTGGGGGGACTAGCATTCCGTCCACTGGGGGTGGGGTTTAATAAGAAGGAAAAAGCTCATCCCAGAGTGCAGGTTCAGGGTCGGCCACCTTGCAGAGTTGCTGAGTCATGTGGCAGATTAATAACCCAAACCCCAGCCCCCCCGCCACCGCCCCACTGGTGGGGCTGCGTCATTAATCAAGATCCCCATGCTGGAAAACACCGGGTTGTTTAATTACTGCTGCTCCATGCTTTGCCTCGTTAATAATGCTCCCCGCCCCTGCCCCCCCCCCCCCTTCTGGCTGGCCTGTTTCCGCACCGCCCTGTTAAAAATGTGAATAGCGATAGACGCCGACCCTAAATCAGACCCACCAGCGGGTGGCATCGATTCCTCCCCCATTGCTGAATTATGGCCCCCTATCTTCCCGCCAGCAAGAGCGCCGCGTTTCCGGGCAGGAAGACTGGGCAGAACATGCTGCTCTCCAGCTGCTTCCCAGTACTACATTTATAGCACATCCTTACGCCGAAGAACTACTGTAGAAATATATGCAGGTGGACGGGGAATTCGGCAAGGATGCCGTGGTCTGTTGAACACTAATGGTGCCTGAATCTTACTGGAAGTGATGGAAACGAATGTGCCATCTAAACCTGACCCTTCTAAACACACTGGGGATTTCGGATCTCCTTTTTAAAAGTCAAAGACAACCAAGGAGACTTGGTACCCCCGAAGGAGACTTCAGCCATGAATGTCTCATATTGCCGACCCCTTTGATTAACCGGATTTTGATGAAAGTGAAGGTCTTCGCTCGGATCTTACCGTCGTCCTGAATGTCCCGATCCACCCATGCGGATTTACATCTGAAAACGCAGTCAGCGTCACGTGCATACACTCTTGTCACCCTGACTTACCAAGCCGTGTGCATGACGGAAACCGTATCTGATTTTTTTTTTTTTAGTTAGTTCAGACGGTTAAAGGGATTAAAGTAAATTTCACTGTCACTTGAGATTTAAATACACTCAGCACCAGCAGCTGTGGTGGAAACGCAGACTCTTCTCCCAAGTCTCCAAGATCATCGATTTCGCTTCACTTTGGCAAGGAACTTCAGCAGTGATGTCAGCAAACTATTAAGCGATCATAGTAAATTAACTTCCTTGGCAGCAGACCAGGGACGGCGTCATGATGGCGTGACGAGGCCGGGGAGCAGGATCCGATCGCAAGGAGCGGAACTGGAGCGAGTCGGATGAGGAGCCACTGCCATTAGATCTGGGACTTGACTGAGAACATAAAATAAAATATTAAAATCATCACAGAGAACCATTCTCTCACTCCGCATGGAGTCAGGGGGGCAGCGTGATGTTTGGTGCCCTTCCAGAGAATTTTGCTCTCAGCATCCGCTGACACCCTCCCTGCATCAAAGAGGATTATGCCAGAAACACTTTGAAGGTCGCTTTCCTCTCCTTCGTTTTTAATACCTCTTATCTGGGAAAGGCGGCTGCTGCGTTCACTTCAGCCTGAGCGACTCGACAGCGGCCATGCCACGCCTCGCACGTTTCTGGGCACACTGGAGCTTGTATGTTTATTCGTATGTGTGTGAGAGGTCACATGATCTCTATCTGGGTGCCTAAATATGCGATCACACCCCCTGGCCCAGCTGTGGCATCATTCTGTCATCATTTGCTTTTATTAAATTGTTGTTTTGTGTTACTTGTCACCCACAAGTGTGGCTGAGTTACCGTAGCTCGAGTTGCCTTGAAAATAAAGACCAGAGCCCAGTATATGGCAGCAGCGAGTCTGCATGAGCGTTTAAGGGCTGTTAGCGGCGTGGAACACAGAGGAGCACAGATTTGCCTTGATTCTGGCTGCGTTACACTGCTGTGGCTCTGACGTTTCTGTCATGATGAGCTCAAGGCTGACCGCTGTCCTCGCGTCGGCCCCTGTCACGTTAATCTGGCTCCGCCCCCAGGTGTCACATCCGCGTCATTGACACATTCGGCACGGAGCCAGCCTACAACCACGAGGAGTATGCCACACTGCATGGCTACCGGACCAACTGGGGATACTGGAACCTCAACACCAGGCAGTTCATGACCATGTTCCGTGAGTATGATCCCCTGCACCACCTGCTATTCTGATCACTATGGCGATGTTTGAAATGCGGACTCTCCCACTATCTAATGAAGCGGCCATATTGTAGTGCTTGTGGAATCTGCAACTGTAAATTTCACCCACTATATAGTGCACTATAAAATCCATGCGAGGCACAATAAAATGTAGCGTAGCTTTATCCTGCATTGGCCTACTTAGACCAGCATGCATTGCATCCTGTCATGTCAGTGTTATTTAAGAAACTTTGCTCAGTCTATACTGTGACCATTAACCGTTGTTAAATAGCTCGCTTATGAAGTACTTGCTCTTGAGCTATTACAACAGGGCTACTACTGCTTTAAGGTTTATTTTAATGTATTTGACTGCTGTACATGGATAACGTTAATTAACAATAAATGAAATATATGAAGGTTAGTATAAAATATCCAGTCACAGTTGCAGTCCTCATCATATACAGTAAAGTATGTTGTAAATAAAGTTACGTTCGCACAGATTTGTTTTTTTTTTTTTTTCCAGTGCTGTGATTACATGCCAGTTACAACATGTTCTTATCAAAAAATCGCACCGTTGGTGTCCAAGTTCTGGCATGTTTTTATATGTGCTATAGTTTAATGCTAGAGGGGATGTTCTGGCGTTTGTTTATATGACAGAAAAAACAATTATGAATTTCCAGTGCATAATTATGTAGCAGCGTAACATCCGCCTAGTGTGTATCAACCACTGCCTACCCTTATCCCCTAGTGAGTGTTCTATGTAGTGAACACTATATAGTGAATGAGTGAACAAGTGAACGTTTCTAAAACAGCCTATGACTGTCGTTTTTATATACTGGGGGTCCTAGATTGTCTTGTGTCGGCTGAAAGCCTGCCCGATTAAAATAACCCCATTCCCGCTGTTACTGTTAATCATGGCAGCAAGTCCTATGGCGTCTGATGGGGGGGCGGAGTGGCAAGAGAGTCTCGGTAGGGCAGCCGTCTGCCCTGATTTGTCGAAAACGGAAAGAAAAGCTGAAAGCAGAGCAAGAAGGAAAACAAATGGGCCTGTTGGTGTGGCCCTGGGGGGCGGGGGCTGGGGGGGGCAGCATATGACATCCATCAGAGCACAGATGGCAAGGGACCCAGAGTGAGACAGACTCATAGCCTGTCAGCAGTGACAGCCGGCCCCCGGCGTGGTGAGGGGGGGGGACACCGAGAGAAGACTGGCAGCAGTGGCACGGGGCCTGGCCCCCAGGATGGCTCAGCTGTGTCCAGGCGGAGCAGGGGGCGCGGGGGGGGGGGGGAGCGAGCGCAGGTTCACTTTGTCCGGCAATGACATCGGCGTGCGGATTCCCAGTTGGCCTTCAGGCCAAAGCGCCAGAGTCCTGTGCAGTTTAACATCTCGATTTGAAGCACTTTGTTCGGTGCTCTGCTCCAGGCCTTTTCATATTCATGCCCCCCCCCCAGCTGCCAGGGCTGCTAGGTAATAGTAAGGAGTCCGCCGCTAAGAATGACAGCCCCCTCTTCTGTTTCTGGGTGGGCCCCCGTCAGCTCACACGCCAGACAACTCCTTCATGGGATTCGTGTCGGAGGAGCTGAATGAGACAGAGAAGCTGAGCATCCAGAGAGACAAGGTGGACGACATGGCGGTGGTTTACGGCAAGGAGGCCAGTATGTGGAAGGTGGGGCCCTTCACAGAGCAGCGTCCTGTAACAGAGCTAAACAAACCTGATATACACACTTGCAAATATTAAAATCACAGCATTCAGAGTGGAAAGGTAACCAGGGAGAACGTTCTCTACATCGCCCCCTACAGCCGTGGAGGAGCAGCGCTCCCCTAACACTGCAAACATTCACGCATAAGCAGCAATTCACTGAGATGCCTAGAAACGATTTCTTAGTGTTTATCAGTAACGTCATTCTAGTGATTATGAGCACGGCACTAATTTGAGCTAAGAAAACATGGCATCGTTTTTAACACCCGCGAGAAGCTGCCATCTAGCTGAAGAGAGCCGATTCCCGGATGGTTCACGCCGGAAGGCTTGCAGGCAGGGAGCTGGGAGGTCAGTCCCACGATGTTTTGGCCTAATTCTATTCCCGCTGTGTTTTCTCTCCCACTTCTCTCCCCCGGCTCAACGGACCCCCTCCAGCTCCAGGTATGCGCCCCCCCTTCTCAAACGCACATAAACACGCTTCACCCCTTTGTCTGCCTCCAGGCTCTCGTATTTCCTAGTGAGGGCCAGGATGTACAGGGATGGGGGGTCTTAAATATTTTAAAGGTCGTGAGATATAACGAGGGCAGTGCTGGACGAGGGATACAGCATGAGGATGGCTGTG
Organism: Hyperopisus bebe; assembly: GCA_026777045.1. Taxonomy (NCBI): domain Eukaryota; kingdom Metazoa; phylum Chordata; class Actinopteri; order Osteoglossiformes; family Mormyridae; genus Hyperopisus; species Hyperopisus bebe. The sequence continues at coordinate 10,757,674 of JAODJW010000094.1, forward strand.
GGAAGGTTTGTGCTCTGCATGTGCGAAACGTTTTTTTTTTTTTTTTTTTGGACCCTGACATAAATACAAGTGTTTCTTGGAGATGAAGACGTGGAATTAACGGGAACAGCTCCAAGGATTCGCATTTCAGATCGGAGGGGCGTGAGATTTCGCGCTTTGAGATAACGCGGGGAGCGTCTCGTGATCTTTTTCACGGGTGCCCCGGGTCGGTTTTTGCCAGAGGCATCACTGGTGATGTGACGGACACGCCCTCCCCTCCCTCCCACCAGGGGAAGAGCGGTCGCTGTGGCAACCAAGACAGTGTTTCTAAAGGCCACCTGGGCGAGTTAACGGCAGGGCTGGAGAGACGGGCTGGTATGGCACCTGTGTCTGCCAGGAAATGGGGCAGCAGTGAATCCTCTCATAATTCATGCGAAAGATCTCATTCGCTCTGCAAAGGTCTCTGCTGCGTTATTCTCTCTCTCTCCCTCTCTCTCTGTCTCTCTCTGACTCTCTCCTTCTCCAGTTGGCTTTTTACACTACAGAGCCAGCCCTTCTATCCAGGGACCCCAGCCTTGCCCCAGAGGCAGAGGAATCTTGCTGCATCTGCCCCCCTTGAGGGGATGCTAAAGTGCCCCATGGGAGCACTGTTCCTCTGTGCTAATCACGGCATGTTTTTATTATTATTTTTTTTTTTCCTCTGCTGCATCTGTGTTTCTACACGGCAGGTGACAGTCTTCACCCCTGCGGGAGGTGATGTTTCTGGGGGGGGGGGCATTTACAGCAATGCCACGGGATCCTGCGGTTTGAGTCCCAGGCGGCAAAGAGGCTTCTCTCCTCATTAATCTGCCGCAAGCCGTCGCGGCAGATGTGGCAGCGGTGTGACCTCCTGCATCCTCGCGCATTAAAATCCCCTGTGGTCTGGCCATCACATCCCTAACAGCCTGGCTTTTTTTTAATTAGGTTTTTTTTATTACCATCTTAATTGTCTGACTTCTTTCGCATGGAACGGAGGAACCCTGGGAGTTTAGAGATGAAGACGCAGGAGGTCGCGCCCAATTCCGTCACGCAATCGGCTTGATTCGGGCACGTGCGCCACGAGGGCGTCTGACGCAATTCCATCATGATTGGCTGGTGCAGAGGAGGCAGGGCCAAGCCTCATTGGTTGCTACGACGCGAAGCCAAGCGCCCACCACAGGTGAACCCTGGGCCTGGCCTATCTCTTCCTGGCACCGTCTCTCTGCCTTAATTCCCTCTGTCTCCTGCACTTAACGCAGGAGATAGTCTCCTAATTGGGTCTGAAAATCCTCGCGGCGGAAGTTATCGATCCTATAGCTTCGAATTACAGCCGCCAGCCGCACAATGGAGTGGGGATAAGCCGCTTAAAGGGGCCACCGCAGTCAATACCACCCGTATCCACATACCGGGCCTCATTCTCTCCACGTAGGCCGCCCACCCCCCACAGGCAGCAGTGCATGCGCCACCCCCACCGCTCCCACGCGCCACGTACAGACAGCGCGGCAGTCCGGCTCAGCGAGTTAGCCTAAGATTTCATTTGTTTTCAATGGTCATGATCTGCCGGGTGTTGCCATGCTGCCCGCATTTTTGCACATGCGCATTCTTGTGCATCTCGTGTTGCATTCTCCTCCACATTTCCATTTCTCCCCTCACAGCTCTCTGGCAGATACAGGCGCTTTTTCAGCAGAACTTGAGTTTAAAATTCAGAAAAGAGGAGTTAAAGGGGACTTTTCAACTGGCACATCTCAGCTGCGTTCTGCCGGGGTGGGGGGTGGGGGGGGTTCTAGCATTTCCGCTGATCTGGGGTCACCCCGCTCTCCGGAGGTACTGAGACATCCCTGGGGCCAGGCGTGACTCTGGGCTTGAACTTTAAAGATCTCAGAGAAGCTGAAAAGCAGAGCTGCTCACGACTGAATTCAGGAGCGCCAACGCTCCAGCCTCCCGCCCGATCTGTTCGTGGGTTCGAGGCGCCGGAGGGCGTCCCGGCCCTCTGACTGTGCCGTGCTCACGATGATGACGCTGCCACCAGGTGGTGCCAAGCAGCCCTGCCCACCACAAACCCCCAACCCCCCTCCTCCTCCTCCTCCTTCTCTGCTCCTCACAGGGCAAAGAGAAGTTCCTGCAGATCCTGCACCGCTACATGGAGATCCACGGTACAGTTTACTATGAGACACAGCGCCCCCCGGAGGTGCCTGCCTTCGTGAAGAATCACGGCCTGTTGCCTCAGCACGAACTACAGCAGCTGCTGCGTAAGGCCAAGGTGAGGCGGCCGGGCCCCATCAACGCCCACAGTCCCTCATCCCAAATGCTTCATTTCCTCTATTTTTCTATCTGGCCCCTCTTAGCTCTTCATCGGATTTGGTTTCCCCTACGAAGGCCCCGCCCCCTTGGAAGCTATAGCCAATGGGTGCATTTTCCTGCAGCCAAAGTTCAACCCCCCACACAGCTCCCTCAACCATGAGTTCTTCAGAGGGAAACCCACCTCACGAGAGGTGAGCTAGTCAGCCTGGCCCCATCTGTAAATGGCACCACGCAGCGGGATCTCTGTTCGGGGGGAGTGTGCTTATGGGCCCCATGTGCTGTGTCCCCCCCCCCC
>JAODJW010000094.1:10761124-10773013 GCA_026777045.1 Hyperopisus bebe
TCGAGGTGGGGGTGGGGGGGGGGGCACAGAGCTAATAAAGGGAGCTTAACCCGCCGGGCGCGGCCACAGAGATTAAATGCCTTTTTCCGCTGTCTTCCTTCCGTTTCAATTATTCCAAGTCCTCTGCTAGTGCGAGCCAGCTGGGGGCCATTCGGGGGGGGGATCGTTACATAATTAAAGGTGCATAAGTAGGACAGGGAGCCACTGAATTCCCAGGATGGGCGGGCCGGGAGGTGTTGTTACATGGACCCACTGGGGCGTGCTGGTGATGGTTCTATGTCCCAGCAAGTCACAGCTTTCAGAAGTACATGTCTTTTTGCTTCTGTTCTGGTCCTGTTCTGGCTGTTTGGCCCAGTGCCTGTACGGCTCCGGACTCAGGCAGTCAGCCTGCGCTGTCGCACTCCAGCAAAGACCAGTCATGGTGATACCTCATCCTGCCCTCCACACACGCGTGTGCGCACACACGCACACACACACACATGCACACATGCACACACACGCGCACACACACACACACACACACACTTCTGTTGCATCTACAGGCCAATCAGCTGCACCGGTTTCTCATTTCTAGGGTGAGTTTTTACTTGGTAACTTTTTTACGAACTTGCTTTTCCACGACTTACACAGAAATAATATCAGAGCTGCTGACGTTACTGCCAAACATATAGTTATGTGTCTCTGGGCTCATGAAAGGCTGCATGGACACAACCCTGCAGCTCTGAGTACAGCAGGAAGAAAATGAGCGCAAGGTTTTACATGGACAATGGGAATCGCAGCCAGAGCAACGATCCCTTTAAAGATGCTGCCAGCCCCTTATTTAAAGTTTTTTGTTTAAGTTATTTATTATTTATAATTCTCTGGCTCAGGGGTAGGTGACCCTGATTCTGGAGTGCCGGTACTCAGCAGGTTTTCCATCCTACCTGATCTCTGATGAATCACACCTCATCTCAGGCAGATACTCAGGCAGACAGAAACTCATCAGGTAGGATGGAAAACCTGCTGGGTACCCACACTTCAGGATCAGGGTTGCCTATGCCATAGACATTTTATTGGGTTTTTTTCCAGGACGTAAACAGTCTTCAGATTCATTTGTACCTGAACCAGCAATGAGAAGGTGGCCAGCAGATTTCATCGCCGGCCAGCACACGTCACTTTGAAGGAGCCGCTTTGGGACTGTGGGCTTTTGTGTGAAGCCCTTTCAAGCCCCTCCTGAAACTCAGAGGGTGCGCTCAGTATATATACACACTATCCCCCATGTTTGCCTTAGAAATTGGAAGGAATAAAGTCCGTACGCCTGGAGGAAGCACACGCAGCAAAAATCTCAGTGTTAAATTAACATTTACAGAGCTTATTGAGCTTTTAAATTTGAAAAGCAGTTGCACTCATATAAACACTGTAGGTGGCAACACTGGGGGTTTTACTGCACGATTTTGTGTCTAATATCATAGTGACTGCAGTCAGGACGTCATCCATATGGGAGCAAAAATAAATTGACATATAAAACATGTTTTTCATGTTTCATGTGTGCCATATATGTGGGTGAAAAATTGGATGGATGGATGGATGCATGGAGGTGTGCCGCAGTGTCATCCTGCCTGTGCCATGTGAGGCCTTCAGATCAGCATGCAGGACATGGCCTTTCAGAGAAGCATCAGTCTCCAGAAACCGAATGTACGGCTCACTGCAGCATGACGAGACGCAGAGCTTCCATTCTGCTTCTGTGCCTGATCAGCTTAAATGCTGCTGGCGTCTCCTGTCCTGTGCGCCCATGGGTCAGCGCCCTCGCAGCACTGTGGCCCAGTGAGCACGAGCGGCGCCTCCTACAGTCCGGCTCAGCACACCAGCTCCGCTCTCTTCATTATCTATCTCATTAAAAACAAGAGGAACGGGATTAAGACCTGCAGCTGAATCAGGAAGCAGCTCACCGAAAGAACCAGGGGCCGAATAATAATGCTTCCGTTTCTGATAACTGCTCATCTGGTTTGGGTTACGTGAACTTAGAAACTATCCCAGGAAACGCAGGGAACAAGGCAGGGCGATGCGTGAATGGGATGCCAGGCCATCACAGCGCACACGCTCTCAGGCTACCTGCAAATACTGTAAATACTGGGAGAATGCAAACTCCACACACACGCACTAATACACACACATACACACACACACATACACACGCAGAGCCAGGAATCAGACCCATACTCTTGGAGGTCTGAGGACACACTAATACTATTACTAATAGTGTTATGATAATATTATTATCATTACCTTTAAAGAGTTATTTAGTTTTGTAATAGTACAATGTCCTGTTTTCAAGATATCCCATCCTTGTGTGCTGTGTACTATTTTAAATTTTCTTGCACCATGTTCACTTTGTTTGCATCACATGTGTACTGCCTTTGCACTTTTTCTCTTTGGCACTATATGTGTGCTCATCTCTGCACTACTTTCTCGGTGCTGAATGCCGCAGAATTTTCCCCACGGATTAATTAAGTCCATCTTGTTCTTAATCTTAAAAGAATTTGCAGCAATTGGTCCCATGATCCCCTCAACAGTGACCAAGTGGATAGAGGTTAGATGGATGGATGGATGGATGGATGGACCCATGCTTTGTACATCATAAAACGTAGCAGCAGATATATCATCCTTGCATTTTCTGTAACTGCTCATCCCAGTCAGGGTTGCTGGGGTCCGGAGCCTGTCACAGAGGCTATGGGTGCGAGGCAGTGAACAACCCAGGATCGGGCGCCAACCCATCACAGGGCACATTCACACACACACCTATGGGCGATTTGGTAACTCCACTCAGCATGATTTGGGACTGTGGAAGCAAAACCCCCAGAAGAAACCTCATGACGACAGAGCATGCAAACTCCACACGTGGAGCCATGGCAGAGACTCGAACCCTATCCCCAGAAGTGTGAGACATCGCTAACCACTGTGGCACCCAGCAGACATCCATACAATATATATGATGTAATAAAGTAAATATACAGAACATTCAGCATTGCAGCACAAGCACATTTTTACCAGCATCGTTGGTACAATCCTTCATCCTCTGCTTTATTTATTCTTATAAACCCAACATGTTGGCTCGCAGTACTTGTTCTCACTTGAGGTTACCCTGTATTGTGTGTATTTATAACAGCGTTCACCTAAACATCGCAGCCGCCGCCTGTTCACTGTCGGCAGTGTCATGGGCATTCAGTCGTGAAGAGAAAAGATTCCTCAGCTCTTAATGGGCCTCCAAATGCGGCACGTTAAGATGCTGATTTCAATTTGTCGCAAAAGCAGAAGCAATTATGGCCGTTCACGTTGGTAATTACCAAGGGTGTCTGCTCTGATTAAAAGAACAGATATCATTTGATTGCAAGCAAGGTGAGTAGTGAAAATGACCACAGGGGAGCCAACCCGGCAAACTGAAAGAGAAAGCGTCGTGATTAGTACCCATTCGGGCCCTGGGGATTTTATTAGCGGATGGTTACATTGGTGTATGTTAGATCACACTGAGCATCTCTTATAAACAAGAAACTCTGTGGGATTTAGTTTTTCCAGGAATACTCACCTTAAACCAATGGAATTTGGGTCTGTGTACCTGTGTTCAAAACTGCTCTAGGACACTGTTTCTAGGTATGCATTCAGTAACACGGAGCTATCATACACAGAAACACACAGAGAACAGCTGCATTTTTCACATTTTTCAAGTCCTATTGACACAGCTCAGGCAGCCTTGTCAGGGATTTGACAGCCCGACCTTTTCAGCAATTTAAATCCGAGATGTTTTTTATTCATTGTTATACTAATAACTGGACGGAGGGCCGCGTAGAACCAGCGACGCGACGCAAAACGGTTTAATGTTTGTCATTGCTGCAGGTTGAGCCTTACCTGCCGTACGAGTACACCTGTGAGGGCATGTTGGAGAGGGTCCATGCCTACATCCAGCACCAGGTGGGGACTGGTAACTCGCGAGCGACCAGACACACATGCACCGTGCAAACGCACAGCAGCCCCGGTGGATGGCCTGGGGCTCGCTGGGACATTTGGGTTCCCCTCGTCTGCTGAATGGTATCATCCGCAGTGTGAAGCCATAAACTGTCAGATACACGCACAAGCAAAAGTAGACATTGTGCACTTGCCTGAGCTTTGATTTTTTTCTGTTGCTGGAAATGCTCTAAATATTACAAGAAAGAAACAGAAACATGCATTGATTTTACACACCAACATGACGTCAGATGGCTGTGTACCCCTGCCTGGCCATGAAGGCCCTGAAAAACATGCAGTGTGTGTGTGTGTGTGTGTGTGTGGCCCTGCCCCCTGGTGGGCCTGAAAGATCCCCCCGGATCTGTTTATCTCCCCCTTTGGCAGATTACGGTTTGGTTATCCTGCCGTTTGGCCTTTTTGCCGTCCCGGGCTCCATTCCTGCCCTTGTTTGTTTGGGATGGGACGGAATGGGATGAGATCGGATGGGTGGGGTGGGGGGGGCAGAGGGTATTGTGGGATGTGTGGAGAGGGGAGATAAAACCTTTTGTAATAAGCAGGACTGGAGGGGGCAGTCGCTGATGCATCAAAAAACGATGTTATTGTGGGGACACGAAACGACCTGCTGGGGATTTGCCTAATCGCCGGCGCCGTGTGTTTAAAACAGATCAGCTCAGTGGGTCAGAACCTGGTGCGATGCACATGTGCCTGCCTTCGGGGCTGGGGGGAGGGACTGGGACAGCTTGCACGCTTTCACGCTTTAATTGTTGTTTCGCTTGTTATCCCTTGTAGGACTTCTGTACCCCCGACGCTCCGTACCCCCCAGCCAACTCGTCCAGAAGTAGGTCAGGGAGTGCGCTGTGGCCCTTCGTCACACTGCCCAATTCCACCGGCCTTGGCTGGGCGCCCAACATCAGCGCACCGCCCTCCTGGCCTCCCCTGAGCGCCCTCCGACTGCTGGTCTCCTCGGAGGGCCAGTCTTGCGTAGAGACGTGCCGCCACGCCAGACTGGTCTGCGAGCCGGCCTTCTTCCGCTTCATCAACAACAAAGAGGCCCTCAGCCGGTGAGCCCCTGGCTCTGCTGCCCCCATGCTCTGCTCCATCAGGCTCGTGCCTTCAGGTTTAAGAGAATTGGGTGGTTAGTCACTGCAGGAAGCCGTCGATGGTCTTCCCTGGCTGAGTGTAAAGCTGGCCATACGTCTCCTTTCTTTCTCCAGGCTGGAGGTGCAGTGCGAAGGGCTGGAGGCCGAGATGAACCACATCTTCCCCGCCTTCTCGGTGATGCGCAGGGAATGCGGCCTTCAAAAGGATCCGCTTCTCTTCAGCTGCGCCGGGCTCAGCACCAAGTACCGACGCCTCTGCCCGTGCCGGGATTTCCGCAAGGGCCAGGTGGCGCTCTGCAAGGACTGTTTGTGAGCTGGCCATGCCCCCATGTGTCGGCCTTATCCTCTCCCCACCCCTCCCTACCTCCCCATTCATGAAGGCTCCCTTCATCTAGTGAGCTGCATAGTTTGTTCATGGCAGGATGGAAAATGGGAGGTTCTGCTCCATGGGTGGCTTGACTGGCACCCCCTACAGTGGAATCAAAGGATATTGGTTTTGGATGCAATTTCTTTTGATGAAGAAGAGGGGAGCTGTTGGGGAAAAACATAACGCCTATCAAACAGGGGTTTTTAAAGATGGCAACATCTTCCCCAGAAGCCCCTGGCAAAGTGCAGCCCAGTTTCTCAACAATGGGAGATTCCGGGCAGTACTACACAGCTGCCATTGACTGGGTCATCATTGCAGAGTGGACATCTCCAGTGCCACCTTCAAAACAGTGGACATCCAGGACATTAGTAACATCATGCTTGCATTTGCTGTCACTGATTCAGCCGAACCCCTCACGTCCACAGAGTGAGTAACCTTTGAATCATTGCAGGACAGCTCATGTTGGACCAATGCATGACGATGACTCTGATGAAGAGCCCTTAAACTGCAGGGTGAGGCGTGCAGCTGGAGCCCTTCCATCTCCGGGGGCTACAGATGACGTTTGCCAGGATGGCCTGAGTGATGGGTGCCACACATAACCCTACTGAACTGTGAAAGAGATTATTTTTCAATAAGTCAACATCTGAGGGCTCAGGCTCTAACTTCACCTACAATTCTTTGTAAAGTGAACCACTTTGTAAAGTAAATCAAATAAAAAGCAAAAGAGCCAAAGAAGAGACTTGCTTAATTAATGGTTTCGACTTAAAAGCAAATATAGCTTTTTGAAAATGACCACTGTCTGTTCCTAGAGTCCTACACCTTGACTAAAGGTTTCAATACAAAGTGACCTTTGGAACTCATTTGTCTATTCCTGGGGTCTCCAACTCCGGTCCTGGAGAGCTACTATCCAGTAGGTTTTCTATCCTACCTGACTTCTGATGAGCCACACCTGTTCTCAGGTTAATACCAGGGCCAGGTGTGGCTCATCAGAAGCCAGGTAGGATAGAAAACCTACTGGATAGTAGCCCTCCATGACCGAAGTTGGAGACCCCTGGTCTAGTCCATATTTACCACCATGAATATTGCTGGGGTGGCTCGACGAGTAGCATTCATATCTTTGAGGGTGGAGGTGTCATCCCACCTGTGCTCCATGAATGTTCTTGCTGTGATGAGGGGGCTTCCTCCCACAGTCCAACAAGATGCAGTTAGGTGAATACGCATCTCTAATTTGTGGGTGATGCTGTGAGTGTGCCCTGTGATAGACTGGTATCCTGTTCAAGGTGACGGTGACCTTGTACCGGATAAAAGGGAATGCAATATGAATTGGTGGATGATTACTGATATTGGGGATTTAAACAGTCTGATGGAGTCTGCCACAAGGCAGCAGTAGTTTGCTCTACATGAGCTCCAGTAACATGTTTGACAATACCCACACGTATTGTCAAAGGAAATGATGTAATAACGGGGATGAAGCCTTAGCAGGCATCCCGAGGCCTCCGCGGTGTTTATCTCTGGGATGAGATTTCCATTACTGAGGATTTTGAAAGCAAATAGGAATATCTGCAATGCCAAGGGAAAAATGGGTGAGCAGAACCTGATACAGGGACTTCGAGAACAGTCTGAGTCCGGCAAGTGTGTTATGGTTTATGGTGGAAATTTTGATATTATTTAAATGTTTGATAATTGTCATTATTTTAAATGGGTATCAAGGCGCTTAACCAGCATTGGAGCTGACTGCACAAAATGGTCATGTTTTCTGGGTTTGCTAAGATTCACTGCGCTGTTTCAGCTGGAGCCATCGGACGGGTTAAAGTAAAAGATTTAACGATTCAACCATCATGCATAGCCATCATAGAGGATCAATGCTTCTTTGCAATAGCCAGGGGTGTTACGTAACACAGTGGGAGCACATCCAGCTGCAGTCAGTGTTAAATGCTGTATCCCTGTGGCTCCCCAGCAGGAATGCTAAACCAGTAGGGAACTAATGACACCACCAGTTAAAATTTTCACTGCCACAGCCGAAGGTCTGCCATCTGTGATCCACTGCCAGGATACTAATACAGGTACGGCAAAGACCCAGAACGACTTAGCGGTAAACGTCAGAGCAACCAAAGGGCTCTCGTGAAAGCGGTTTGCCGCCATTTTGTGCCGTTTTCTCCACCTAGCCCTCAAACCAGGCACCTGGATTGGTGCACGGTGGCTGTCAGATCCTCCAATCATAGGCCAGGTGTGCTCTGCTCCCCCTGTACATGCTTTCAATTTTTTTAAACCTCTCACTGGTGAGGTCCGGTTCGAACAGGTCCCCTGGGTGCTCTTTAATTTTGCCGTAGGTCGCTGTGGAAATCCCTCCCAGGTCGCTGAGGTTAATAGGAATGAATGTGTGCTAATGGAGTGCAAAAGCCACGGCCAGCCTGAAGAGAGAGCTCTCCACGTGGATGGAGAAAAGCGCTCATTACGCGCCACTCCAACGTGCAGCTGGTGCTCCAGGACCCCGGGAATATAGAAGTTATTACCCAAATCTGTCACCCGTCAGGCTGCATAAAACTGCTGATTCTGTGACCTTACCATAAATATGCTAATTCAAAATGTGTGGCCGTTTATGTTGTACCAGTCCCCTTGTGACTGATTACTGTTAACTCTAGAGAAACAGCATAAGTATACTATTAGGAACGCTTAAAAAAAAAATAGACGGGTGTACCCCGCGATGACATAACATTACTGATATGATGAAGATTTCTAGATGAGTCCGCTAGCCATTCCGCGTGGTTTGATTTGCATTGTGATGTGGATCACAAGTGAATAACTGTAGCAGCTTTATTTATAACGATTTTCACGGGAGCTCTGCCAAAAGTGATACACAGCTAACCGCCTTCTCCATCTCCATGACCAGAAAACAGCAGGGTACTCAGCAGAGACGCCCACATGCTTTTTTTTTCTCGTGGAAACTACATGCATCCGTTACCATGTAGTGGCACTGTGACGCGTGTGTGAATTTACCTGCCGACTGTCACAATGTTCAGTACCTCGGTAACAACACCCGTCACCTGTAATTATTTTTCTCCTGTATCAATCGAAGTTTATTGCTTGAAAGTTCTATTTGCCATACCACCTGTTTCATTTAATTTATTTATTTTTTTGTGAGCGAAATAAAACATCTGGCATTTGGTGAATTAAATGTCGCCAGGGGGATCTGGGCCGTTTCTACTTTGCTTTGAGTGATTTATGAGTTCAGCACTCAGACGTTCCGGGGACTCCAACGCGAAATGCTGACAGCTGTCAGCCGCCACACAGCGAGGACGACGCTGCGCCGTTCCGCCCAGTTTCGGCTGTACCCACCTTCACACGATGTCGGCTACTCGTGCGAGTGTAGTGTCATGCTGCCATGTGCTTGGGGGTTGGAGGGGGATCAGTTTCCAAATCGCATTCTTTATTTGCGGGTAAAAAAATAAGCGGTTTTTTTTATCTGCATAGAAGAGCATGGAGGTCACAAACATCGAGAAGAATCCACTCGGTCTATCTATAACCATTCACATCTCGTCACCCCGACAACCATAGACGTCATCGACAGGCACCTTTTCATTCATTCAGAGGAGCAATAAGCACGAGAGAAATCCAGTCTTCTAACACGGGCTGAATTTCTGTCTCCCTTGGGCCTCCTCCTCAAAACGACTCGCATGGCTCAGGAGGGACGAGACCCGCTTTGACCAGAGCCGATTTTAAGAATTTTTAAGGTGGAGGGCATAAGAGAGGCCATAAATCATACAGAGGCACCGACCTTATCGTTAAGCCAATAATATGCCTTGAGTCGATGAGTGACGGGAGAGGGGACACCCTAGGGGCCAATCAGCTTTCAGCTTAGGCCAGCGCTACTATGGGCCCACCGCTGTATTCACCCCTGGCTTTGACTGTGACAGAAGCTTCCCCAGAGCAATGAAGTAGTGTTCCACTTCAGGATTCCCATTCATTCAGATTTTCATTTCAGAGTGGCTGCCTTTAAACTATTCTTTATAGTCTTAGTATAAATCTGCCTTGAAGTACCATATTAATTTGATACCGCTATGTCTACAGTGTTGATCAGGGGGAATTTAATTAAATGGTTCTTGAAACCGGGCAGGCAGCAGCCAGGATCATCAACCACCTTAATCAGCGGCCTGTAAACAATGTCGGCTGGTACAGCTGCACATTTTGCAGTTTCATCCATCGGGAATTAATTGGGTTTCACATCAGGCATGAGTCACCAGGTTATATCCAGACTATGTTAAGATGGGAGGGATTACTCTGAGTGTGCTGTTTGTGTAAATGCTGCAGATAAATACTCACTTGAGTCAAACCAGAACGACAAAGCTGAACTTATGCAGTAAACCTACCTTTAATTTCCAAAAATATTTAATAATAATAATAAAAAACATAATGTAGCGCCGGACAAACCGAGGCATGATGGCGATGACGAACGATAGAAGAATAACCGGTTTACACGAAGCCGCTCTTTATATCCGACCTTACAAGAAACGCACGATAAGGCACATTTACACGCCGGCGGAATGGCAGTCAAACATGGGATCGAGGTTACTTACTAGACGAGAAGGTTCATCCACGGTAGGTGATTATACAACACTAGAACACATCAGGATTACACATCCAACACAGGTAAGGGTGCACGCGATACTCGGGAACACAAGTATTTACGCTAACAAATACATACAGCTGCTTACAACAGACATACTCAAGGGCTATGTACACGGCCCGCGAGCATGCCAGGATACGCTTTTAATGTATCGCGAAATCCAGGTTCAGTCCACCGTGTTGCTGCTTCATTCCAAGAACTAGAGTTGGTCAGATTTTTGGTCAGTACTCAGAAACTCTTTGCAGTGAGGGAGATGTTAATCCTAACCAGTGCCTTCAGTAAAGTTCTTCAAAGGCTCTTGTTTCATAGTCTTTGATCCTTAATGTTTTTTCTGTGTATTTTTTAATTTCCCCAGAGGCTAATTTTGAATCATTCCAACCTCGTTTGTTCATATAAGAACCAAAATATTGCCTCATCAGTTATGGCAGTTATTTTTGCCCCATACCTGTTTCTATGAAGGAATGTTAATCAGATTTCAACCTTAATGTGACATTAACATTAGCATGGTTTTAGTGAGAACCAGGTCTGCCAAAACAGTCATGTGCAGCGATACCCTGATTTCTTTTGTAAGAAATATATTTTACTTTGTACAATGTGTTCACACTTTGTTGCTCACAGGAATGACTAGTATCCATTTTGTCTAGTTATAAAATCTAAAAAATGTAAATTATAAATTTTCATACATTTTTACTGCAGATTTTATAGTATAAGAGTAACATTCTGTGCCAGATTATCTAGAATAATTATGTAACATTCTGGATATTTTCATAAATCTTTAACATTTCAAGAATATTATCCAATAACCATAATATACTTCTATATAGATTTATATCAGTAAGAAATGTGTTTATACCCTTCAGAATAACATTTTAAAATTTAGGTTTTATGCTAATCTCAGGAAAAGTGTTTTCTATAACTCGAAAGAAAAGGTTGCAGATTGTACAATACCAAAATCTGCGCTCAATGGACCCAAACCAAAGCCATCTTTGGTATGGAAAGCTGACATATTTTTTCATTCCTTAAGTAGCTGTTATACATCTGTTGGGTCGTTATTGTTATATAAGAGAAGATCCACTGAGGATGGGATTCAAACCCACATGTGCAGTACAATAGATTAGCTGTCCATCACCATAATCACCAAACCACCTCATCTGATTCCTGTTGCTTGTGTATTTAGTGGCATGAAATTATATTCACAGTGTAACATACAGACCAAAGAGGGTATATGATACCTATTCAGCTTCTTACAAGCGAACAAGCTAGTTAGAGATAGTAAAACTGCAAACTATGTCAGACCATTTAGCCCAGTATTACTGAATTTAGCCAATGAAAAAAAAAAACTGTCACTTTGTACTCAGTCCCCTTTTCCTTAATATTAAATGGAGTGCGGGTAATGCTCGTCTCTTTGTGACTGATGGCATGTATGTTGAAGACCTGGCCCGATGCAGGTATTCAGGCTTGGCAAGTTCATTTTTATAAATGAAGTCAGACTCTGAAATTAAGCTGCAGTACTGCCCTTCATAATGGACTCATTTGTCTTGTTCTGCCATTTCAAACAGCAAGTTACCGCACCACTGAGCAAACCTACTCTTTCACTACGGCAGATCGTTAGGCTTTTTGTGCCCGCGTACCTTGCACAATGGCTGAATTACTTGTATTAAAATTATGTTTGTTTTTTATCCATATTTTAAAAATGTAAAAACCTGCTTCGGCCATGGACTAATGTTTTATGACATAGCACAGAAAATAGTGCTATTTTTATGATTGGAATCATATATAGTCACTCTCTCTCTCTCTCTCTCTCTCTCTCTCTATATATA
>JAODJW010000094.1:10782381-10809512 GCA_026777045.1 Hyperopisus bebe
TGAAAAGGAAAGTAGAACAAGGAATTTGCTGAATAGTCTTGTTACTTCAGTCCTTCTGTTATTGCTTCACTCAGACATTCTCTTATGTGGGTTCTCATTCTCATTGCATGCCTAGGCTCTGCTCCCATAAAGATATCTATTTGTCAAAGGCTTTGAAATGGGGGGGAGGGTATTGCATGTGGGTTGATATCAGAAAAGTCAAAGGCCGCAAATCTTATTTAATGCATTCATTTTCCAGAGTAGTGGCCATAGTGTGTGTCTGTTGTGTGGCAGCCTTTTATGTTATCTGGTGGTAGCTTTTTGTGTTGTTTCGGGATAGACTTTTGTATTGTGTGATGATAGCGTTTTTGGTAGCGGTACTTTTGCGTTGTGTTATGATAGTCTTGTGATACGTCCAGGTTTTCCTGGTCACGGCCTGTTTTTTGGACCCCTGTCCAGGTGGTTTTTCAAAAATCGGCGGTTTGTCCGGGTTTAGCTCTGCAACCTGTGTGACCCAGTGTTGCGAGTTACAGTGGAGAAGCAAGTGACGGAAAAGGCACCAATTTTCAACATACGGCAGCCATTAAGTATCATTACACAGCGTTTGCAAGGCTTGTGCACGTCTACTGTAAAAATAAAATGATATGCACATCCTACGTGTCACGCTGCTCACGAGTAACGTCACCTTCTGCAAACCATTGTTACTTTGACACTTTATTCTTGTTTTTGTGTGAACAGTGAATAATATTGTTTGCTTGATGTTTAACAAATGTTAGCTTGCTGTTTTTCAGCTTTTGTTGAAAAAGACTTGTATATGTGTATACTGTGTCAATTGTGTGTAGATTGTAAAACGAGAGTTAAGTGTAAAGTTACTATACATCCGGGTTTCTCCAGATGCAAAATTATGTTTTACAGGGTGGTTAAGGAATACTCATTAATATTCATAAGAGAAGCACTACCTGATTGGTCAGTAAACATGAAAACTCATTAATTTTCTGATTCCTGGACACATCCTCTTTTTCATCTCACCCAGTATGGTAACCCTAGTTGTGACAGCCTTTTTGTCATACTGTGATAGCCTTTTGTGTTATGTTATGATAGCTTTTTTGGATACCAGACAGTGATGTTTCCCAAAGTGCTCGTATGATGCTAATTTGTTATTTATGCATTAGAGATAATGTCTGAAATGAAAGGGTACAAGTTAGGGTTGTAATTGGGTGTCGTGCTGCTTCAACAGTAATCCTCATACAGCGATAAGAATGCAAAACAGACAAGGAAATGTCCAATGCAACACACTGTTTGTTCTGATTGCTGATAATTGGTTATATTGCTTTAAATAGCATCCTATTTATAAAGATGTACATGCAATAATGTTCCACAACAGCCTTTTTCTGTGATCTGATTATCATGAATTTGCTTGAATCTTCATTATGGGAATTGTTACGCATTAAAGCATTTAGTCACATTCACAATACATGGGATGCAGGACTCGGGGGCAGGTTGGGGTTTATTGAAATGAACTAAACAAAGAGGGACTGGAAAGAAACAGGACCGCGAGGGATCAAAACAAGAGGAAGGACACAGGCTGACAAGAGGAGCGACGTTAATGACGAGAGTAGTGAGGACGCGGTAAATAGGTACTTAAATTCAGAGGCTAGTGTGGGGCAACAAGCATGAGTTGTGGCTCATCAGGACCACATGAGGGAGGAGGAGACAGGAGGGTCAAGCAGGCGTGGTGGGCAGGACGTGACAGTACGTGGTTGTTGCTTCCTAAACACCAATCGGCACTGCAAAAGTTTCCTCTCAAAACACTTTTTATTATGCAGAGAGAATCTATACTGAATCTGAAAGTGTCTTTCGTTGTAATTATTTAATCTGAGTATTCCATACTTCCCCATTTTTTGAGGTTCCAAACATACCCCGGTATTCAAACTAGTTGTCCTGAATAGGGGAAGCCTGCT
The DNA here is from genome assembly GCA_026777045.1 of Hyperopisus bebe. Lineage (NCBI taxonomy): Eukaryota > Metazoa > Chordata > Actinopteri > Osteoglossiformes > Mormyridae > Hyperopisus > Hyperopisus bebe. The sequence goes on from JAODJW010000094.1 coordinate 10,784,322, forward strand.
GTTCATCCAAGGCAGCAAAGGACACGAGGCTGTGCTACATGCTGAACTGGGCTGAACAGGTTATGAAACCTAAACCTTTTCCTCGGTGCTGCAAAATGCAAGGCTGTGGGTACATGAAATTCCCTTTAGTTACTCAATGCTGAATTATAGTTCCTGAAGGTACCTCTGGAGTGGAGGAGATCTGGGATTTTACGGCATTCCCCAACCAACTGCAGTCCTACTGCTTCTCGGCCTATAGAATAAAGCACAAGTATTATGGCTTACGCTTTTCATTGGCATTGAGGACCACAACAAGTTGATGAAAAAGCTACACAAAAACCTCACCTTTAAAGAAATCCTCCTGACATTCCTTACTGACTGCCTTTTCCTCGCGGGTGGCTTAGTTTTCCGTCTGACCTAATTTTTCCGTTGTTCCTGTTCATAAATCCCTGATCCATCCAACTGCCTGTACCTGATATCAAAGTGTGTAAGGTAGGTGCAAGATCCTATCAGTTTTCGTCTAAGTTGCATAAGATGGCCATAACATCATGGCCCAGCAAAGACCACTAGGATTGTCTCTCTCCCCCTGTGTCCTACACCACAGCCATTCCAACGCACCTTTATGAACAAATCTGTCCATTTCTAGGGTGTCCACATGATGTGCTAAACGACAGCCACCTGAGTAAGCACCCGCTGCATGACCCCGTGCCTAGCCCGATGATAAGAATAAGTGTTCAAACACACACAGAGTAGCAGTAGCAGCAGGAGCATATGCAGGGGTGGGGCCAGAAAGACGCTGGCTAAGCTTAAAGCTGATTGGCCACCAGATTGCCCCTCCCCTGTCACTCACTAACTCCAAACATGTTATTGGCTAATGATAAGGTTGCCCTCTTTATATGAATATTGCCCCTTTTTATGCTCCACACCTTAAAAAAAAAGCATGTAATTGTCCCTGAATAGTAGCAACACAGATCCAAAGTGCTGCAACAAAATAAGAGGATTCAACCCGCCAGTGGGTTGTGGCCCCACCCATTCTCATCTCCTCCACACTGGGGTCTTTTTATTTGTAGCCGTGCCGGGCTGAGCTGCCTCTCAGCGGCCCAAGCTGCAGCCAGCCCCCGCCGATTAATCCAGTTCCTGCCTCGCCGTTATTCGCCCCTCATTACTCTCCAGAACCCACTCCTTACCCACAGTAAGCGGTCAGCTGTCAGAACCTGATTCCGCCCGTCAGATGACTGCTCTTCGTCGAATGCGACTGACAGAAGAAGACCGTAAACAGGTTTTATGTTTATATACGCTGGCCCAGGAATTCTTCTGGTTTTGTTTTCTTCGTCAAAAGGTTGTTTTTTTTTATCACATTTAATGGTTTGCTTAGGAAGCGCGTGAAGCGGTAGCTTGCACTACCTATACATATAGCGTGCATGTTTACTGCATTTAGAGTTGTTATTAAGTTGAGTTTGTTTCCGTGCCCACTGCATCCCCCACTGCACTGCCCAGTGCCACGCGATACTTCACTGAAACACAGGACACAAAAAAAAATGCAGCGGCTCCATATAACATACTGTATTTGCACAGACACGGAACACACTGCAGTTAGTCAGTCATAAGTCATAATAGCCATAAAGGTCATGTTCATTTAGCGGACATGGAGCAATTTCACAGTGAAGGGTGGTGATGTCATTGCTCACATTCTTTTTGGATTCTTGATACACAATAGTGCTGGATAAGTTTTGATGGGTTCATCACCTGACCTAAGTAACTTGAGCTCAGTCATTTTATGGCACTGGGAGCAGAGCACAGATCGAAACGTACAGCTGGCACCTTGAAGCATTTTTCAAGCACAGGCACGTCAGTCCTACCTGCGGGGGTCTGAAATGATTTTGACGGAGGTGCAGGATGGATGACTGGGATGGAAGGCGAAGCTCAGCAGGGTATTTTTGCGGCTTTGGGCAAACTTCTATCTGGTTTCGCTTTTGTGGAGTCGTCAGAGCTCCTGCTAGTAACTACGAATGCTAAATCAAGCTAGGCAGTAAAACCGACGCAGGTGATGCTGAATCACTCTGCGAGTTGCCTGAGAAAGTACAGTATATCCCCTGCTGGGCCTAGTTGATCAGGTGATCCATGTGAGGTCATTAATAATGCATATTTCCTGTGGGGTGTGATGGCCAGTCAGTGGTCAGCATTGATGATGGGGACTTAGTGGTTTCATAGATGTCTGAGGACAAAGGTGACTGCACCCTTCCCTACATTTAATTTAGTAGTTGAATTCCCACTATTTGTAGGACACTATGTCATACCTCATCAATTCATGAGACAAGGTGCAGACTGAGGTAACTAGAGGGGGTGTGGTTTATTGTGAGAACAAGCGAACACTATACGAAAAAAAAAAAACAATTCATTGAGGTCATCTTCCAGTATTCTCTTGCTGGTAGGAGGCCTGCATAGTGCTGATTGCCCCCTGCTGGAGAAGAAAGGATTCCCAACAGGCCGTCACATTTCTCATGGGTCTCATCTAGTCTTCTTTCGCTGATCTATGTACAGTCTAGGCCACAAGATCTGTGCTGTGCTTGAATGCGGTCATCTTCTACCTGGAGTATTGTGTGTCTCTGCTATTTATCCTGGCAAAATTGGCCCAGTTTAGTTGACACATGGACAGAGGAATATAAATGATGCTGCTGCGATTTTTATAGAGGTTGTAAAAGCAGAAGATGATATGATAGCATTGTGAGGCTTTGCTACAAAAAGATTTAAGCTGCTTCCATTATCCAAGCTGTAATAAGATCCCTTGGGCTTTCGTCCTGTAGCTTATGTGGTTATTGGTGGCTGTGAAGCAGAGTAAACTCTGCTCTGGATAGGCTACAGGATTAGAAAGGGTGTGGGAGCAAAACTAGCCATATTCTCATTTTAATCAGTGAATATAATAATCACCCACCCCTGAAAATAACCAATGAGATATTGTTCATTTAATCATTTATGTAATTAAAAAACAGCTCAGATTAGGCTGACTATGTAAATTACCATTATGTTTTGTTTCTTGTGTGCGTCTTTCTTGAAAAATGGATGGCAAATTGTGATAAATCGTTGTCACTATTTATTCAATCAAATTACGTATGTGAGCGCTAATATAATTTCAGCAGGATGTTGGAAGATTGTACTGTCACTTTGGCAGCACATGTTTTGCAGCTTTTTGGGCCCAGAATTAGTCTTGGCACAGATTGGTTTAAAATCAGCACCACTGTTGACCAGAGAATACAAGCATAATGCTACACAGTTACATTTTTTTTCAAGTTTCCTAGGTACAGCCAGGCAGTGTGAGTGGCGCAGTGCTTTAGATGTATTTTTTAGTTGTCATCATTTGGATTCATATATACATACATATATATATATATACTGTAAGGCAATAGAATACTATGTGGCCGCGATGTAAATAAATACGCTGGAGTTGGAGAGGCAAGCGGAGCGGCTCGCCTGTTCGGATCGGGATTCTGGGCTTTAACGAGGACACGGCCAGGCGAGAGCCTCTTCGGGGACGCTGCCCCGTCATCAGCCCACCCGCGTGGATCCCAGCATCCCCACGCATGAAGCCTTCCAGCAGAGAAGCTTCTATTATTAACGGCGTCGCTGGTGCTCCGTCCGCACTTCTGAGCACTGGGCTTCGGACCGGCGTCCGCATCCTGTCAGAGATGTTCTGCAGCTGCTTCTTCTTCTCTTCCTTTCCACTATTGGACATTGGTCCCCTCAAAGCAGAGTCATATTATGGATCAGATTTCAGCACGAATGCTGAGATGCCAAGAAAAACCAACTGTTCCATTCAGGTGAAAAACAATAATAATAAATAACAAAAATATGCCATGCCTTATGTCATGTGTGATGTGTAATGTGATATAGCCTGGCTGTTCCTTACAGCATGGTCTGCGTGTCTCTTTTCTTATTTATAGTTTTCTCAGTTATTAAAACCTTCATCTGGCAAAGCCTTTAAAATAAAATGCAGGCATGTTTCTATATTGATGCATGAGGTTTATCTCTTTTAGTTAGGGGACAGTCTGATATTTACCGTACTTCTGCATTACTGTCTGAAGCCCGAGGTATACCTAGAAATTCTGCCCCACCTGACAAACCTTTTCCCCCCTACCCAATTTTACACATAATTTTAGTGTTCGGCCCCCGAATCTGCCAGAGTATCCATGCCAACGCCTTTTTCTGCATCAGTGATGAAATTATTCTAACTGGGAAAGTGATGGGGATTCCTGAAGTTTGCCCGACGTTTTCCATGCAATTCCAGCTTTCCAGGTGACGACACGAAGCACAGCAGACAGGACATACAGCTACAGGGGGAGCAGGGAGACGGAGCCCATTAACATGGCCATCTAGAAAGAGGGAGATATGAGGCACACTTCAGGAATATTGAGGGCAAACTCTGTCGGGCTTAGAGAATAAATTCAGAAGATTAGATTTCCTGCTGGGAAATTAAACTGAATGTAATGCTTCATAAGCGACTAATTGTGGCATCATCTTCTTTTTCGTCCCCAGATTTGGTCATTTTTTTTTTTTTTTATAAAACTCAGTGAGACCATGAAAGCCAGTCCCATGTTGGTTCAAAGTCTATCTGCTTTTTTTTTCTTTGTGTTTAACACATGCTGGGGAGGCCACCTCAGAGGGCAAGATCCAGAGTTCCACCCTCATAATTGCAATCTAATAACAGCAATTACTGTAAGGCTGACCCTTATTTTTATATTATAATCACCTTAGTATAATGTCCTCTGTCCTCAGCGATAATAAAGATTGTGCTGAACTGTAGAAAAATGCAAAATACTTGAGATATTTCAGCCTATATTAAGACCACTAGGAAATCTTGAGAAAATGAGTACACAGTCAAACCATGCATACAGAATGCGCACAAAAGCAAAAGAATGTGTAGAAATAATGCACCGTGCAGCGCATTCCGTATGATGCAGTGATGCATTTCATTGCGATTGAACGACTTACATTTTTTGGCTCCCTTCTCTGCTTACCATTGATCGGCAAGTCAATGAATGTGAGTAGCTAAACCTGAAGACATTTGGGAACAATTAAGAAAAATTAATTTACAGCATTTCCGTTGCTTGTGGATAGAGTCGATAAATTATTGATATGAAACTAATTAAAAAATAGCCAACCTGTCAAGTCATTCCCACACATTGCTCTTTTTTTGACTGATTGTGTGTAATTACAGAATTCAGGAGAGGAGGTGATGGCGTGAAATATGGGGAAGCATAGAAATAAATGCAACGCATAAACAATCGGTGACGGAGACAGCAGCTGCGCAGCAAACTGGTCGAGGTAGTGAGCTGCAGGACGAATCCTCCTGGGTGCAGGAGCTGCAGGATGTATTCTCCTGGGTGTAGGAGCTGCAGGATGAATCCTCCTGGGTGCAGGAGCTGCAGGATGTATCCTCTTGGGTGGAGGAGCTGAAGGACGTATCCTGTTGGATGCAGGAGCTGCAGGTTTTTGTCTTTATCACGGTGTTTGTGTGAAGCAGAGGGAGTCAGAGCCCTTGGGCTTCGTCTTAACAACAGTCCGGTCTGACTGCCCAACTGAATGCTGCCAAACACGAACGGGAGCCCAAAGGGACCCACCTCCGATTGGCTCAGAGGAGGTTATGTAGGCCCTGGGATTTTTTCGGAAATAGAGGAGAGAGCAAGAGGTTTGGACCACAGGAAGATATTCCTCAGTGTCTCCCCTAGTGCCCCCCTGGTCATTCCCAGTTAAAAAAGATCTCCCACAGGCAGGATCTAGGTTTTGAAGATCGCAAAGTTGGCCTGCTTTGAATTAAATGAATTACCCCCCTCCCTTCCCCATTGTGCTCCACAGCAGGGATGCCACTAGAGATTTTAGGCCCCATGAAATCATATCATATTGGGCCCCCAACTCAGACCAATCAAATTATGTTCCAATTTAACTCCCCCACCCCCCCCGCCACCCTTTACAGTGACCCTGCTCCACAGGAGCACCTACGGTAAATCATAGAGTGAGAAGAAGGAGCTGGATGATAGCATATATACAGTTTACCACTGTTTCCTAACCCAGTCCTCGGGGACCCCCAGACAGTCCAAGTTTTTGCTTCCTCTCAGAGTTCACATTTTTGCTCCCGCTGTCTGGGAGGGAGCAAAAAGGTGGACTGCCTGGGGATCCTGAATGACTGGATTGGGAAACATTACTGTATATATCAGCTGCAGGGGGCAGTGCCTTTCCGCCGAAGGTTGTAGTTAGGAAGGTGGTCTGTAGCGCAGTGGCTTAGGGATCAGTGCCCATATCCTGAAGACTATGAGTCCAAATCCCTGATTGGCAGTCGTACTATATATTGCTTTGGACAGAAGTGCCTGCCAAATAAAAAAATGTAAAAATGGGGGAAAATAACGTGTGGAGAGTGATTAGCATTGTGAGTCACCTGTGAAACCTTCTGATTTCTACAAATTTGGCTTTTAATGGGGATCTTATGAGTCACCAAAATTGGTGTGGCCTTTGGGTTATAGACATAATGCATTTTCATACAACGCACGTGGTTTTGCATGCATGTTGTAATTTGTGCTTTTCAACAGCACCTACGACCCAGGAGGCACCAGCGTCCTCCATTTGTCTTCAAGTAGGCCTCTGCTGTGGACCTCATAACAGAGGGCAGTGAGAAGATGCTGGCTCAGCACAACCCACACTCAGACTGTAATCTGCTCTCCAGGGTCAACCTCAGTTAGCCAGCAGCCCTGGAGGCACAAACCTCCACCCCACAGTCTGATGGGCTTTCTAGCTCATGACCACTTACCCTTATTCGAGGTTGTAAGGGGCCTGGAGCCTATCCCAAGCAATATGAGGTCCAAGCCCACCGAGGACATGATGGCAGTTTACGTAATAGCAAGTTTATTTAATACTGAATAAGGATTATGAATAATTATGAATATGAAAAAGGATTATGAGACTAAAAATAAACGCAAAAACCACAAAACCACAGAGTTGCTCTTCACCACTGACGTCCTTTTGAATTCTTTATATTTTACCATAATAATTCTCTGCTGGGCTGCACTGAAACCAGTTTCGTAATATAGGTCTCGGAACTTCCACCACAAAAGTGGAAGAAGCAAAGTCTTGAAAGTAGGCGTGGCAAAATAATGTGAATAATGATCCTAGTAATTTCACCTTCCTAGGCCAACAGTTTTGTGTCTGATAAACGAGTAAGTTGAAGGATAATTTGCAATGTTTAGAATATGGATTATTTATTATTGTGTGTTTTTTTCATGCATTTTCTGTATTAAAGTTATCCCAGAAGCCCCTATAAAAAGAACGGAACCTACTGCAAATGTCGATGGAGCTGATGACTTCCAAGTGAGAAACTGGTTTGAGTCTCACCATGGCTGTTCCCAGTGGAGTCTCGGCAATATGCTCCTGTTCTTTGGAAAACACCATGATCGTAATTAGCCACTGTGGGCTCGTTACCAAGAAGCACTTCGCAAAACTAACATGAGATCCGAATGATTTTCTTTCGCACGTCTTTTCATCCTGTGGGATCCATTCCTACAAAAACACGAACTGGGGGCCTGTCGCCTCATGCCGACTGAATAGCCTTTACTCAGAGTAGATGGATGCTAGGAGACACCGGGGACTTCAGTTACAAGACGATTAAAGTTTCATTCAAAATGCAGAATTTAATTTAAATCTTTGCCTGGATAAGATCACCAAAAGCCAAATTAAAGAGCAAGCACACACATTTCTGAAGGAAAAAAATATATTCCCCTGCTAGTGGCAATGATGAAATGTACAACGCTGCAATTTTTCATTTTAGTTGCATTGCCAAAGTGTTTATCTGTGAAGACTTAATATGTATCTATTGTGACATGCAGTAAAGGACCACTGAGTTTTAAAATGTGTTACATCCACCATTCAATACAAGAATCCAATTATTCTTACATGCAATGAATTAATTTCACAGTGTATAATTCTTAGTGATGTTCCAAAACCGGAATCTGCTTAGGTTAATTTTATTCCTCTAAAGAATTTAACAAAACAGACATAAATAGGTCACAGCAAAAAGTTTAGAAGAGGGAGGACTTTGGCGTGAAGAGGACAAAATAAAATAAACATTTGGCACAAATAAGTGATCATTTTCCCCTACTTAATAAGACCTCCTTGGTTGAGTTAATAAATACGTGGCAAGCTTCACTGGCTGGGCAGATTACTTTAAGCTATTTTCCACAAGTGACTTGACATAATTTTTCGCCTGTGAAATGTTTAAGCATGTGTTCACTGTTTGTAAGAATCCCACAACTCAGTCCAAGCCGTCTATATGTATTTAATTTTGGCAAGTTACCGTATCCGGTTGTTGACAGTAATAGTTAGCTGCTCTGGTTTTGGAACACATTCATATCATGAAAAGGAGCTACATTTTGTATAATGACTCACAGCAAATACAGCACATGCTGCTAAAGTAACCTCTTTCATGAGCTGTTTAGTTGCTTAACGTGAAGGTTTATTGACTGAGGTTGAAAATGGGGTGAAGGGCAGTGAGGTTCCAGACGTCCTGTTTTCAATGCTGAAGTCATGTGTTCCTCCTCATCATGGCAGAAGGAAAGCAGACGCGGGCTCTGTATCGAACCAGAGGCAGCTGTGCCGCTGTTAGACTGAATTAAACTGATTAACATTGAACAATGCGTCAAAGAAATGGAGACGGATGATAAGCCTGGTGGAAATGCCGGAACCAGGACTGCAAATGGGTTTTCTTCACAGACAGACCTACGCTATTGCATCATTAGCCTCAATATTGGGGTGGGAGAGTGACTTTGGAGCCTCATGTGTTTTGACCCGATTAAATCTTTGTTGGACAGGATGCACTGTTGATCATCCCAACAGGGATTTATTTCTAATAATAGACATTTTATTGATCCCCATGGGGAAACCATCTTTACGCCTCCTTCAACTCGTTCTTTTTTGTAGATGAAGTTGTACACAAAGGGCAGCCACCCATAGTGGCACCCAGGGGTTAAGGGCTTTGCTCAAGGACCCACAGACATGCTGAGGCTGGGTTGGAACCAGCAACCTTCTGATTGCAGGCACACAGGCTTAGCCCACTGAGCTACACACTGCTAGCAGCTTTTTTTGCAAGGTGTAAGAATACTGAGTTGAAGTACTGCACCAGGAATTGCTATTAACTCATTTATCTGCCTCGTTTATCCAAAGAGACTTACAGTAGAGGGAGGGGTTACAATTCATATGGGCTCAATGGGATTCAAACCCATAGCTTTTGCAATGGCAGCCCAAAACTCTACTAGGTGAGGTATGTCACTGGTTTAGAGCTCAGTGAGCACAGGTTGCTTTATAGAGACGGGAATATATTTTTTAAATCTGTTTGATGCAATGGTTTCATGATGGACATGTCTGCTCTATAACGCAGCTGCACTGATGCTTGTGAACCAATTAACATCTCAGAGATATTTCACATTGCCCAAGAAATACTGGATGGAGAGGATGAGGGGTGGAGATTCATTATGTATGAGCATGCGTTTGTGTGAAATGCGGAAAACAGCAGAGGTTCAATGGCACAGTGAGGCTGCTGTGCGCGGTATGTGTCCTCGGCACATGGCGGCTGGACCGAGCCAGCGGACGGCACTGCCGCTCCGGCTGCCACGGTAACGCCTGCGGAGCCTGAGCTGTAGCAGTAAGGGTAAACCCCCCATGTACTCAGTGATCAATACCAGAGCCAACAGCAGTAAGTTACCGGTCAATATTTATCACAATACTGCTACTGTGAGGAGCACCTGCGGCCCCCAGACTCACAGTCATTTACCATTTAAAGAGGATTTCCTGCATTAAAAGGCATAAATTATAAAGTTTATAATAACTGCTTCTGAATCATTGAGATCCGTGGGCCAGAACTGCCTCAGGAGAATAATTCTGAAGTTCGATAATACTATTTCCTTTTTGCACTGCAAACACCTTTGCCTTGGAAAGTTTTATACCCATCAATGAAGCAATTTTGTGGGTGTTCACATGCGGTTAAGTCACCCCTTAATCTGCCTCTAAAATCTAAAGTGCTTTTCCAGCATTAATGTGCAGTAAACAGTGGTGTCGTCTGGGAAACCCAGCTCCATGCAATGAAATCTGATTGGTGGGCCAAAGTCAGGTGACAAGCCAGTTAACCCATTTCACCAGTTTCTCAGTGTTTTTTTGCAGATCTTTCCATGACATCTGCATAACTCTCCTACGCAACTGCCTGATTCTCAGTTTACCACTTCTTTTCAAAGCCTACCAAACACTGAATCAGGAGGCCATTGTTTTGAATTTGTCTCGCTTTTTGCCAATGTAAACTTCTCTGTGACCTGTTTTAAGTGTGCTTAACCCATTGACTGTCCTGTGCTCAATTCTGCCTAGCCATCTTTAGTTGCTTAGATAATTTCCGTGAATAGCTTGTATACCTTTGGAGAGAGTGGCACCATTTGTTTGCATCGTTTGATTGTTAGATCATTTGTTTGTAACTAGACAGGGAGTTTATGATTTTTTTTATTTCACTTTTCATTTACAAAGCTAATCTCCCTGGTTAGCTTTGTTTCATTATTTTCATGTTGTCATTTCCTTTTGTTTTACATTTGTGTTTCCTCTGACCCAAAACCAGGACATAACACATCATGAGGTCTGCACTCTCAGGTCCTAGAACCTGAGCCCAGATCTCGATGCCGAGTCTGCAACCCCATTTAGGTCCTTTCCTAGATCCAACATCATTCTGTTTTCCCACGTTGCCCTTCTGCTGAAGCCAAAATGGCTCTATTTTCATTCATGTGCCACCTTTGCCACCTTTTGTTAAACCCATCTTACATTCCCACGCTCAAAAAATTGCCCATTCTCAGCTCTCCTCCATCCTGCCCAAAGTCTTAAAGGGCCGATGGAAAATAAAGTTTTGGGCCGTAGAGGAGGTCCATGAAAGTTATCTTTCAGCCCTGTTCCTTTGCAATAGGATATAACATGCGGAGCAGCATCGGTTAACTTTTTCATGAGGTGTTCATGGAAGGAGAGGAGGAATCGGATTATCCGTACCTCGGAGATGTAGAGGCTTGCTGATCCCGAGAATCTTTGAATCTGTTATTATTCCTTTACTGTGGCGCCCATGCTGTTTTTCTTAACTCAAGGAAACTTTTACCTTCTGCAGGCCCAGCAGCCGACAAGAGGCCTGCTGCTTGTGAATGAGGAAAAGGCAGGCTGTAACAGGAAATAACAAATCAGGGCAAAGGAGCCAGAGAAAACCCATCTAAAGTCATCAATAAGTGCAATTGACAGTGAACGAAAACTATACAAGTGTGCAATGTGGCCTTTCAGAACTCCAGATCAGGGCCGGCCAGCCTTGTGTAATATAGGCGATTGCATAGTCACCATTTGATTAGGGGGTGCAAGAGAGTGAGTAAAAAAATTGTAAGAAAATCCTTGACATTACAGTTGTTTATGCTAGTTAGCAGCTACTTTTCTACTATGACCAAATAAGGTCATTAATAAACAATACGGGCACTTATGGTGGATGCAGAGCTATGGATTTATGTGTTTGGAAGGAACTCCTTCACAGACTTGTTAGTAACACTTGATGGGGCACAAATACTTACCAGTAACTCATTTACAACTGATGTACAAATTATGAACAAATCATGAACTAATCATCAACAAATATAGTACTTTTCAGATAAAATATGCCCATTAATGACGAAATAATATGAGATCTGTATTTAACTTGTGTCATTCATGACTCGTTCCTTTCAGTGGTTCCTTCAGTAGTTCACAAAGATTTACAGAATTACATTTACTGCATTTGGCAGACGCTCTTAGCCAGAGCAACTTACATAAGTGCTTAGAATCCATGAATACATTCTGATACTGGTTCAACAGAAACTGGCTAAGAATACTATCACTCTAAAAAACTCTGTTGGCAAGTAATACAATTTTTATTACAATGAGTATAACCCTGGAAGTGCTAATCCAAGAACTTCCGAAAGAGGTAGGTTTTTAGGTGCAATCAGTCCTTCAAAGAGCCAGAGCTCTTTGAGCTCGAAAACTATTTCAGACAATTATGAACACAATGCATACCACAATGATGTTAGTCTATTTTGCCATTTCTGCTTCCAGAAAAATTTCTCATTTTTATTTAATTATTAAACATGGGAAGTACGGAAACCAGGCTAACGGTAGCCAATACGTTAAACTCGCAAACAAATGGAGCCGCGGAGGAATTCCAAATCAATGTCGGTTCCTGTTAACTGTAGTTATTTCTCTTCAGTTTAAACTGAGGCAGGTACTTGGGAATGAAGGACTCAACCGATGAAGAACAATGGATAGCTTCATAGGCGAGGAGAAAGACCTTGGAGATGGTGGTCCATAAGGGCGGTCTGTTCTGCAGCATAAGGGTCATGAGTCGCTGAACGAGAGTGGATATGAGGAGTGGGGAGAGGGGAGTGGGACGTGGTCACACAGTGACATAATACTGCAGGCCAGCCAGGACGATATCAAAGTGAATCTGACCTTGGTGTCAGCCAATGAAAGCAGGGATCCTGCCCAGGCACTTTCGAATAAAAGCAAGCCCAAGCATATTATTATCAAACCTCACATTATGGCGTGTAATTCACATATGATGCAGTTCCTCTCACAGAGGGAGAAGAGTCGACTTTAATTTCCTCAGGGTGACACTCAGAAAGTCCTGTTTGCAAGGTTTCTCAACTGGGTACCAACCAAAGACTTCAAACAACCACCTAGTTAATACACATTTTTTGAGAAATCTGTAGTTCCTTAAAGCCTTGTGCAGATACGCTGATCTCTGTAATCTTAAAAGAACACTTTTGGCTATATTAATAGCAAATACATCCATCACAGCGTGTTCTGACCACACAGAGATCTTCATCTGCTTTGAGGATGCTCGCGTTTACGCTTTCTGAGGTCGGAGGTGGCACACCTGCCCCTGATTTATTAACCAGGCAATGGAGTTGGGCTGGTGCAGATTGGAGCCCAACCTTATTTAAGCAGAGCAGTGAGCGGTCATCACTTTTTGGTCATTATCATCACTCTTACAACAAAGGGCTGAAATGGTTCTGGCTTGGTGGTTTGGTGGGGGGTCATGGTTCCTCTTGACCAGCATCTTGTTTTGGGTTTCCGGTTGGCTGGTTTCTGGGTTCATAACCCCTAGTAGCCGGCGTTCCACAGCTGGTGTGTTATGCCGCTGGTGTCCTCTCTCTAGAGGTTTCTATGTGAATGTCCTGATTTTTGTGGGTTTTCGCCCCTTTATATGTTCACTGGCTCCTGGACTGGGTACTTTGGCCCTCTGCACTTGAATCTGCCTTCTGGTTCACCTGATCCTGGAGTCCATCCAGTCAGCAGACAAGTCCCCCTAGTTCCCTGTTTCCAGCAGTGTTTGGGCTGTTGGTCTCGGGAGCCAGTGGGCAGAAGACCTGGTGTGATCTATGGATGGGTGGCCTAGGTTAAGTTCTGTCACAAACTTTGTCTTGTGAAGGCTAATGCGCGTTTTAACTTCTAAGCATTGAGTCCGAGTTGTGACACTTGGAAGTCTATGTACAGCACAATAGGAACAAAGAACACGATAAAGATAATGTGAATGATGTTATACAGACAATAGAAACATGTGTGTGTGTGTGTGTGTGTGTGTGTGTGTGTGTGTGTGTGTGTGTGGACTGGCGTCCTGTCCCAGGTGTCCCCTCTATTGTGCTCTAGGCTCCCTGGGACAGACTCCTTCCTCCACCTCACTATACTGAATAAATGGATGGAGGGAAGGAGACATACAGTCATTATGAGGAACCGAATGGGGTTGTGCTGCATGTCAGAAATGGCTTTAACATCAGAAGCAAACCTTAAAGAGTTAAATTAAAAGAATCATAATCAGACTTTATTAATGCATCCATTGAATTAAATAGAAATAAAAATGCTTGAACTGGGAAGAGCTTGAAAAAAATGGGCAGAAATTAAGCTATAATCTTTTAATTTGATGTGCTGAAAATCTAGCCCAATCTATCATTTAGAGTACTTTTCTAGTTAAGTTTGACAAATTGCTTTGAAGTGCTTTAGGGGCCAGGAATTAATTTCTTCAGTCGAACAAGCTATATTTTCCTGATTTCAGATGGAAGAGGACAGGCAGTGGCCGCCTGGGTGAGTCTTGACGTACTCCTCACCGATCAAGATTTGGACGTGACCACTTAGGTGTCACCAGGAGTCCTGTAGCAGGGATAAAAGCAGGCTCATTGTTCCCACAAAGGCAGGAGACCCCAAATCTCCTCATCCCCACGTCTGTCCAGGTACTGGATATCAGATCATCCCAGTGCAGTTTTTGCTGTGATTTTATGAGGTCATAAGAGTATTGCATTAATTCATTTTATCTGCTGCTGTTATTCAAAGCCACTTCTAGTAGAGGATACAATTATACTTCAAATGTGCTTCCTGGGATTTGAACCCACAACCTTTGTGTGATTACTACAGCAGGTTACTTATTGAGCTGCAGGAGAATGAGCCACGTGCTTCTAGTTTCAGGGATTAAGAAAATTTTCTGAATGACGCGAATGTCACTAACAGTAAATATGATATATTCTGACATCATATTCATTGGATAAACAGTTTAATATATTTAAATGGATTTCCTTTTGTTACACAACAAATAAGTGAACTGGCTCTGGCTGCTGTTTTGTCATAAACCAACATCAGATTATGCTGGCATCGGGACACTAGGGGGGCGGTGATTTGTATGTGTTACGGCGTCTGCAGCACTGCTATGGTGTAAAGCTGCAGCACCCAGAGGCAGTACTCAATCAAGCAAGCATCCAGCAGGGCCCCTTCTGCATAAACCAGCATCGTACGAGATCTGCTCACTGCTGGGATTCAGCCCATTCATTCACCTTCTTAGGTTCTCAGTCCTTTCACTCAGTTTTATATAGTTTACAGGCCAGGGGTTTAATATACAATATATGTGTTATATCGACAACATACTAGTATATCCTGCCCTTTTAGTCTGCCTGGCTGTAGCTGTTAAACCCCTCCAGTCTTTTACTTTCTGGTGTGTTTTTATAGCTAACATAAAAAAAACACTTAAACTGGAAATACAGCAGACAGGTACATCCGTTCTCATGGTAGCTTGATGGCGGACACCGGAGTAAACACGGTAACATGGGGAGAACATGTAAACTCCACGCACAGCCAAGGCGGCAAGTTAAGCCGCAGTCCTGGAGCCTGTGACACTTACCCCCCCCCGCTACAGTACTAGTTTAAGTGTGTTTAATATAGATACTGTTACATATACTTTGTCTATGAGGCCTCATAAATGAAGCCGTAAAGAAATCATCACTGTAGAAAAATCACAAACAGCTCAGAAGAGCTTTAGTTATAGTCATGTGTATAATACTTTATGAATGCATTATAATGCTCTATGAATGTATCTTTAATGCCTGTTGCTGAGCTTTTAATGTAATCATGCATCAGATTGAGATTTTTGCCTCTTCCAGAGACGCATCATATGGGTCTATAAAAGTTGGAGCACCGACATCAGTCCAATTCCTTCTACCCCTTGAGACATTTTATTGAGTTAATAATCACTGTAGTCTTATGAACTTGTCAAGTCCTTGTCAATAGACAAATCTTGTCGAGGGTCAGAAAGTTGTCCATCTTAAAAACAGCACTCAGTTTTATGCAGGGGGAGTTCTGGGAGGGGCCGGGGGGGCACTGCCCCCATGACAACATGCATAGGCCCCCTTGTGGCCCCCCCTAAATACATATGCTACTTGGATCTGAAATAACTATTATTATTATTATTATTATTATTATTATTATTGTTGTTATTATTATTTTTATTGTTCACATTTATATATGTGGGCCAAAATTTAGTGCACGGGGTAGAGGAAATACAAATGTAAGCACATTTTCTTGACGGACTCTTAACATGGATGCGTCGGGTGGTCGACATTCTTTGGATGGTGAAAGGCAAAGCTAACGACAGAAAAAAGTAATCACGCTTGTGGAAGCAAGACAGTCTAAACAAGATATCAGAGTGAGTTACATATTTGTGAAAGCTGTAAAATGTAACTGCAAAGCATTGCATAAATAAATTATCGGTTTTCAAAATTGTCTTTTGCTTCTTAATGCTGGCAGTCTAGTGTGAGTAATACATGGAGGACTTTAAAGTGAAATGCATCTGCCCCCCCAACAGAACAAATGGCCCCACCCAGTCACCCCCCCACCAGTTGAAATGATCTCAAACCACCACTGGTTTTGCTGTCAAACTGGCAGCTGATTTCCACTTCAGAAGGACCAACCATTGGTCCCAAGAACTCCACTTAATTGAATCTGATTAAACATAATTAAATTAAAAGTTTACTTCACTACCTGCATCTGCATGTAAATGGTAAATTGAATATATTGGTTTATACACGTCTGTTCTCATGCCACAAATGGGTCCCCTGGAAAACATAGCTTTGTGTTGAGCAGCCATTGCTATTTTCAGTTTTTTAATATAAAAACAAATTTAAATGCATCCGCCATTTCCAGAATGAGGCAGCCACACGGATCAGAACAGCAGGAGTTTGCCTCTATAGTTAATTAAAAGTTTCTGCCTGTTTTTATAGTTGTTTCCAGGGGGTGTCCAAAACGTGGAGCCCCCTAATCTAGTTATTCAGTATTTAATTGCATAACTGATGCTTTTACGCAATGCGACTCACAGTTTTTACCCAATTAAACAGCGGGAGGATTTATTGGGGTAATTCAGATTAAGTATTTGGCTTGAGGGTACATGAATTATATCACCCCAGGGACCTGAGTGTTCAAAAGTCTTAACCACTACACCAAGTGCTGCTCGATTTACAATTCGGAGTATTGAATCTCAGACAGTCCAGCACATTCTGCCATAATCATAATATTCATGAAATATCCCTCTACCGTACAAACGCTTCACAAGTACAGGTGTTTGGCGGAGCCTTGTGACTGTGACATGCAGCACTGTGATTGTGGCAGGGGTACAGCCATACTGGGGTGCCAGTCCATCCATACTGGGGTGCCAGTCCATCCATACTGGGGTGCTACTCCATCTCAATAGCTAGTCCATCTCAGGGCACAGACACAATTGCACAATATGGGCAGTTTTAGAGATGCCAGTCCATCTCAGCGCACAGACACAATCGCACAATATGGGCAGTTTTAGAGATGCCAGTCCATCTCAGGGCACAGACACAATCGCACAATATGGGCAGTTTTAGAGATGCCAGTCCATCTCAGGGCACAGACACATTTGCACAATATGGGCAGTTTTGGAGATGCCAGTCCATCTCAGGGCACAGACACAACCACACAATATGGGCAGTTTTAGAGATGCCAGTCCATCTCAGGGCACAGACACATTTGCACAATATGGGCAGTTTTAGAGATGCCAGTCCATCTCAGGGCACAGACACAATCGCACAATATCGGCGGTTTTAGAGATGCCAGTCCATCTCAGGGCACAGACGCAATCACACAATATGGGCAGTTTTAGAGATGCCAGTCCGGCCAATTGCATTTCTTTGGATTGAAGGAGGAAAACCACAGAACTCGGGTAGAGCATGCGAATTCCACACACATGGGTGGGGAGGGGGTGGGATTTAACCCCCAAACCCTGAAACTGTGACACTACAGTTTGGGGTAAATTAACTGCCTGAGACATGACATGCATCACAATTCATTAATAATGAATTAACAGATCAGCATATAACTAATGCTTAGTTTATGGTTAATTAATACATAAGTAATACTTTGTGCTTTGTCAAGTAAAGTGTTATGTTGCGTACGCGTCATGATATATTTTATATGCATTGCCTCACATGAAGTTTATCAAGGCCCTTAACTCTTCACGTAGCTGCACCTACGACGTGCAGAATGAATGCAGAAAACGCATGGTGACCATGATGCATATGAATCAGCCCTTACCCATAGATATAAAACACAATTCTTTGTGACCAATCCATAATTGTGGGCATACCGATCCTGGAGAGCCAGAAATGCAATGCAGCATTGAAATTAACTCCACCAATACTAAACACTGGCTCTGAGATTAAACAGTTACACTAGCGACAAACTGCAGTTTTAATAGTTAGATTAGTTGGTGAGAAGCAGGTGTAATCTGAAATGGAAACAATGATCAATAATACTAATAATTACAATGGATGGAAACCTAAAGAGCACGTCCAGTGATTTTAGAAAGTACAATATTACATAGTTACATAGATAATTATGATAGATAATTGGGACTCTAATGACATATAATTAGAATCTCCTCTTTATTCCCTATGGGACGTTTTGTCTTTAGTTGTTTAGTATTACTAGCTCTTGGTCTGGCACCATTGCCAATAGCTGTGTGTGGGACCAAATATGTCTCTTGTCTCTATTCGTTTCTGGGGCCGAGCCTGTGCAGACTGACAATGATGGATCAGTCATCTGCAGAGAGCAGAGCAGGAAGGTGATGCTTCATTTTTCGGAGCCCAGAGCAGAAATTAGACTGAAGGCCCTGAACGCAGCCCAGTGGCTGATTGTGGGTGATTCTGGCTGATTGTGACTGATTGTGAGCCACAGTGTTTTCGATGTATCATAAGTCTGTGAAAGTCTCACACAAGATCCTGATTAAATGGTCGATGTTTATACACATTTCTGTGCTGACTGCAAAGCGTGTGTTTTTTTTTTCTTCTGGAAATTGAACGGAAGCAGTTCAATATTTAGCATGATCAGGTGGTGAGGGGGGGAGGGTCTCGGCCCTTAGCTTTGTGGGACTCATAAAGCAGCTTCTCAGCCTCGTCCTGCATTTTCATCTGTGACGGGGCCTCTGATATATTCATGCATACCAGAAACTGCTTCGCTTGCCCCTAATTGACTCTTGAGATGCTCTGACAGCTCTCTGTGTAGAATTTGCTGATTAAAGCAGCTTCAAAGCTCCTTAATTCCCCATTCTGCCGAGGTCGTGGGGGCAGACACAGGTTCAAGCAGCATTCACACACTTGGTAGGGGAGCCCTGCCTTTCTCCCACCCTCCCTGTGCCATGATGACCTTCTTAATCTTGTAAGCATAGCCCAGAGGAGCCAGGGTCCCTGGGGGCCTCACTGCATTTGCAGGTTAGAATGAGCTGTACATTATATTTCTTAGGGCCAGTGCTTGTTCATCCAGATATGTAATTTTCAGTTCTATGGGAGCCAGTGACGCAAATTGAAAATAAGAAAGCAAACTCACACTTTCCACACATTGACGTGGCGACCTTCTGCTCGCCGCACATTGTTAATACAGCATTTTCCTACTCTGCTCATATTTTAAAGTATCATTTTTCTCCTACCCCACACTCCTCCCCCCCCTCCCCCCACCACCTTAAAATGTTCCACCAAGATATATACATGAACGTAGGTGTACAAGCAATCTAGAGTGCTGGGAGATAAAAATGGGAAGTCAGTCATTGTCATTTTTGATTTTGGGGAACATTCTTTCGCAAACTCGTTCCCAGTTTCTCAGCTGCAGAGACTTTATAATAGACAAGAGACACATTCCACAGAAGACTCCCTACCCTCCCCCACACGGGAAACACACCCACTGCCTGTTGATGGCTTTTTACCTTACAGTGTGTCTGTCTTTGATTGCTTCTGCTATGTTTCCCTCATTTTAATAATTCATAAAAGTGAAATTAATATCACCCAGGCTTCCGTGCTCGCTCCCCTGAGGCCGTCTTCCGATTAGCTGTCATTTCTACATGTGCCTTTGATGGTTTGAGTCGAACTGAACCTGAAATAATTCAATCGCATCCTTCTTCCCTTTTCCCTTGCCCTCCTTCGGATCCACAGATATTTACAATTCATTCTTCCCTACAAACTGTAAATAAGAAATCTTCATTACTCATACCATAAACATTTTGCCAGTGATTAGTTCTTGAATCCAGATAATTAATACTGAAACAGCCAAGCTGGAAAACATGCGACAACACCTTCCTCAGAAGATGCCGGAAAACATCATCAGTATCTTGAACCGTGTTAAGATGGCCGCACACTTCAAACGACGGCTGGACAAAATGAAGTCAAACACGTCGGAGAGAACAGTCCGTTGCATACGTAAATGATGCTGCCACGACCCTAACGTGCATAGAATGTTCTTGATGCAGCAGACACACATACAGAGCACAAATAAACTATTGTGGTGAGTCCGTGAGTCATTTTATAAAGGCGATGGCAAGCATTTTAAAACAGACGTTTCTGTCTTTATTAACAGCCAGTATCGGTTTAATACTAACAGCAGCACAGACAGGAAGCCAACAATTTACACAACACTCAGGCTAACACGCTAATGAAACACGCATTACAAAGTTATGTTTTCCATTAACATAAATACACGGATACACATATTAATTTACACTGTTTAATGACACACGTGGTGCGTCACAATTCATGCTGGTAAATGTGTTAATTAATCCCACTGACCAGGATTCTAGGGGGGTGGTGTAAGCATGGATCCCAGGTAAAGGCTACACTTACACCACCACAAAGATGGAGACCAACCCCCCCTAACTGCACCTGGGGCCAAATGTCAAAGAACAAAAAAATGTAATGATCATTTATCATTACCTAACCCTAACCCTAACCCTAACCCCCACCATTAGGGTGCAAATGTCCTTTAAATCGCTCCTACAGCACTTCCTTTGCTTTTGGTTTGCTTCTATAACTAGCCAACAATATGCATGAAGCTGCTAAGTGATGTCACGTCAGGGATACCCCCATGGTGCTTTAGCCATGGCTAAGTGATGTCACGTCAGGGATACCCCCATGGTGCTTTAGCCATGTGCTGTAGAAACACCTGTGGTGGTGTCCGCATTGCTGCCCCTCCTGGCTGGTTTTATGCCTACACCTTGTAGGGGCACTTTGGTTTGGGGGGGTCAGTCTACCTGCTCACAGGAATGACCTATGAAATGCAGTCAAGGTCAGCGGCAGACGTGATTGAATACCGAGGCAGAAAAGACTCATCTGCCCTTATTCCCTCTCGCCGTTCTGCTTCCTTTGTGCTCAAGAGACCCCCCCCCGCCCACCCGTGTCATCATGTGATTAACAGAACCTCTCTTCTCCACCTATCAGAGCGGGCCAGTGGCTGGGAGGACCAATGGGCAGAGGCTTGCCAGGAACATAATGACATGTCTACTCTAGCTCCCAGGCCTGGCCCTCAGGCTGGCAGAGCCGTGTGATGTCTCGCCCTCAGCTGTCCCTCAGGTCCAGGGGGAGACAGGCAGGCCCGTGGGTATCAAGGGTGGCATGCTGAGTGCAAAACTGATTGGGAGCGCTCAGCCCAGAGCCCAGAGCAGCGAGAAGTCCTGACTGGTCAGTGGGCAGTTTGGGGTTTGGACAAGGTAATAGATTCTTTCAGGCAGGATGGGCATGCATGTCTTCCTACTGTCCTTCTGGAGGAGTAACTATACAGGAGCTGGTGTGTGAAGAGGGGAGATCAGGACTCAGAGGTGGGAAATTATGCTGGCATCATGTCCATCTATGTACATGTGTGGCAGGATGAGGGGCACAGTGGGGGCATAGATCCCCTGGCGGAGCCTGGTGACACGGCACTTTTCAGTGGCCCTGGAAATCATACCATTATATAAAGGGGGTGGGGCTTGTTAAAGGGGTCCCACAATTACTAATCATACAACCGGACAGGACATATAAAGTCAAGGATAAGGGTCATCTGAGAGTTTGAATGTTACCATTTATGGAATTTATCCATTTGTATGTAAATATATAATGAAGATAAATTCATGCGGTATTTTTATCATATTGATATACAGTATAGTAAGTACATATGTACCTTTTCTGGGTGTCTCTACATCTGATGGTTAATGTACTGCCAATCACTACCAAACACTTCCCATTGGATAGCCTAATGCCTCCCGACAGGCTTGATTGGTTGGCGAGCGACAGCACAGGACAATCCCGCCCACGGTGGGGTACTGCGCCCTGCACTCCCAGAGTTTCCCCCTTTCATAGTTCTAACAGCAAAGCCAGAAAAAAGCAGCTCCTACATGAATATTTGCTGTGGTATTAATAAACAAGCCTGGAGGAAGGGAAACCCAATACCAGATATATTGTATAGACATGATACATTTGTATTCTGTTGCCAAGTTACACTTCCATTAACAAAACGAATTTATGTGATACATTCCTAGAGATTATTAAGTTATTGGAGTCGAGTTTCGTGTCTATGATGTGATTTTGGTTCCAAGCCAAAAACAAGTGAACGCATCTCTGAGATCAAACATGGCATCGCTCATCAATCTGTATCCTTGTGCAGACTTTGGCACAGGCCTGCACAGAGACTGCACAGGCCTGCACAGCAACTGCCGGCGGCTTCCCTATGACTGCTGTTTGATGACCACTATGTAGCTTGTGGGAAGGTAGTGTCCATAGAGCAGTGGTACTGAGAAAGGTCCAGGCCTGATTCATGGTTTTCATGACATTAAGTAAGTAATGAGAAGCAAGACAGCAGATTCATATTTAGTAAACTTGGCTTTGGGCCCGACAGCTCCAAGCACAAAGATGGGCACTGCACCTGCACTTAACCTGTACTGTGAAAATACTGACTTAGTAAAAACTGTGTAAAAGTTGGAGTTTGCATTCTCTGCCCATGTTACACGGGTCTCCTCCAACAGTCCAAGTACTGTGCAGACTACTCAGTTAGGCTTAGCGGCGTCTGTAAATTGCAGATATTGAGTGTGTATGTCCCCTGTGATGGATTGGTTTCCCATCCAGGGTGCCCCCCAGCCCAGCGCCCTGTGCTGCCTGGGATAGGCTCCAGGCCCCCCTGTGACAATGTCACCACAGCAAACAGACCATGAAATGTAGATGGCAGCTGGATGGAAGTGCCATGCTAAATACTGTCACATTGGGCGTGGTTAGGTTTCATTATTGCAGTGTTTCGCAAACCAGTGTTCAGAGACTCCCAGAGTGTCCATGTTTTGTTCCTGCTGGGAGCTGGGAGGGAGGAAAATGTGGACTGGGTTGAGAAACATTGCATTATTCAAAAAAAGATAACTTTGTATCAATTTATAGGTTTGGATTTTACTTGATACAATTCAGATTAACTCCAGTTCCCCCCACAGTCCAAAAACATGCTGAGGTTAATTGGCATATGTATCAATCATAGATGTGTGTGTGTGTGTGTGTGTGAGTGAATGGTGGGTGAATGTGCCCTAAGGCTGTTCCCTGTGTTGCCCCCATAGCCTCCAGGGTAGGCTCCATGACACCTCCCCCCACGCGATCCTGGTTACGGAAAATGGAAGGCTGAAAGGTTTCTGGTTAAAGGCCCTTCCTGGGTCATGAATCAGCTACTTCCAAGTTACACGGACAGGTCTTTACCTATACTACAGTATTAGTTACAGGTCACGTCACTGTATGACAGCTTGTAATCTAAGTCTCCATATTAACAATGTCCTGTCAGCGTCAGAGCGGCGCGAGGGTCTTGGTTGGCCGGGACAGCTTCCTGTCTCTCTTTCTCAGGGCTCAGAGTGCGGCGTGGGCAGGCAGGGTCGCTACACATCAAACAATCATAATCTGCCACTCTGATCAGGTCTAATTATTCTCATACGAGCCGGGTAAGGAGACGCTGGCATCGTACCCACTGCTTTGTTTGCCAGCTCTTCCAAACCCGATAGTGGGCAGCAGTACACTGGGCAGCGCCAACATAGACCGGTCTGAGTCTCTGCCACCGCCACGCCTAGTTGGATGACAGGTGTAACAAGTCCACTTCCCAGCTTTCTGTAACCAATGGCAATGACAGTAACAGGGTATGATGCTGTAGGTGGCAATTTGATGAACCCCAAGGTCAACTCTGATGTTCCCCACCTTTATAATGACATCCCTACAGGATGGTCAGGCTGTAGATAGAGGGCGCTGTCAATAACAGAGCAGAAACTTCATCGCTGACATTTTAATTTACACGCTGAATCTCAACATGACCGTATTTGGAAAATTGCGGTTGCAACGTCACAATACAAAGATGAATCCCAGACTCATTACAAAGACCACAACTTAAATCTAAGCTTCTCCAGTGGTCAGCGATGGGCTTGGGTGAAATATTTGGACTAATTACTCAATCCATACATCTTGCATAAGCACTCATTCAGTATAGGGCTGTGAGATTGACCTGGAGCTAATTCCACAGAGCACAGGGAATTCAGCAGGAAATGGCAGCCCTTCAAAGGGCACACACACACACACACACACCACCACAGAATATTAGGTTTAGAGTGGGACCATATATAGTTTTTGTTATTTTTTCCAGCCGACGTGTAATATTATGATGCTCCACATTCTTGTCAATTGAAAAGTATTAAAGTTCTGGCTAAAGTTTTGCCAGTAAATCTAATACTTTTAAGTCTGCAGGCAGGGGGAACTTTGAAGAATATCTCCTCAGCTCCCTGACTGGAGAGAGTCTCAGAGACATTACGGTGAACATGAAGTGGAGCAGCACACCACCAGCTGTGGAAGGCTGAATTTGCACAACAGCCAAGCAACCAGGAAGGGATGCCTTGCAGGTGGAAACACTTGGATGCCTCAATCAGTTGCTCATCTGCAATTCCTGAAACTGGCTGGATGTGTGTGTAATACTGAGGTTGTATTATTTGGGTTAATTCAAAGTCATGCTGTTGAAATGTCTATCCAACCACTTTGGATGCTGGGTCACTGCGTGCCTGGAGCAGGGAACACGTAAGGGCTGCCAGTACATGCCATTCTCACACATAATACAGGCATTATGGAGACTCCGCCCCTGAAGAAACATACAGTACATCAACATCAAGAGAATATGCAACTGTCACACACACACACACAAACACACACATGTCGGGTATACCTATCCTTATGGGGCCCGCTCATTCACTTCTATTGGAATAATGCTAATGCTAACTATGACAACCTTAGCCCCCACCCTGCCCTAACCATAACCATAAGTAACCAAGCAAAATACAAGAGTTTTTGCATCTTTAGTTTTTTCTTAGCAGTCACCAATTTTCATAAAATAGAGTTTTCCCTTATGAGGAACAGGAAACTGGTCCCCATAAGGGAAAAAAATGGATATTTATCAAGTTAGCATACTGGGGACAAGAGAGGAAAAAGGAAAATTATTCACACCAATAAATCAACACATCCGATCCCCAGGCCCCTGCCCCCCCAACACATCTGATCACCAGCCCCC
>JAODJW010000094.1:10810413-10830972 GCA_026777045.1 Hyperopisus bebe
GGTGTATTTGCCATACCACCCATTTTAATTTGTATTTCAAATTAAATGAAATAGGCAGTAATTTGAATTTTTTCCAGATAATGGAAATTAGTGAAATAATTAACAATCAAATACTGTGTTTGAACAGCTATTATATATTTTAAATTCTATATTTTATCCTGGAAAGTTCATCACTTCTTTCCCAATAATGTGAGTCAAAGTCAAAATGAACTTTATTGGCCTCTCCACCATTTACAAGTATACAGAGGGACGAAACAGTGAAGCTCAATGCCACAGTGTAATCATAAACAAAATGAAAATAAAAACAAAACAAGATAATGTGCAAAAAAACACAGATAATAGTGCAATTTAAGAAGAAGTATACATTGTGCAATGTGCAATATGCCAATGTGTAATAATGGGTAATGTACAATATTGTTAAAACTATATAAAATATATTTTCAGTGTTTAATGTAATCAGAGGTAACAAGTTAGACCTGAGTTTCCCAATGTTTTACCTGTAGCAGCATGGGTTCACAGCGTAAAACAATGTATGATAATAGTAATTTCTAACACGTCCGTATGGTGCAGACGCGTCTCGCCTAGTAGTGAGCTTACGGTAGGTGTTTCCTGCGAGGGCTGACATGCTCAACCGGTCATGTGATGGCACCCTCTCACCCACGGCCAGGTGCCCCGCTAACTTCTCTGTCTAGATATTCACCTCACATACCGTGCGGCACGTCCTTAAATTGGGGTCAGACTCACCCCCACCTCAACACCTAGCCTTGGGGGTCACTTTTCACCTCCTAGTATCTATGGCCTTCAAGGTAAATCAATATCTTGGGGTACTTATCATATGGCCCTGAATAATTCAGGCAGCCAGAAGGTGCTGCTCAGTGTAATCTGCCCCATGAAACAATGTGTGCCGCTGGCAACTTACAGCTGGTTGAGCTGCCACACAATTCCCGAGGGTGAGCGAACGCCACCTAAGTGATACGCTGCAGGTGGGATTTATTTATGAATTGCTAGCAGAACAATTGTCTTTTTAACTTAGCTAAATTTGTTGTACTCTCAATACACTGAGAGTCATACACAAAATGTGTAAATGATGCAAACTCACACCCTAAAAAAACAATTCTACCAGTGTTTGCTACTCGGATTTAAGCATCCAATAGTAAGCTCACTATAAGGTGAGATGCTTCTGCACCAATTGGCATATGGACGTGTAGTACAATAGCTGCTTCCTGCCATCATTTTTGCTGGTAAAAAAAGAGAAATGAATACATTTGCTTGGCAGATGTTAATCAGAAGACAGGCAAACAGCAATGCGAAGGCCTTCATTGTTCTTTACCAGCTTTGCTGCATCTGGCTAAAGGGACAGGGGCGAGGACAGTGTTTGATTATGAAGGTGACACATTCTGTGACCTGATGCTTTAGGCAAAGCTACAATAAATCACTTTCCCAATGAGCCATCTCCTGGCTCCCCAGTGCGATAATGCGCTCTGAATAGGGGACACCGAGCCCATTTCATATCTAAAATTGGTGCTATTGTTTTCTTTTCTTTTGGCGAGTAACCCGCATTAGTCCGACGGCTATTGGGCTTTCAATCACTTATTCAATTTGCAAGTATAATGAAATTGGTAAAGCATTTTTCTTGATATTCTTCTTAGGAGATCACAAACGGGCTCATATTCATTACAGCTTCTATCAAAGATGAGCACATTAGTCTTCAGCCACAACACAGATGGGACAAGAATACATCAACTTCACAATGGAGTCGTTCAGGGAGATGCCTGACTGTAAATCTGCAAAATGCCACCATTCTGGCCTGAAAATATTTCCCGAGCGGGGAAGTAACGTCCTTATACCGTACACACGGGCAAATAGCATTGGCTCTCTGTTTACACTTCATGATTGAAGTGAACTTGATGCAAGCAGCATTAATCTTGCTTGGTCAGGTTTACAAACATTGCTATCCTACACTATGCAGAAGCAATATTCAAAAAAAGAAAAAAAAAGTTGTTTATGGAATACAATAGTATTCCACACAACAAGCATTATTTATCCAGAGGATGTTGTGTTTTATGTAAATATTAAATCTTTTGGAAGTACTTTTGCATGGAGCAATATTTGATGATAAAACCAATTTGTGCATTCACGTGTGTCCAAAAATGGCATTAATGCAGAATGGTTTTAGCTGTGAAATATAGATTTGGAGACCATACTAAATTATTTCAGCTTGCAGCAACAAAGTAACGATAAAGCATTCCTTTGCTTTATAAGACTATTCATTCACTGAAGGACACTGAAACTAGTGTTGTAAGAATGCCATTAAATTCAATGCAAACAGACATTGTTCAGAGGGTATAAAAGCAGGAAAAAAGACCGAACGTTAAGAATACACCAACACGCTTCTGCTGCATTATTGATGACCCGAAATGGATTTTTTTCACTGCAAACTTATTCATTCTGCATCACTATTCCAGGCTTAAAGTGGTTCACATTACAAAATCCAATATTTCCTTCTACGATGCAGAAAATAAATTTATTCCAAGTGGCACGTTGAGTTTTCCTTGTGAAAACACTTACTGGCCCACACAGGCACATGCGCATACACACACACACACACACACACATGCAAAACACTGCTGGAGTTACCTATCACCGGCCTGAAACCCCATGTCAAAATGTCTCTCAGTTTTTATTTACCCTATTCCAAAGCCCCCAAGTCACCTGGGCTCGAGATGGAAGAATGCAATCGAAGTTGCCTTTAAAATCAATACCCCGTTTGGGCCTGGCAGCCCAAAGTCCCGGCAGCCCAGAGTCCCGGCGCCATGCCGGATGTCAGCACAATCAGCCACCGGCCGTCAGTCATGAATTCTGTGGCTGCATGCAGTCCGCCTTGGGCTCACCACCAGGAAGAAGGCAGGAGTGACGCCAGAGAAAGGCACAGCTATGGGGCAGTGGTAGTTTTAACCCATATGTTGCTCTGTTTCAGCGCATCCATCAACAAAAACTGTGTGTTTATATCCCACCTGCCAACAAAACAAAACACCATTCAGCACTAACTGCCATTTCAAACTGATGTTACTAACTGAATTAGTACTGTACAAAGTTAGCAGTGCGCTATTCGATAGATTCCCCTGCTCCCCCTACCTCGGGCTTCCAGTGGGGCATCTGAGATCAGCCCACCCCCGCCCCCTCCTGATCTGGTACTTCCGAGTGGTACCCTGCCTAGCTGTAGAATCAGGGCGCCCGCTCCAACAAGGTTAATTGACCCACACGTTGACATGATGTGCAAATGAGCGACAGAAGACCAATCGTGCAAATGTCACAACCAGTTTTATTTGTGCGGGCGCCCCGTGCCCCCAATGGTAAGATGCCACCTGGGCAGCTGCCTATGTGGCCCATACCTAAATCTGCCAGTGGAACAGGGACCAGGCCTGGATGGTCGGTTCCTGCTGCCGGCTCAGCTGGTGAGCAGCTTGTTGTTGGAGCCTGACATCACGGTGCAGTAATTAAGGGAAATTGTGAGTGGCGTGGGAAGGTGTACATCACGCTAAACGACTGGCGTCTGAAAGTGACACTCTGTTGGCTCACAAGAGTCCGTGTCGGGCCTCAATTACATGTAATTGTGTGATGAGTGATGAGCAGCGCGGAGAGCAAAGAGCGCCGTATGTCCGACATTTTGTCAAAGCTGAAATTACTGGTATGTGATGGAATAGCATCCTGTCCGCTGCCTCGCGCCCTGTGCTTCGTGGGATGGGCTGCAAGATTGCCCTCCCCCTGTTACACAACATGGATGGATGGATTGAGCTAAATGAATATTTATGAATGAATGAATCAAACCCACTGCACGGCCATAGTCGAAAGATACACCACAGGCGATTCTAGACTCTATTCAGGGGAACTTTGGTCCCACTATTATTTGTCTCAGCCCCCTTGAAAAATTTGTATTCTAAATCCATTTAGCAATTTCATCCCATATTTCCTAGGAGCTGAGTCCCCCCCCCCCCAGGGTCAAATCCTAGAATCAGCCCTGAGGTACACTCTTTGCATAGCTTATTTATTTTTTTATTTGTTTGTTTATGTCTTGTGTTGTTTCTTGTGTAAGGCTGTTTTTAAAGTCTCTGACAAACACTGTTCTGATTCATTGTATGCCTGCATATTCTGAAATGACAAGTTAGTTTGACTTGACTTGACTTACAGTACTATATAACTTCTGGGACCTGACAAAGGTATGGAGCTTATATAGGATGCAAAATGATTCCACGGGCTGTTATCATTGGTCTCATTGGTAGGGATTTAAGGACCCCAGACACTCAATGAGACTCATATACACACTCAAATGCTGGTGCTCACACCCCAGGGGTCCTATCCTGGAGTTACTGCTGTTGTCATTTGTCACGCGCCCAGTCCGCATACATGTCACCATACCCTGTCGGTGTCACTCCTGAGATTACGACACATGGAGCACAGGCTCCAAGCATGAGGCCAAGGGTCCTTTCAAGCAGAACTGCAGAGAGATACGACTGAATGACCCACCCCCACCCCCCCACCAGGTCTGGCCCAACCCTTTTACGGACCCTAAACAAAATTGCCAAGGGTTGATAAAAGGGGTAGATGGGGGCATCCTGGTAGTTTGATTGTTTCATATTCCCCCCCCCCCAGGCCCTTTTGATTTTGCCGGGCCCTCCCCAGTGTCTAAGCCCCTCAAAGTCTTCCTCTTTCTCCCCTTTAGGGGTCACATGACCCTGCCATGCCTCATCTTCATCGTCTGTGAGATGTGCGCATCAGATGATTAATAATAAACATCCAGGGCAGGACTCATCAACACCAAAAAAGTTGGAAGTTGCCTAATCATACGATGATCAGACCCCTTGAGGACATGACTGACTTTGTGCTTTTTTTAGTTCTTGGGCTGAACCGGACCAAGGGGCAAATTTACCACCAGAAGCACAAATTAACACCAATCTCAGGATAATTTGGGGGCATCGTGGTTTCCAAATTGGCAGGCAGGCGGCTTGATAAGAGCGATTAGTGATGCACGAACACAGGCAGTAATTTGTAGCCCTGCATCATGTGACACGTGTGGGCCATGCTTCTGCAACAACTGGCTGTTCCATGAAGCTGATTTCAAGCCACACGCTTCGCCGATGCCCGTTTATCAGTGTGTCTGATTGCACAGAAACGACTGTGTACTAGAGTAACTGTCTCCACCCGGCAGATGAAATCATCTTCAGAAAGGGACGTACAATGTCAGACGTACAAAACCAGGTACACTATCATTTTATAATCACAACATGATTTTTAGGAGATCCTTCATGATCTTGAGCAAAAAAAAAATGTAATGAAATTTACTCATGTTTTTAGTAAGATAATGCTAAAACAGGCAGAGACGGTTTGTGAAGCTCCATGCATTAAAAAAAAAAAAAAAAAAGCAAACAGAAACTGTGTGGACAGTGCATGCTTTATTTATTTAATTTTTTATTTCTAAATTGTATTTAAAAAGACAAACCTCCAAAGATGTGAGTATATATGATATCACCTGTACAAACAACATCATCCTTCATCTTCTGAATATTCTGCCTGAGGCACAGTATTCTCTGTGGATGCAAAATGTGCATCAATAAGCAAAGGTGAAAAAATGTAGCAGTCTTGTGTTTTCCCTCATCTCCCACCGGCAAATTGCTAAATGCAACAACAATGATTTTTTTTTATGGCTTGCATTCATTTAGAGCTACAACAAGGCTTTAGTAAATACCCCCGTGGTATAAAACAGCAGAATTACCCCATCATTCTTAGTGCGTTGGGGGGAATTTCAACAGATGCTCATCTCTGGAACTGTGTCAATGTTGTGATCTGGGATACATTTGTGTGTCACTACCAGATAGACAAGGCAACAAATGGGGGGTTGAAGCATTTTTGGGAAACAGAAAGCGCCGCAATATAATATGCCCTGGAGATGTGTAGAGGCATTTTGGAATGCTTATGTGCTTAGACCCCAGCTGAAACTGAAGTGATATATTTTTAATAACTGCAAATTGATGCATGACCGCCTTTGTTCTTCTCCAGGAGCAGGAGTGTGGCACCAGCAGTGGGTTATTAAAGCCTGCAGTGTCTTCATGCAATGCAGAACAAATGGTAGAGCCATCAAAAGTGCAACCCGTATTTGCACTGCACAAAACAGCCCCCTGCTTGTCTACCTGCACTTTCATAAGGAACAGGATGCCGACAGATTTACCTGACAACATCTTTTATGAGTCAGCAACTTTGTAAAATCAGGACAAGCTCTTCTTTTTACAGCATGCAGATCATCTCAAGACAGCTTCTGGCTGGCATAATTCTTGGGATTAACAGTTCTTGAAAAAATGCGAGGAGAATGCAGTCTTGTCAGTCACACACCCATTTTACGTTTCATTCCACAGATACATGAAACGCATCGGGAGTCTGATATAAAACATACACACTCACTGACCCCTTCTAACGTACCATTTCTTAAATTTGTTTGACACAGCGACATAAGGATTATGAAGTCTCAGGAAGACATTGGGCTCTCATTGCAAATATTCGCATTTGGATTCATCTCACAGCTTCATACTTGTACTTTAGATGATCCCATGATGATCCGCACTTGAGATGCGGCAGCTGTTGTCAGTTTTTTGCATATACAGTCGTTCCAGGACCTACTGTGGATAATAGAGAACCATCCCCAGACCCCACATATAACATGATTTTCCTGTACTTACATATGGTGATTGATAAATATCTTGCAATAAGACATTACTAACATTAAATACAGTAATTAAAAAGCACATTGTACATTATTATATAGTACTGTACAACTGTTCTCTCTCGAACAAACGAAAGGGATTCTCACATTTGTATCAAGAGACAATTGAGCAATATAGAAATATGTGTCTAGGGATGAGGGAGCAATGAAAATCATGTATTTTGCACCCATCAAAGGAAGAAGCAACAATGAAAAAACATTCTGTTACACATTTTACAATTTACTGAAACCATGGATACGAGGAGACTACTGTGGCGAAAAGCAAGGACCTCCTTCACAGTCTTCATGGTTTGGACTTGCGACGTGTTTCCACAGTGCTGTCCACCGCTAGATTAATACTTCAGTAATCAGTCACATCTACGGCATTTCCATGATGGATCTCCGCTTCGTGTGCTACTGAAATGCCATTTTTCCCATGGTTGGGAGTTTTACTATGATAAATCATGTTATTGACTAATTCTTTGTCCACAACAGACAGATTGGCTTTGGCTTGCTGTATGTGTCCATAGCAGGAGGGAGTCATCTTTCCTGTCTGTCCAGGATTATTGCTTTCTCCCCCTACCAACCATCCAGGACATGAGGCTGTGGTCTCCAAACCTCACCTTGAGCAGCTTCAGCCATTAAATGTCCTTCTTTGCTCTGTTTTTCCATCAGCCGGTCTGATTAATTTAATTGACTAATCTTCAAGTCCATCATTTGTTAAATCAGCTTTCAAATGTGAAATATTTGAAGGATTTAAAAGAAGTCTAGGAGACACTGGAATGAGCTAACCTTGTAGCACTCTTCGCCGAGTAAATCATTTAGTTTAATTTTCTCAGCCAATCAATAATGCGGCTGGTAACTACCCGTTTGCTTTTGTCCTGTGTAATAAATTTCTTATTGTTAAGTACGGCCAGCTGAAGTGGAGACACTGTTCCTCTAGTGATTGATGTAGCCCAGGGTCAGTGTATTATTCAGTTTGTCTAGAAAGTTCCCACACAGGATTGGCATGATCCTGGAGAGTTATTTCTGAACCGGGAGACAATAATCCAACGTATGGCAGAGTTGCACAAAAGGCATAATAAAATTACAATTAATTATATATTAATTTGTAGCAGTAGCCCTGCCCATATTTGAACAAAAAGCCTCGAGGGGCTGCATCTCATGCTGGTGTTCACTGTCTAAACACGTCAGCCTCTGTCAGTACAAGACGCCCCGTCATCGTGGTACAACGAGGCTGCAATCAAGCTGTTCCTGCTACCTCTTGCTGATGGCTTTGCTTAGACTTTTCCTTTGCGATGGCTCATCAGACGCCAGTGTGTTTGCCATGATTATACTCAGGTAAACATGTTCTGGAAAGGCCCCATGCTGTAGCTAAAGCGAATGGGAAGATCAATAGACCTTAATGGAGCTGACAATAAGCCCTGTCTATCAAAAACACCACTGAGAAATAGGTCCGTGTGTATTAGATTGCAAAAGCATTTAGTTCACTTCATCCACTGGTTAACCCTCCCCCCCAATTAATTTTTGTTAAAGGTTCTAAAATTCCCCCCTCATTGATTGCTGGGAGATTGTTGTAGTCATGACTTTTGGCATCTCACAGTGCCCCTTCACAGCTCCTCCCCCACACACCTCAGCATTATGTGGGACAGGTAATCGGTTTGTTATTGGCCGCAAAGAGCACTTACGGGGCCCATTCTATAAACAGTTTGGGTCACATGACTAGATTCTACTTTTCATCCAGGTGTGTCATCATGGGTGGAATTTGGGTGGGCTAGGTTAAGGGGACACTGCCCCCTAGTCACCTGAGATGAAATTGCAATTCATTGGCAAGAGCAGCATTGCACATGTTCTGCACTGGGACTGTGCACCTTTGCATAAGCAGTTAGTTGGTTCCCTATAGGTAGACAAAATAACAGGTTACGTTCATCAATACATAAGGGAAGCAGAGTACAGCTTTTTTGCCCCCCCCCCCCCCCCCCCAGCACAAACATCAAACTCCACTTTTGCATGTCATGCATGGAGTGACCTAAATTATGCCTATTTAGATTGGCAAACTAATTTCCAAGGTGTTGCTGAGAAACAGACTATATCTTGTACTCTGATCTCTTTCATCATGTAATTTGCTTAGGCAGACAGCTACTGTACTAAACTACATCCATGTAACTGTTTCGTCTGCTCTTGGCGTGATAGCAGTGGTCCCTCTGGCCTTTACCGTAAATGACTTACAGGCTCTGTATATGTAGTGCATTCTTGTTTCTCTTGAAGCTTATGTGTCAACCAGAGACTCGTTTCTGAACTTGTGGTTTTTGGTCCTGTAATCCATTTATCTGGGTTGCTCTTCTAGTCCAGTTTTCTGAATTCCTATGTTTTAGTTCCCCTCCTCTCAACTCCCCTGATCCACAACACTCAAGTCCTCCACGTATCACACTCCCCAGTCAGCTGCTCTGAGTCCCATCAGCTTCCTGTTTCCTGCAGAGTTTTGCCCAGTGGGCTGGGGGATTGTCAGCCAGAAGGCCTGCCTTTGTGAGGAAGACGGTTTGGGCTGATTTGTGTCTGTATTCTGTCAGACCTTGGAACAAATAAAAAGTTATGAAACCACAGAACAGCAGTAAATGACTGGTAGAAATCATGTTCTTTATGTAAGGTTATGGACTTGAAAAGTATTTTTTC
This sequence comes from Hyperopisus bebe, assembly GCA_026777045.1. Taxonomy (NCBI): domain Eukaryota; kingdom Metazoa; phylum Chordata; class Actinopteri; order Osteoglossiformes; family Mormyridae; genus Hyperopisus; species Hyperopisus bebe. The sequence continues at coordinate 10,819,838 of JAODJW010000094.1, forward strand.
TAACTGTAGTCAGAGATCATATTTCCTAAGACCACCCACCTTCCCGCTACAAACAGTTGCATAATTCACATTTTAACGGTATTTATGATATTTGCCCTAATAAATGCCCCATATGCCTGGCTGCATTTATTGCACAATGTCACAGTGGGCCTGCGTTCATAGTGGTGTACTGCAGGGTTCAATTTTAGGACCACTATTGTTCACTATTGTTAAGCAATTTCCTACGGGATTAATAAAGTCTTCTGATTCTGATTCTGATTCTGATTCCTAATTTACATTAATGATATTGACACTGATACATACAGTAAACTGGTTAAATTTGCAGACGACACCAAAGTGGGTGGTGTAGCAGATACTGAACTAGCAGCACAGAGGCTACAACGGGATCTTTATTTAATTAGCGACTGGGCTGATATCTGGCAGATGAAATTTAATGTAGATAAATGAAAGGTAATCCATGCAAGGAGCAGAAATATAAAGTACAGATATTTTATGGATTCCACTGAAACAAAGGTACCTGATTATGAGAAAGACCTTGGTGTGTATGCTGATGCTTCCATGTCCCACTCTCACCAATGTGGGGAAGCAATTAAAAAGGATGTTAGATAGATGTGTGGAGTTTAAGTCAAGGGAGGTGATGCTACGATTATACAATTCCTTGGTAAGACCCCACCTAGAATATTGTGTGCAGGTTTAGTCACCATACCTTAAGAAGGACATTGCTGCCTTGGAAAGGGTGCAACGTAGGGCTACGAGAATGATTCCTGGTCTTAGAGGAATGTCTTATGAGGAGAGGTTAGCTGAGCTGAATCTGTTCAGCCTCAAGCAAAGGAGACTAAGGGGGGACATGATCCAGGTATATTAGATTCTAACGGGTCTGGATGGTGTTCAGCCAAATGGCTACTTCAATATTAGTTTAAATACTAGAACTCGTGGTCATAGGTGAAAATTAGTGGGAGAACATTTTAAACTGAATTTGAGAAAACTTTTTTACACAATGTGTAGAGCATGGAATAGTCTTCCTGTTCAGGTAGTGCAGGCTAAAACCCTGGGTTCCTTTAAATCAGAGATAGATAAGATTTTAACAACTCTGACCAATTAGTTAAGTTCTCCCCAAACGAGCTTGATGGGCTGAATGGCCCTTCTATCGTTTGTAAACTTCTTATGTTCTTATATTCATATATGTGTGTTTTTATCTCATGCTGTCAATGTATTCCATGTTACACCTTATGTCATTGCACTCAAATCCAAATACCACCAACCCAGCAGTGTGAATAACAGAAAATTCAATCATGGACCTTCAATCTTGGACTACGAATCATCTGGCATCAGCATAATATTTAACATTATACAACAGCATTGGTAAATGCAATTTTCTTATAGGTCCAGAGATGTCACATGGGTTCATGGGTTGTGTTGATTATTTTCGTGTAACCACACAGGTAGTTCCGGCCGCCTAATAACAGTTCTATATACTGTAAATGTGTTTTAATGTTTTATTAAGCATGTTAATATAAAAACCTGTGTGACAACTCATTAATAAGCAGTCATTCTTATGAGCATAATTTTCCTTGGTTTTCAAAACGCAAGCGTCTCTCTTGACGGTGTCTATGGTAACATAATGGCCTTGCTGCTTCCAGTGAGTAACCTGACGAGATGTTCTATCCTTTTAGGGACTATATTTTTAAGAGCACATTGGGAAATTATTAAATCCCAATTGAAATCATTTTCTTTTGAAAAACTATTTTAATATATTTTTTTTATTTTTTAGCTGTATAACCAAGGTGAACCATTTTGAACTATGCAGTTATATGACAATAATCAACTCCATCTTGGTCAGTGGCCTTCCACTTCGTGCCAAACTGTGTTACACCAAGTTGCCATTGATTGTTTCAGTATAAATTGAGCACCTCGTCATGGTTTATCTCTTACAATCTGCGGACCCATATATAATGTGATTTACGTGTGCTCACATTTAGTAATTAATAAATTATGCACAGAAAGGCATTACCAACATTAAATATAGTAAAAAATCAAGTACAACATTATTATACAACACTGTACTCTCTCAAATGAAAGAGATTCTGGCGTTTTAGCCTAATTCTCAAGAGAAGAAAGAGCGGTGAGAAAATGTTACGTATCAAGGGATGAGGGATTAATGAAAATCATGCTTTTTATACCCCTCAAAGGATGAAGGAACAATGAAAAAACAAACAGTTACACATTTCAACATTTTTGATTCAAATCACAGTACACTGTGATAAGTGAAGTAATTGAAACCGCGGGTACCAGGGGGACTACTGTACTGTACATGTGTAAAAGCATTTTTCACACAGTAATCAGTGGATAAGGCCAGTAGGGTGATCTGTCCAAAAGCATCTACCGTTGTTCTGTCCCTGATATGTTATATACCACAGCACCATCTGTACAGGGGAATCACACTCCATTCAAATGCATTATGCTGAATAATTTTTTTAATGTAGAAATCTTAATTTTTTATGTTTAATAAGGCCTCCTGATACATGATTAGTTCCACGGAGCTCTCCTTTGTCTCCTCCCAAATTTAATAACTTCTTTCCTTTTCACAGACATTTAAACCCAACTGTAAAATAACCTCTTTAAAAGTCTGTGGTACATGTTGACACATCAGCTACTTCCCCATTGAGCAGTAACGAGACATCAATGACGGTCCAAACGTGTTTTTAGGAAGATAACGCTCTAACTGTACTCCAGTTCTGGAAACAGAATAATATGTACAGTATTGTGCAAAAGTCTTAGATAGTCAAAAAAATTATGCTAAAATAATCTTCATGTTGGCGTGAAACTACGATCCGCATAGCATTTCAAAACCTTTAATGAAAACATCACCGTGTTTGCAGCGACCATCCAATACACTAATGTATTTATTGACTCACCTGCTACCTCACCTTGTTTGGCTAATCAATGCATCACTGAGTTATTTGAGTTATTAAATCAATTAATTAGGTGAGCTGATGGTGAAATTTAGCAAACACATGGAACGGCTGGGGTGCCCTCGGGGAGAGGTTTGGGATCAGAAGCGGCATTCATCTAGCCATCCAACATATCAGTAACCTTCTAACTTTTGCAGAGTAACTTTCTGTAGAATCTGCACCAAGATTATATAGCTGAAATACATGTAAAAGCATGTAGTGTCAATAGAGACAAAACGCCATGTGGATATTTAACAAAATTGGAAAAGTGTTTTCTAAGCCAAGGCTAGACACAGACACAAACAGTGTGGGATCAGAAGGCATACGGATAAGTATCACATCTGCTTTGGTGCCAATGCATTATGCTAATGCTTAATGAGATTTAAATATGGCAGGCGGAGCTAAATTGATTGTTTAAAAAGAAAATGTGCATGCATCTCAGAGATTATGTTTCTGCTCATCTGCAGTCGCGTCATTATATGCATCTGACATTCATTAGTGCTTGGCCCTTCAAAAAGACAGCTTTCTGTGGAAGACGAGTTTGCTATCTGAAAGCTCTGTTATTTCATTCTAATGCAAATAACCGTTGCCAATCCTTTAAAAGGGTTAAAAATCATTGCCGAAGGTTAAAAGCATTGCATTACATCTCTATTCAGACATACTTGGGTGTGACACTCTGTTTAACTCAAGAACCTACAATCATTTTCAGACAACCCTAAAGAGGCATATCAGTGTAGAATTCTGATGACTTTCTAAGTCACTGATTGAAAAATGGTACGTCTTTTTCCCAGTGTCTACATTTTTATAGGTGCAAATCACCTCAACAAAGCCGCGACCCCATTTAAATGTCATTAATTTCAGATTTACGTGCCATTTATAGAAGGATTACATGCAGATCATCAGTGCAACTGGGCTTGGAATTCTAGAATTGCAAAATATTTAGCTAATGTTTTAGTTATATTAATTAATAACATTTGTGAAAACCTGTCCCCATGCATTTTCCAACTGCTAATTTGGTACATAATTATGGGGAAGCAGTGTTAGAAGACAATTACAGACACCATAGGGCACGAGGCAGCAGTACGGTACAGGGCCAAGGTAGGACACATACTCCATACCCAATTCAGAAAGACCAACCTATCAAAGGATGCAGGTCTGTGGACTTCGAAAGGAAACCATAGTGGCTACAAAGCACCAACACAGGGAGAACATGCAACGCCTCGCACACATTAGAGAGAGCACTCAACCCTTCTCACTGTGAGGTGACAGTGCGTCCCCCTCAGACCATGTTATGGTTCAAGAAAATACAGTAACGCTTTACTTGACAGGACACACACAAATTCTTAGTAGTTACTCAGTTACTACTGAAGTACAAATCATGAACAAATATAGTCGCTACTTGAGATAAAAGAGGTATCATTCATAAATGATGAACAAACATGAGATCAGTATTTCACTTGTGTTATTCATTCCTTCAGTAGTTAACAAAGGTTTACAGAAGTAACAGATATAGTAACAAATATAGTAACTACATGAGATAAATGATGCTTTACGATTCATTAATGACGAACAAACATGACATCAGTATTTTACATGTCTTATTCGATATTTGTTCCTACAGAACTTCCTACAGTAGTTCATAAAGGTTTACATAATTAACAAGTATAGTAACAAATACAGGACTTGCTAGAGATATTTTGTTACTGATGAACAAACATGAGATCAGTTTGTAACTAATATTTAATTTGTGGTTAATTAGTACATAAAGATATAAGAATACATTGCAAGAATGACATTTATTTTCTCATTAAGATACTGCTTATTTACATATAATGGATGGTATTACATTTTAATTTTAGTTCTAGGTCGAAGCACCAGTGCCAATGAAAAAACACAGTGATCCATTTTACTGAGCAAAATTTATGTCTTCTGGAGTTGTCATACGGTACATTAGTTATCCTTAGATTCAGTTATTATTAAATGTTGGCCATTAGATTAAAATGATTAATAGCTATTTATAAGCAGTTCAGTCTTGTCAATGCAGTACAGTCTTGTCATGTTTGTTTGACAATTAAAAGTAAAGCTAACTTTTTTCTTAGCATTAGTGTAAATTGTTGCCTTCGACCCCATTTGCCAGATAACATAAAAAAGCTAAATTATGAACGAAATAAATATACATAGATATCTCAACAGATGCTCACACACTACCAACAGACAGACACCATCTCCATCAAACTCTCTGCACAATCTGTCAGATAAAAATTGTGCCTCTATATTTAGCTTCCAGACCACAGAAGCATAAAACATGCCTGACGTGCAGAGTAATTTCATCTGAATTTGCTTACTTGTGTTGAATGTGGCATCAGATTTCAGATGTACCAAATAAGAGGCTGATAAACTCATTTTGTTTTCTGTTCAGTGAAAACAATAGCATAGAATTTTGAAAATGATTACACAAAAGAATCCTCTCAGCATGAAGCCACATAGGTATGACCTCCCACACTGCTGTGCCGGAATATTCCGGAAGGTAAATGCATTTAAATGCTTATCCAACCACATTGTAACATCCGCAAATCCTCAACTAGTACAGGTTTACGGTGAACCTGCAGCCTTTCGCAGGTAACATAGGGCAGGGGATACCCTGCGTGCTGTATCAGTCTATCATGACACACATGCACAGACAGACAGACACACACACACACACACACACACACACACACAAACACAATGGCCAATTTAAAGATAGCTGATCACATGCCTGTGGGAGGAACCCAGATTGTGCGAAGGAGAACCCGGGGGAAAATGCAGACTCCACACACATACCAAGTCCAGGCAGGAACATAAGCCACAGCCCAGGAGATGTAAAAAGTCAACTTTCATTGTGAAGTGAGGTAGTAGACTTTCCTAGTGCAGGCATCACACATAGTAAAGCTTAAAAAGACAATACCTAACATAACATTAAATAATAGTGCAAGAATTAGTGTCCTGAGTAAAATTCATGGGTTATAGATAACCATACACTACATGGACAAAAGTATTGGGACACCTGGCCATTACACCTACAGGAACTTTTATGGCATCCCATTCTAAATCCATTGGCATCAGTATGGAGTTGGTCCCCCCTTTGCAGCTATAACAGCTGCCATTCTTCTGGGAAAGCCTTCCACAAGATTTTGGAGGGTGTCAGTGGGAATTTTTGCCCATTCATCCGGAAGAGCATTTGTGAGGTCAGGCACTGACGTTAGACATGAAGGTCTGGTTCGCAGTCTCCATTCCAGTTCATCCCAATGGTGTTCGGTGGGGCTGAGGTCAATGCTCTCTGTGGGCCTGTCAAGTTCTTCCACTCTAAACTCACCCAACCATGTCTTAATGGACTGTGCTTTGTGCACCGGGGCATAGTCATGGTGGAACAGAAAAGGGCCTTCCCCAAACTGTTCCCATGAAGTTGGAAGCATAGGATTATCAAAAATGTTTTGGTATGCTAAACCATTAAAAGCTCCCTTCATGAGCCTTTACAGCACTCCATCCCACTCTTGGCTTTGTGCGTAGTGATGTGAGACTTGCATGCAGCCCGCTCTGTTACTTTGGGTGGACTGCCACTTTATGGCTGAGTTTCCGCTTTTCCTAAAAGCTTCCACTTTGCAATAATACCACTTATAATTGAAAGTGGAATATCAAGCAGAGAAGAAATTTCACTGACTTTTTGTAAAAGTTGGCATCCTATGACAGTACCACGCTTGAATTCACTGGAATTATCAGAATCGCCCATTCTTTTACAAATGTTTGTAAATCTGACTGCATGGCTAGGTGCTTGATTTTGTACAGTTATGGCAATTGGTCTGAATGAAACCCCTGAATTGCACAGCTAATCGGAGAGACCAGGGTTACATTTCACTACATGTTGTATGTGTACAACTTTGTACATGCTGAATAAACCTCTGGAACGTTGAATTCAATGATTAAGTGGTATGTCCTAATACTTTTGTCCATATTGTGTTTGTGTGTGTGTGCGTGCTTGTGCGCACAATTTGTAATTATATATTTGTGGGAACTCTCCATTCATTTCTGTGGGGATAGTGGTCATTGGCTCCCAGAGGCATACTATGCACCAATGTTTTGTGTTGTATGTTATGCAAAGATGTTACCAATTAAAAAGCACCAAATCAGACTGCTTGTCGATGAACTATTCAACTTCAGAACAGCTGCTTTAGAACTAAAATTTTAGAACTTGCGGTATCAGATCTTATTTCTGCAGTCTCTGATAGTAGCAAAGCATGTCTGATGTTTATGTCAGTGAGAGGCCTCTACTGCCGTACTTTAACACTGAGCCCTCTACTCCCTTACACTGACACTGAGCCCCTCACCCCCATACTCTAACACTGACCCCTCTACCCCCATACTCTAACACTGACCCCTCTACCCCCATACTCTAACACTGAGCCATCTACTGCAATACTTTAACACTGAGTCCTCCACTCCCTTACACTAACACTGAGCCCTTCACCCCCATACTCTAACACTGACGCCTCTACCCCATACTCTAACACTGAGCCCTCTACTCCCATACTCTAACACTGAGCCCTCTACTCCCATACTCTAACACTGACCCCTCCACCCCCATACTCTAACACTGAGCTCCTCTACACTCATACTCTGGGGAAGCTGAGAAGATCTTATTATTCTGGTATGATAAAAACAACTGAATGTAGCATTAGCTTGCTTCTCCAAAGAAACAGCTCTATGCAAATCAGGGTCCCTGGTGCACGACAGACTCATACTCAATGAAGAGTTTGACAATATAATTTGGCCCCTTGACCCAGGCTGAAGTGCGCTCGCTTACGCTGGGCTGTTAAGGGAGCCCGAGACAGAACACGCCAGCACAGCCGTCAGGTCGCCTTGGAGACGCCAGTCAGTCGGCCGGAGAAGGGCGGCACGAACGCCTCCCTTGCCGCACAGATGCTGCCTCCGCGCGTGAGAGCAGCCGACAGCTGATTACCCTCACTAAGTGAATCCATCAGCTGCCATCGCACTTGATTGCAAGTGTCAAACCGCTCTCTGAAATATGATTATAAGTGCACCCAGAGAGAACATTTCCTTCAATGAATTTTAATGACTTTCTGCCGGAAGGTTCATTATGATCTAGGAAGTCTTTAGTTGATGTAGGAATGATATCATTATGGGGGGGTGGGGGGGAGTATACCTGAAAATGTCTATTCACCCAGCTCAGTGTTTTTCATGTTGTTATACGTAACTTGAAGGTCAGGATTCTATTTTCTCCCTCATCCGGCTCATTCTGGCTTCCCTTCATTTTTGTTCTGCAGATAAACAAGATGCTGTCATTAATGTTGACGGAGTTTGTGAGCCTTTAGCGTGAGGCAGCGTTGCGTGGCTTCCTGCCGCGCAATGAGTCTGGCCGAGGGTGAGTGAAGGGTACGAGGCTCAGATGGCTGCGCTGTAATGCATGCTAGGTCATTCATGCCTCCTATTGCAGACGATTCACATGATGCTTCCAGCAAGCGACACAGAAATCGGTCACAGTGACAACCGGAGAGCATAATCTCACATTGTAATGTGAAGCCACTGGCCTGTATTCTGTTATGTTCTTACTCTAAATGCATGTTTTCCCAGAGGTACAGTGACTCAGCGGGCAGTAATATGGCCTCACAATAAGGTTGTGGGGTTTTTTGCTAGTCATCACTCTGTTTTTATGCATGTTCTCCCTGCCTTTTCCCCCGGGGTGCAAAAAAAAATACAGTTTGGTTGAACCAATGTCTTTAAATTGCCCTTGTTGTGCGAGCATGTGCTCGCTGATGGTCTGGCATCTCCCCCCGGGAGTCCCCTGTGCTTCTGATGATAAGGCCCAGACATGGTGTGGCCTGGGATTAGGTGAGCAGTTATGGAAGATGTATGGATGTATGTTTCTATGTGCATCATTTGACAGTTAATCAAGCAGTCAGAGTGCACCCCTGTACCCCGCTTCAGAGTAATTATCAGAGAGGCATGCGTAAGCAGCATCCCACCGCAAGGACGTGCAATTAATACAGCACACGGTAATTGGATGTTCAGGGGTGTGGGGATGAGAGCAATGAAACTACCGTATTAGTACCTAATAAAGTTATAGCAGTAATAAGCCATTAATGGTGCACGAGCCTGGAGATCAGGAGAAGTCACCTCTCAATAGGTCTTTATCTGTATGGCTCCGTGTTCTGAGAGGAATCAAATGGCGCTTCAGGCCAACATAATAACCGGTGCAATAAACACTCTTGTGTGAGCATTATAGGTTTATCATATTCCTGTTGCCATGGAAATTTATGCTACACACCACTTTAATAGCACTGGCTTGAGGGTTGCCTTAATATACGACGAAATGAATCGTCAGCAAGTCAGAATTTCATTTAACAATGATAAACGGAGTAAATAAATAAATAAAAAGGAGACTGCTCAGGTACAGGCACATTTATGTGTTGAATAAAATAAGTTTAAAAGTATTGCTGTTATTGTGGTAGCTTATTGGATGCATTATTTAGTTCACAATTCACAGAGCATTTTACTTATGTTACTTTATGTCAGTATAATATATAAAACAAAAGGGCACAGAGCAATAGTTTTTTATATTAATAAATATTTTATATTAATAAACATTTTGCCTTAATTTAAAAACAGTTGATATTTTCATTTACATTTATCTTTTAGCGCAGAAAACAAAACAACAGCAAAAAAAGGGAAAACTATGTCACAGTCTGCATTGAATTTTTCATACAAAACAACAAACGTTCATCAAGCAACTACAGGGATGTATATGTCTTTAGTCAGGAGTCCACAGTAGGAATTCCATCTGGCATTAAAGACAGGTTACTGAAGCCCCCATATCCATTTATAAAATGCTGGTTCCATCTTCCCAGTATATAGGTTATAGTACTTTGCTTATGTTGAGTTGCATGGAGTTTTTGTCTTGGTGTGTTACAAGTAGTAGTACTTTATTGATCCAGAAGGAAATTCTGAGAGAGCTACAGCATTCAACTCAAAGGTGACTTCAAACTGTACATATGCAATAGACAAAAAAGCCAGTTTTGGCAAAATATGGGAATAACAGATGCTTCCATTCAGGTGAAGCATTTTTAAGATCAGACAGTAAGTTGTTTTTCACTTATTACTAACAGATGGTATTTGGATAAGCATATACATGTATTTTTATTTTCCATAGACACTGAAATACAAGGAGAGAAAGGATGAAGAAGGTCCCTCTGATTGACGATGCCCTTTGTCTTTCTTCACGTTGAGCTCAGGTGTGTTCAGCGGCAGGGATCACCCAGGCTTCCTAGTGCAGTGAAAGAGCCATTCAGCTGGGAGCCCAGTTTATCAATGCTCTGGGTACCTGAGGTCGAGAGCCAGCCTCCCTTATCTTCTGCTCAAGAGAAAAATAAAATAAAAATAAACAGTAGCTGGAAGGTCTTGAAGGCCTGATGAATCTCCGTGTCGGAGCAGGATGCTGAAGCGGTGCAGGCTCCCCTAAAGCTCTTTGGCGACAACCAATTTCACGAAGTCTATAAATGATTGAGGCAGGTGGGGGTCCTATATCAGCTGGTAAATGTAGCCCACTGGGAAGCCATGAAGCCCCCCCCCCCCCCACCAAAATGCAGACAACACCAAGAGCACAAAAGAACTTCGGTCTGGTCACATGCGTTTCAAGGCAGGCTACTTATAAATCAATCAATAATCGCAATACAGATATTGATATTTTAAACCTTTCTAGATGTTTCTGTGATAACAGTTCTATAATATGAATGCCCGCAAATTCAGATGTGTATGAATTTTAAAAACGTTTTCTTTACTGGCTATGACATTGTTCTCTAAACGACTGAGTCTCGTGTTTTTGGAAAATGGTTTGAGTCAGAACAATGTAAAACATAATTAAAGATATCAGAATTTCTGAATATTTAGAAACATTATACAATAAAAGAACAGCAATTATTGGTGTAGATTTGTGTTTATACCTTCCCTCCTTCCAGTCTGTATTGTATAGCCTATAACAATTAATTGCCTTCTCTATTATTTTTCTCACTATATCAATGACGAGATGTAAATTACCAGCCTGTTCATATTCCATAACTGCTAATCCAGTTGCTAATGCAGGGCTTATTCCAGAAAGCACACAGCACAACGGCGAGGGCACTGTTCACCCCC
>JAODJW010000094.1:10876072-10887716 GCA_026777045.1 Hyperopisus bebe
AGATCTTTATCGTTTTGGAAGCCATTAAGAAAAAAATGCTCTTTTTGTTTTATCCTGTTCATTTTGTGTTTAAATGCCAAAAAAACATTTAGGTGTAGTGTTGGGGGGCTGGGAACCAATTAATTGGTTTTCCATTTCTTATGGGGAAAATTCGATCAGAACTCGAACTTTTTAGGATTCGATCCGAGTCCGGAACGGATTAAGTTCGAGAACCGAGGTACCACTGTACTTGTACCATTAACCATGTTGCGCCCCCATCACTCTTGGAATAGTAAAGGGGCGGATCCTTTACTTGTCTTTGCCTTAGGTTCTCGATCTATTTTCAAGTTTTACAACAACCCAACTAAAACCACGAAGATTTTAACATGTATTAATTCTGTCAGAGTAACCCATTTACACCACAGACTTACCATAGTTCTATTATAAATAGTAGTAAATAATACGCTTACATCAAGTTTATTAGAATTATGTTAAGCACTGTTTAATAACCCACTAAATTTTATAATGTATAAATTTACTTAAACTATGAATAGAATAAATATTATAATAGCATCAAATCACAAAGCAAGGAATTTTCATGACATGGACAGAACAGGTTTAACACACAGAAACTGTTAAATACACAAATATATTAAATCCAGTTAACCAATTACAGTACCTACCATAAATCAAGAATTATGCACCAAAACACCCTTTTCACACTACCATGAATATCACCAGTAACTCTTTTTAGAACTAATTGTGGGCCCACACTTAACAACGCTCTTTCCTAGATAAGTTAAATCATTCAGTCTTCATATTCAATACTGTATGCAGACCAAATTCTCGCTTGTGAGCAAACGGCAGCAGGATTGCTGCCTACTGAAGAGGGGAGCACCTACTAGCCTTAATGTTTGCTGTTGCGCTGATGATTTGTGATAATCTTGCAGGATTATATACAAGCAAACATTAAACAAACAAAGGTTATATTACTAAAGTCAGTCACAGAATATTATCTGCAAAATGAATCTAGTGATCAATTTGAGAAAACATTAAGAAAGATAATCAAAATCATTGCATTTTCAAGTATGTCGGATGAAAGTGCAAACTAAGTACAGTATAAGCGCACTCATCTGAGTGACATGTGCGATGTGCAGTCCAGGGGAAAAGCGTGGGCAGCTCCAAGTTACTGGTGGTTGCTGAGAGGGGTTCCCAGAGATGAAGAAACCATTCCACACCTGAAGGACTTAGTGGAAATGCACCTTGAAATCCGGACACTAGGACTGGGCCTGTTTTTCTTAGAAAGCACTCGTTCCTTACGAACGAGCATGGCTTCATTTTATACACCTGTGGCAATGGGTCTAAGCGAAACACCTGAATTCAAACATTAAGAGACGTGTCCCAATACTTTTGTCCGTACAGCGTATATTATAATGTCTGCAATAATGTTTGCAAAGTACTTTTATTTTGACACAATAAGCGAAAATAGTAACCGGTGCCCCCCCCCCCCCCTTATTCTTTCCAGCTTCGGTCTGCTGTGATGGTGTGCAAACATGATATTCACATCCATATCTGTCGGAAAATTTCGTTATACATAAAAATCAAATTTGCTTAATAAATTTGAAGTCAGTGATCATTTCGCAGTAGACAGTATCCCCGTAACTGACTCTGAAACTTTTATGTTTGCATTATGAATTGTGTAAACATAAACGAGTCACGGAGGACTCTTGCAGTTAAATACCACCAATTGCCTCCATAGTAAAAAGTTAATTATACAGCCCATGTCACTGTTTAACTAAAAGTTATCCAAATCAAATTCCTGTTAGATTATTTCCGGGTCGTGTTGCGCAATTCCGATCTGCTGGTAAGACGAATCGCCCTGTATTAGTTAGGGTGACCATACATTTCTTTTTGGGACCTAAAAATGTACGGGATTTCGCTTTGCTTTATGTTGACATATGCTATCTCCAGTTATTTACTACAGTTAATACTTCCCGTGTGCATATTTGTGTTGTTCTGATGCCTCTTTGCCTCCTGCACCCGGTGCCCTGTTTTTTGCAAAGCTGAATATGGTCATCGAACATTTGTATATGATCGTATGTTTATATATGGATGTATCAGTAACATAAAATATATACCAAGAACTGAAATGTAAAACTAGCCTGGTTATTTGTTTTTTGTAAATCCCTGAAATGTCGGTTTTGACACAAATATATGATTTTTTGTCTTACTCTCCTACTAATAACGTCCTACTAATGTTTTTGTTAACTCTATGCAGATGTAAACGTTTGGTTTTCAACTCGCCAGCATGGAAATCTCATTTAAAAGCAAACGAGCTGTGGTAACGGGCGCAGGCAAAGGTATGTAGGAGAGCCGCGATGCCACAGCGCCACCGTGCGGTGCCTTATCTTCATGACGTGAAGTTTCACGGCGCAATCTCCTCTAATCATTCGGTTAACACGTCACGTGGGCGCTTCTGTGTAGATCGATCATAAGACAAGTCACTTGATGTTTAAGTTACTGAAATGCTTTAGTGTCTTGTGCCGTTTTAGGGATCGGTCGAGCTGCTGCTCTGGCGCTTGCCCGTGGTGGAGCTGAGGTCATTGCTGTTACACGTACACAGGCCGACCTAGATAGTCTCGTCTCTGAGGTATTGACCACGTTCCCGAGGGATTACTGTACCCCGATTGGAGCTATAATCTCTCTGTATTCCTCCCTGAATTTGAGACTGTTATTCCCAGGGAGCAGTACCTCTGTCTTTCTTATGTGCTTCTTTCCTAGTGTCCCTCCATTAAGCCGGTTTGTGTGGACCTGTCAGACTGGGATGCCACTGATGTGGCCTTGAAGGACTTGGGACCAGTGGACCTGCTGGTAAACAATGCAGCTGTTGGGATGCTTACGCCATTCCTAGAAGTCACTCCTGAGCAGTTTGACAGGTAAAGGCTGAAAAGGGGGCGGGGGGTTCCTGCTACAGGTTTTTAATTTAGAGATATTTATTTTACATTAATTTAGAGTATACCAAAAGGCACGAATGGGGCCTTTTCATTTTTTTTCAGCTTCTAAATGTTTGGTGATGGGTCTGACGACTCATTTAAATCTGGCTGCATTGCCTACATTTGATGTTTCCTTTGAATGTTTAACTTAATGTTCTCTTGCACCCTGACATGCCTCTTGCTGCCTCCGCTGTACTCCGGCAAGATTGCACATCATTGGTCGATATGACTCTGCTTCAAAGTTTTTCAGTGATAGCCCGTTTTGTGTGTATCAGTATTGCACATTCTTAAGGGTCACATCATTTTTATGAAAAATCATTTTCAGTTAAATTTTTACGATACTTATTGTTATAATTAATGCAGATACCAAGTCATTAAGGTAACATCTGCATTTTTATTTCAGATTGTTCAACATAAACGTGAAAGGAGCTCTGCATGTTGCACAGGTGAGACCTTGCTGATAGCCCTAATTCCGAAGGTCATTGATGGTCATTTATTTGTTTTGAAGCTGGAAGCCACATAGAATGATGTCATCTTGGGTCTCCTTCCCTAACCTCTCACTAGTTCTGTCCTTCTGGAAGGATTGACTTCTGGTAGCTGTACTCCCAATAGCTGCCAGTACTGTTGGGAGTGTAAGTAATGCTGTGATGCTCTCTGGATGATGTTGGTGCAGATTGTGGCTAAGGGAATGAAGGCCAGGGGCTCTGGTGGCTCCATCGTGAACGTCTCCAGCCAGGCCTCCCAGCGTGCTCTGAAGGACCATGCGCTTTACTGTGAGTGAGACATGCTTGGAGCTGCCGTGTCATCCTGCCTCACTGCTGTTATACCAAAAACGGACATTAGAGGGGGCAAATTGCACATCACTGCTGTTTGGTAACGTGGTGGGCCTAATGTGTTCTGCATGTCTTCTCTGAAGGTGCCACCAAAGGTGCTCTGGATATGCTAACCAGAGTGATGTCCTTGGAGCTCGGTCCTTATCAGGTACTGTCCATGCCTGTATATATATTTGTTATTGATTTATATAAATATGTAACATATGACATAGTCCAGGAGATGCATCAAAGTTATTTGTCCCCGCAGATCCGAGTAAACTCAGTCAACCCCACAGTGGTGATGACTGACATGGGACGACTGGGCTGGAGTGACCCTGTGAAGGCCAAAGCTATGAAAGATCACATCCCCATGGGGAAATTTGCAGGTCTGGATCCACATTAGTCTCATTAAATATAATTGGGGGGGTTGGTGTTTGTGTCACCGCCAACACTAAATAGGAAACCTAGAGAGTATGCAGATACATTATGCACCCCATCATCTACCTTGTAAACTGTGGCAACAGATTTTCCCTTGGTAACTCTCAGCTGAAGTTCAGAGGCAGGAGACGTGTGGGAATGTAGGATACCTGTTAGTACACCATGACATGTATGTTCACTCTGCAGAGGTGGAAGATGTGGTGAACTCCATCTTGTTCCTGCTCAGTGACAAGAGCGCCATGACCAATGGAGTCATCCTGCCAGTGGATGGTGGATTCCTGGCCTCCTGAAGCTCAATTGCAAACCCTTGTTGCCCCAATCAACTGCTTGTTGGCCACAGACTAATTACAACGCTTTAGACAAGTCAGGAGGCATATGATCTGCTGTGCTGTCTTGACAATATTATGATTCCTCAGTAAATCATGCGATTTTGTAGCATCAATGTACGCATAGAGCCCACATTTTTATTTTTCAAAATAAAAAATGAAGATATGCAGAGCAAAACTGACTTAAGTACGTTCTTTATAAAACGTCCACTTTAGGTAATGCCAATGTAATCATTACCAAGACGTCGCTTTAGTTATGTTTATATTTATTGTACAAAATGGAAAATTCTCACAATACTCTTTGACAGTAAAAGTAATACAAAATAAAGACTAACAAACACGGAGCATATTTTAAATGAAACACGGTTCTTGCCAGATCTCAAACAGACTCGACAGAGATTACCAAATAGTTCCCATGCAGGTTCTGAAGCATTAAGAGAAACATTTCAGACTCTACTCCCTTTCATCTTTCACTACCTGGATGTAGTTGCCATGCCAACGGAGCTCATTATCCAGTGTTGTGGCGAAATCGAAAATACCACTGCTCACCAGCAGAGGAAGACTAATTTTTATCAGTACTAAACCTGATATTTGTGGTCTCAGTAATCCAGATGTGTTTTAAGTCGTATGCACCACTAAATTAATTTTACATCACAAAAAAACACATAGCTGGCATCATCCCAGCATCCTAATGTCAAAATGAATTTTGTTCTTAAAATGAAACATTCATTTTTAGGTTAAAACAAATATTTTCATTCATAAATTCATGTCTTTTTTCAAAGGTTAAATATTTCACACACTTTTATATTCTTTAATTCTCTGCCAGTTTCAATTGTTACAAATTAATAAACGCGATAATGCGAGTACTTTACAGTGGTTACTGAAATGCCGCGTGCACACAGAACACGCACACACACCCATATGACATGCACATGAAATCTAAGTAAGGACAAGTGGGTCTATTTAAGACTGGATGCAAATACAACAACGTGAAGAGGCCATTTAAGCAGCAGTGTTATATGGTTTGTGGCATGTTAGTCCTTAAAAATAACCACAATGGCTCAACTGTAGCTCACAGTCATTTCCCACATCAGCGGAGATCCAGGAAACATATTCTGCGTGAACTTGACTAAGCAGAAGTGAGGGTTTCAGTTTAGGACAAAAACACATCCACTTGAAGGACAGTGTTTCCTGTGTAGGTTTAAGCACCTTAAAGGAGGCTATAGATGCTCTGCAGAAGGCAATGCCGATTTGGTGATAAGGCTGCGTGAATATGCTTCTGAAAGGTATAGAGGCTCGGCGGAACAGACACCACGTATTCCTTGTACTTTCTAGATAATGTGACTTAAGAAACATGCTGTCTACTTTCCAGGAAGCACTTCAAGAGTACTAAAACACAAGAAGTTAGAAACTGCGGCTATCTATCTAGCGAGACAAGTCTCTTAATCCCCAGCTTTTCACGACTACACTGTCACGTCTCTCAGATGACAGACTGCAAGAAAATCATCCGTGAAATTTCCATACCGCAACAGCACCTCTACATCAACTCTGCGAAACATCCGTTCTGGTCAGAGCAAATGTAGACTGCAACAGTTCAAAGCTGACATTTTTGTGACTATACTTAGTGAATACAGAATACATCGATGGAACACTGATGGCTGGTCATTGCCCCCTCTGTTGCAACAAAGCCTTTAGTCATGACTTTGATCAATTAAGGCAAATCCGTAGAGAATTCCAAAAAGATGGGGACCTAAGGACACACCCAAATCTCCTGTGTCTCTCCTGCTTTGCCCAGCTGATAACGGCTCCCTAACCCACCACCCGTGTGTGAAATGTCCTTATGAGTAGTTAGAGTGGATGTCCCTCAAGAAAATGCCTGATGATTTGTTATGTGTCTGCTGTAGCAGAAGTGTCCCCATCCCACAGCCAATGCCTGCCCAGCGGCCCCCGGGACATTTACTCCTCCTCCTCCCCACCCCCCCCTCAGAAAACCGTGCACTTCCTGCCAGGCTTCTTGACCGGTGGAGGGCAGAGAACGGCGCGGATGGCCTCGTCGAACACCGTCTTCAGGCCACGCTGGGTCAAAGCTGAGCACTCCAGGTACTTCACAGACCCTGGCACACGGAGAAGGGATTCAGAAACCGGGTCACACCTTTCCGGTCACTTACTATGACAAAAAGCCAGTCTCTGTTTTGCCGCCCTTGACAGTGGAGTCTTAAAGCCTTTAAAAGGATCCTGTCTATAGTAACGACCCGAGACGTTAAGTAAATTCCTGTGGAATCTACAAATGGAGCAGAGGTTTGGTAAGGGGGGGGCTGCCTTGCCATTTCTGCTGTGTGTGGATTTGATGCTCCAGTGTCGTCCCCTCCCCCCCCCCCCAGTTTAGGTGATCCGGTGTCCCTAATTGACACAGTGTGTGTTTGCACTGCGATGGACTGGCATTCCAACAGAGTATGTCCTGCCTATTACCGATGAGCCTAATAGGAAAAACAGAACAAACTGAACACCATAATATTGTGGAGAATGTGTGGAGGAATCTATACACATAACAAGCTTTTGCCAGAACAGACAATTAAAAATTCTTTTGCTGCGAAATTATCATACATGTAAAATTGATCATGCTTTAATGTCTTAGTCTCTAAAACATATTATGAGTATATGCGAGTACAAAACAATGCTAGGCTTTTTCTAAGAATCGGATTTTCTTCAAAAAAAAAAAAAAAAAACAAACTGGCGATGTACAGGGCCATCTTCGCCCAGTTGTTTACCTCCCAGAATACACTGGTACACTGTTGCTAGGGAACCTGACATTAGAGCATCGGCATGCGATCCGTCAGCGAAAGTACGACGGCATAGGAAAGTGTCACGGTAAACAGGACTAAAGCTCAGTGATAACGGCCTTTCCGGCGACTTGCTGATGTCTTTGCTGGTGTTTGTCGATTTCGGCTCCTCATATGAAGAGCGTGCGGAGTGTCGCACAAAAGCCCCTTTCATGCTGCCTGGGGGGTCACTTCCCAGGGCTGCCCACTTTCTTCTCCTGACATCTTTCATTGGCTCTGCTGCCCACACCCCTGGCAGTAGCCCACAATGCCCCTCTATGCACCCTGGAGCAAAGCTAATGTGCTTAAACCAAGGTGCACCAGAAGGGGGCCAAGGCAGTGGCGACTAACGTGTGGCCAAAGGCTACTTTGGGTATCTTCTAATGTGCCAGAACAGGGCACTGGCACGCAGAAAATGCAGACCCACCTATCTCCCGGGCCATTGCCAGCCCCTGGGGGTATGTGATGGGAGCCAGTTTCTTATCCCTCAGACGCTCAATCGTGTCCTTGTCGTCCCTCAGGTCCAGCTTGGTGCCCACCAGGATTATGGGGGTGTTTGGGCAGTGGTGTCGCACTTCTGGATACCACTGTGTAGCGGTCAGAACAGAGGGTGAGGTTCAACACAACATGGCAAAGGGTTTTTACACTGCAATATTGTATTTATATTGCATTACATTGTGGATGTCATATGTTTATTTTTTGCATTTGTATTTGAGTGCAGGACCATAGGGGACCAGGGGAAACTGTACTTCAATGCACTGTATACTCATACAGTACATGGATGTGTTGACACTAAAGAACTCTTGAGTCGAGTGTTTTTGGGATAAAAACACGGTGTGGGATACAGTGTTAGTCTTGAAGATGTTGTTGGGCAAGTATCAAGCTGTAGTGTAACCAGAGGTGGTTTCTAACTCCACAGATAGGACTGAGCTGCAATGTCGTGTTCGTAAGATTCACGATGAAGGTGGTTGTAGCCGGAAGCTAGGGACCCCCCTGGCATTATTTCAGGAAACATCCATGCAGTAGAGCTGTGCAATGTTCAAGTGTGATGCTGTGAAAGTGAATGCCGCAGAGCAGTGTTTCACAATCCGGTCCTCAGAGACCCACAGACAGTCCACATTTTTGCTCCCTCCTTAACAGGAGTTGGGAGGCAGCAAAAACATGGACTGTCTGTGGGTCTCCAAGAACCAGTTTGGGAAACACTGCCAGACAGAGAGGGGTGCAGACAGCAGTGTGCGAATAAGGGCAGCATGGCCCACGCTGACCTTTGCTCTGACGTTCTCAAAAGATGCCGGGCTCACCAGGGAGAAGCATATCAAGAACACGTCCTGATGGAAGAAGCGGGGGGTGGGGGGGGGGCATATTCATACCAAGAAGGTGACCAACAATGCTGCAGCACACAGTGAGGGAGCATTAAACAAGCAGCATCCAACATACAGGCAATACACCACCCCCCCGAACAGCTCTTTGGGATCCGTCACTTTAATGGCAACATTAATCTGCCACACACTCAACACACGCCGTAAATCCCGTATCGAGAGAGCAACACCACCAACAAAAAAAAAAAGGCGGAGCAGGCTCAAAATGGTCAGTTATGGTGTAAATCTCGCAAGCTTAGAGCTCACAGCATCTGTGAGGTTCCTTCAGCTGGGAGCAATTATTATTACATGACCTCATTACAGAGCTACTGCACAAAACATGATCATTCTTTTAGCCTGTGAAGTTCAGAGCATCCAGCACTCAGGGTGTCACGGCCTCATCAGCACCATCCTGCATCATAATCGAAGTACAATGCATTGCTGAAGTCATGTGAAATATTTTGAAAGATTTAAAGGGGCACACACAAACTTGTGAAGTCGCTGCTGGTTTGGATGGGGGTGGGGAGGGGGGCTGTATCTGGCACACTCACAGCCGAGCGAGAGATTCCTGTGTAGCAGCAGGACAGCTCCAGCTCCAGAGTTTCTGCCATTGCAATTCAGGTCAGGTAACAGGCAAGGTGGGGGAGGGCGGGGGGTCACTGGCATGTGGAACAGTGGGAAGGTCACCTGACTCGACCTGTCACTCACAGGACAATGCGGGCTCCAGGAGAATATCCACGGGGGGGGGACACATTAAGTAACCCTCTGATTCTATGCCAGCCCCAAGGCTCCTGGTGACTCCCTCTGTCTCCGACCGCCCCGGCCAATCAGCTGCGGGTTTAATAACACAGCCAATAGGGGCACGGTATTCATGCAAGCGGGCCAGGCTGGACACCATACCGTCTGTGGGTAGGACAGCGGTCTGAGACGGTCGTAGTCCTCCTGTCCTGCCGTGTCCCACAGGCCCAGGTTGACTGGCTTCCCGTCCACCATAACATTGGCGGAGTAATTATCAAAGCTAAAACAGGGAAGAAGTTCATTCAGCTAATTCCACATCAACTTCAATCTAAAAACTGAGATTTCTTCCATGTTTTTAAACAAAACTTGTCGGGCAATTCAGTTCACGAGACTCCTCACAGATACGGTTTTCACTGAATGCCGGACACAGGAGACGGGAGGTGAGGTCATTTGATATTATTATTATTGACAGAGTGCGCTGAGGTTGGACAAAGCCAGCATCAGGACCAGAAGTGCTCACTCTGAAATGAAGGTATCACTTTGTACAGCACAGACAAGATTGTGAGAGCCTG
This sequence comes from Hyperopisus bebe, assembly GCA_026777045.1. NCBI lineage: Eukaryota > Metazoa > Chordata > Actinopteri > Osteoglossiformes > Mormyridae > Hyperopisus > Hyperopisus bebe. Next base: position 10,886,108 of record JAODJW010000094.1, read on the forward strand.
TATGAGCTGGAAATCAAGGTCTGTGGTCCATACTCACACTGTGGGGATGTACTCTCCAGGGAAGGCATTGGTGGTGTAACTGATGAGCAGGCAGGTCTTACCCACAGCCCTGGAAGACACAAATGACGGAGAAAGGACTGTGAATCACCGCAAAGCCGGACTCTTAGGGCCATTGCCGAAGAGACCCAGAACCGTCGGCCAATTTTAGCTCCTATCCGTCACCCAAACTCCTAGAGGTGCCTCGCTTTAGCCGCTTAAATCCACGCTTTCATCACATTCTCATCCCCAGCTGTCTTACCAATTACTCTTGCAGGTCTTTATGCATCCATTGTAGAGGCAGCAGAGAGCCAGCTCCTCAGGTGGGTCACAGAGACAGTGACACCAGTGAAGAAGCCACCAAAAGTGACACTTGAGATTAAGCCGTCATTTTCTCATTTCCTTGCAGAGTTGCGTAAGCCTTCAAGTTTTCGTATTGTATAATACTAAAGCAAAAAACTTTTCTAATACGGTATGTATGGAATAGCCTGTGGGGGAGGTTCTCGGTCCTGGCAGAGCTCAGTGTGTGGGGGGTTTTTTCTCCAGCTAAACACTTCACTAATTAGAATCAGGGCGGCTGATTGAGTCCTGACCAGGGCGTTGATCATCTTCAACCACCTTTTTGGACCTTAGTGCCGACAAAGCTAAAAAGAATATTTTTGGCCCTTAAAAAAAAGGGGGTTAGGGTTAGTAAAAGTAATGCAAGGAAATTTTTTAGACTATCAACAACCCGCAGAGTCCCTTAACAATTAAGGTAATGAATAGCTGAGGAGCTTTAGCATGCAGTTAAGTGTTCAGCACTGCACACGTGTTCAGAGACACATTTAGAACATGGCTGCCTTTAAACTCCAGGAATCTCCTCCACCAGGAAACTCACGGGTCTCCTTTAAATCTCCGACCTAAACCAGGTGGCCAAAGGTATCACTGCTGGAGGGGAATTGGGACCCAGACCCAGGTAAGTGGCACTCTGCACCAGGCTGTCCAGCTAGTTACCATGGCGCATTCAAAAGGGCAGCTTATCCAATGGGCACTAATATCCAATTCCCCCCCCCCCCCCAAAAGAAAAACACCACACAACAGCTTTTCAGTGTTAACTTGGGATCAGGATCAAATTAAATTAATTATATGATATACCTAATTTTGAAACTGACATGTACAAGGGTCAAACATGTGCTTATTTATGAATGTTTGTAGTCCCTGAAATGATTTCCGTTTTAATGCAGCTGAAGTTCCTTAATTGTGGATTTTAACATTCTTTATGTGATTCTGTACCGCTAAACTGCAGGGAAGCACAAATACAAACATTGTTCGGTGCCTTTGGTAACCCGTTCTGAAAGGCACCAGTTAACAAGCTGGGTCGCTAGCCCAGAGAGGAGTGTACATCCCTCCATCCTCTCTGGATGTGACAGGCACTGCCCTACATACACATCACTGGGGGGCACACTCACTGACTGGGAAAGGGGCTATGTGAACTGACAGCTCTGTGGGGGAACACACAGTCCTGCCACAAATCGGTGGTGGGGGGGGGGGGGGGCGGGGGGCAAAGATCAGGGGGAGGAAGGAGGCAGGGGGA
>JAODJW010000094.1:10887816-10903273 GCA_026777045.1 Hyperopisus bebe
AGAAAAGAAATTGATGTTGCGGACAGGAATCAGGAGCCCAAGGAACACAATTTGGACTTAGAGTCCTCTTCGTTCGTCAAAAGCTTATTTGGAAATCTATTCTAACAGACTTTGGACTGCTGAGTTTAAGAAACTGCCACAAGATACCACATGTAATAGGATTAGTATTGATCAATTTCAAGGGCAGATGATGAGTTATTCCACAAAGTTTCAGCTGGTCATCGTTCAAATGTTCAATCGGCTACTTATTTTCCAATTTTAGAAGCATCTATTTGTTTTTTCGTTCCCCCACTAAAACTGTGTCAGTTCATCAGGAAGGGTTAGCAGTCCCCATAATCACCACGATACTGTCCATCCACACTCAGCACACACATTCCATACGGTCCTCAGAGATAACAGTACGGAGAGCCTGTGGTAAACACGAAAAATGCCACACACTCTGAACAGCTACACTGGAAGGAGATCAGAAGAGTCACTTAAATATTGTCTCAGGATGTTCATTGGACTTACGCTATTTTTCCAAAACTCAACACATCATGTAATAACTAATGGCTTTTAAAACATTCAGATAGCATTACTGTACAGTGCCTACACATAATTTACATGATTCAACTGATTTGCCCGCCGTGCGCGAACCTGTCTAAAATTTCATAAAGCTCGGATTTTGTTTTTGGCTAGTGACAGGGCTGAGTAGTGCCGTATATCTGTATCACTTAAAATGCCTTTTTAAAAGTGGGTTGCTTTAAATAAAAAACTTAAGGGTTGGCACAACGTAGATACTTCAAATCCTAGGGTGGATGCTGAATCATCATCAAGTATGTCATTAATTAAAGTTATAGAAAGGAATCATATACCTCCGTCAATTTGGAAATCCGGTGAGTCCATTCTTACAGGACTACAGCCGCGAGAACCTGCGCCCCGCTGCCACCGCCACGCTTTCAGTAATGATATATTTCAGAAGCAGCTTGTGTCGCCATCCAAGAACAAATCTACACATTTTAATTCTGTGTCAGTGAAATACAACATTATCGAGGAGCTGTCTTTTCAAGCAACTCTGCTGCGTGAGTCGCAAGCAAACAGAGCGTTTTAAAACGCCTCCAACACAACCTATCCAATATACCATGATGGTTATTTATAAGGATCATAGGTTCAGCGTTGCTTTTTTTTCCTACGACCGCCTAGATGTGACATACAAGCGACATCGTAAATCGCCGATGGTCTTCATGAAGGGAAGATGGGTTAAGCGCTTGATCAAACGCTCGTAGCGAAGTACGATGGTCAGCTCGCCCATCCCTTTCCATCACCTATAATATTTAGAATTTACTCGCAAATTTTGCAGTCGTTAACTATAATCGAATGAAAACACATTGAAAGCACGAGTGGTGACAAATATTAAACGATTTACAGTGATGAAATTCCCACACAGCCTTTATAAACGGCGGTATGAAGCTCCCGTTTCCCCAACAGAGCCCCAGCCCTTCTTGCAACAATTACAATCAACCAGATAGTCGCACGGGTAAAAACCGAAAAAAAAAAAAAAAAAAAAAATCAGCGGCGCCAGGAATTGCATCTTACCCGTCGCCAACGACCACGCATTTAATGGCCTGCATTTGGGGAAAATATGCCGTGAAACAAGCGCGTCCCAATGCTGTTGGAAAGTGACCCTTCGGTGGGCTCCCGGTCCGGCAGATCTGTAATAACTGGCTGGCTAGGTCCGCGCTCACGCCGCAGCGTGGCTCTCGGAAAAGCTCCGGAAAACAACGAGCGCATTTAAAGGGCTAGAGAGAAACTAGAGATCAGCGTCCGACAGCAATGGGATGCGCATAAATATACGCGCTCCTAAGTCATAATTGCCCTGATGAAATTAAGGCATTCAATTACTTTATAAGGGTTGCCGAAAGAATTCCACTGAGATGTTTAATCCAACCAATTAAAAAAAGCAATTTATTAAATACAAAACACAATGAAATTACAAATCTGTAAAAAAAAATTAGCGATCGAAATACATATCAGATTTGAAATTCAATTCCTTATACAGTTAACTTCATCAGAATGCAGTCCCACGAAGTTCAAAATGTATTCAAATATTAACACCAAATAATTTATAGCAAACCGTTGCAATCCATCAGGAACGCTACCAAGCGCAGAGCATTTGATAACCTGAAGAGGAGATTGGTGAGACTCCCATGCTTGTGTGTTCATGATTATACTTCGAAATACAAGAAAAATCTACAGATTTCACATGATGTTTCACCACAGTAATGTTTATTTAAGCACCTTATGAAACAGCTGGGTAAAAAGTGTATTACATTATAAAAAATGCAAAAGGGAATTTATTGAGTCTCGTTGTGCACAAGGTGTTACAATTGGTATTATTTTGCAGAAAAGTAAAAAGTTGAAGGACATTGTTGTCCCTGAGTGGTGAAAACCGCCCTTTTCCAAGGCTAGGAAGCTCAGAATGGCAATCTGAAGTCTGGATTGAAGAGACCAGCTCATTTTTTGGGGCTGTAGTGACTCAGGGGGGATCCTTGCACATAGGCCAGGATAGCATTCTGCAGGAAGCTTGCCCTCTGTGCCTCGTCCTCCCGGATGCGGTGGATCTCAGCCTCCCGGAGCCGGAGTTTCTCAAACAGGGAAGAGATCTCGCTTTCCTTGTCCAGAATGGCCTCCCTGTGGTTACTGCCTAATACTGTGACCCCACCCCAGGAGAAACAGGTCTGTCAGGTAAATTTATAATTTCATTGGGACGAATGATCCATATGAAACTTATATTTCGAGTCCTGGTTACTATAAAATGATTGGATGGTACCCCCTCTGTAGCTTATGGATGCAGTAAAAAATCACTTTGTTCATCACAGAACTGCACCATTTTGCCATTTCAAATTCCAAAGAACTGAGGCTCCATCTCTAATAATGCACAGACTAACCTACTATATATTATCCATTTATCCATTGACCCATTTTCAATTGTTGAGTCAGGGCTGCCGCGATCCACAGCCAACCCAGGGAATAATAAGGCGGGAACAGTAGGTAAACGGGCCAGGATGTCAGCCTCTGTCTCCCTCTGCCTGACAGCTGTGTGGAAGGACAGGCGCGGCTTGGCCCACCTTTCATCTCCCTCTCCAGGGCGGCGATCTTCTCTCTCAGCGCCCCCTGAGCAGTCCTCTCCACTTGCAGATGCCCAATCTGCTCCTGAAGCTCCACCTTCACACGGTTCAGTTCTGCCACCTTCTCCTGCTCCTTCCGGCTGACCTCCTGGTCACCAGACAGGCATGTTTGCATGACATATGGCCATTACCACACGCTGATTCTATCACAGATGTACTGGCCACACCATTCTGAGCACAACTGTGCTTCTGTTAACCTCACAATCCCTCTTACTGATGAAAGTGCCTAATAGTAACACACTGGCTTTAGTCCCCCATGAGACAGACAGCCGCCGTTATCATGAATGCTGTTCTCACCTGCTGCAGCTCCTCGATCCTCCTGTGAAGCCCGTCCATCTCCAGACACTGCTGGCTGTTGCGGGCCTGGAGCTCAGCGATGCTCTGCTTCTGCTGGGAGCAGTGGGCCTGCGACTCATCCCGCGACTGCCTCAAGGCACGCAGCTTCTCCTCCAGGCCACTCAGGTGCTGCTGCTGTGGGTCCACCAGAGGAGTTTAGATGACCGTGTCACAAAAAGCACTCAAATGTTTTCCACCGAAAATCCAATCTGATGATGTAAACGGTTTCAACAGATGGGAATGACTCAGTTGGTGCACTAAAACCCAGGGGCTGAACACAGCCACGATCATCGGGGGAGAATGAAAGGCAGGCACTGAGGTAGGCTCCAAGTTCTCCCTGAAGGACCAAGGGTACCAGCTTTTCCTCCATATTGTTAATAACTTTAGCCAGGCTGGTTAATTAATTTAACAACACCCCCTGGGCACTGGCGAGTTGCATAATGCCATTTATATGGAAATGCGAGGAACAATTAGCAAATTAATCTTCCATTGGAGGACACAGCAAAAAGCCATAATTCAAACCAGTACCTTTCCATATTTCACACTCCTTTGGATGCATAACTTTAGTTAGACAGCAGCACAGTGATATTCTTTGAGAGACGGGAAACATACTGTCAGCTGACTAATGCCCCATCCGGAAACAAGAGATCGGCCGGCTTGAAGGGGGGGGACTGAAATAGACACTGATACAGCGAGGGAAAATGTGACATGCTGCAGCATTATCACCACCGTGCAGCTTCCTGCGGAGGGGCAGAGGCATCTGGAGAGGACAGAGCTCCAGCTCCCAAACGGGCTTCACCTACCTCCTCCAGTCGCACCTGGGCGCGTACCTTCCCCAGTTCCTCCTCCGCCTGTGCCCGCTCCACCACGCTGGCCGCCTTGGCGCGGCTCAGCTCCTGGAGGAACAGACCGTGTGGAGTTAGGACTCTTTAAACGATTCAAACCCAACCAAAGCTCCCCTTAACTTAAGCCAGGGGAAACAACACAGGCGGGTATCAGAAGTATGAAGAAACCAAAGGTTGATCCAGCGGGACGATGGCGCCCTCACCTCCTCCAACTGAATACGCGTCCCCTCCAACCTGATGACGCGATCCTGCAACGTACGCTCCGTCTCCTCCAGGTGACGGGTCATGTGATCTACCTACAGGGACGAGGGAGGTAACTGTGATGCGGCAGCCATGTTGCTTTGGATAAAGGTATCAGCTTAAACTCCCGAAATAAAACCTCACAGTGCAAAAGGAGGAAAAGTACAACCTGGACAGTCAAATGAAATGGTCTTATGCCGAGTTATGCCTGATTGAGTCGCATCCGATCAGATTTACATCTGAGGTCCATAGTAAATAATATATACTGATGGAGAGACCCCCACAAAAGAGACGTAGCAGGACCTTAGTGGGTGTATCGCTTATTGTAAGAGGTGCAGGAGACTGGGCAGCACTGTCAGCTGTATAATGATCCACTGTCCATATCTATCTTGTAATACAGTGTGTATACAGTAATGTATATCTGACAGAGAGCGACAGTATTGAGATTCGCCCAAATTGACTTGTGTTTGGTGGTCCCTGTCCCAAATGTGGATGCAAGTCGACACAAGGCTGCACTTCTAAATATTAGAAATTCAAAAATTATAGAATACCTGAAGGCAGCAAAATAGGAATAAATTATCAGAGAGACTAATAGTTCGGTGAACAGCTTGGTTGGTTGGAGAGCTAGGCCAGAGGCAGAAGCTGATCATCAGCAAGAAATTCTGTAGCAGTCTCTGCTGAGCTACACTAATTGACTCTCTTTATGCTGCTGAACTTGGATAACAGTTAAAGGACTGATATTAAAAAGCTATCCTAATTGTTCAGAATATGCAGAAAATAAAAGATGTGTGAAGATTCAGACATCTGGCGAATGAGGAGTGCGTAACTGCTTTGACGGTGTCAGTGCTGGTAGGAAGCAGAGCGCTCCGTCAAACTGCCAATCAGCAGAGCGCTCCGTCAAACTGCCAATCAGCAGAGTGCTCAGTCAAACTGCCAATCAGCAGAGTGCTCAGTCAAACTGCCAATCAGCAGAGTGCTCAGTCAAACTGCCAATCAGCAATTTCCCCACTGGACTAACAAGGCGTTTGTTTTCGCACCTCCTTCTGACGCAGGTTCTCCATGTCATCCAAAGCCTGTTTCGACCTCCTCTTCTCAATTTCCAGACGTTCTGGAATACAAAAACATTTTGAGTGCCAAGATTCTGTCTTCACGGGAAGAACTAGACAGGTCAGGAGAGTCTATACATGAAGAAAGGTGGTACTTTAAGGCTATTTTTTCTTAACATTTCAAAATCATATGTCTGGCTTGTAATTTTATAGTAACTCCACAGCGAAGTCTGGTATGGTCTGTACAGGTTTAATATGATATTCATTGGCCAAAAACAAAGTATGGATCCTATATATCACACTTTAGATGGCCGGATCTGTTGGCTATAACAGTAGAATACTACAGGAAGGCTACACCAGTGGTGCATTTCTCATCTGATGAATGTGAACGATGGAGCTGGTGGTTTATGAGAAGGTTGTGGCTGTGAAGCCTTGAAGGACTTTAATAAAACATCTCAGCCAGACACTATTCACGCTAATCTGTGATGCAATTAAAAGGAACAGTATTTACTGAAGCTTTAGTGACGTATGGAAACGATTTGGTTCGTAAATATGTCCCGAGTCTTCTATCCTACTAGAAAGTTCCGTTATGTGTGCTAAGGTTTAACCCCTTTCAGAGCAATATTAACCAAAACCTGCAAGTGTGAATTTCTGACAGAATGTATGTCTCACCATTAATATTCAGCATTCAGGCTGCCCTCTCTTAGTCATCCTGATTTTTAAGTGTTATCTCAGTAAATTTCAGTGAATTAATGGGAATATATTACAAATGCAGCCAACGGAGCAACACGGATGGGGAAGGTGGCCTAGATTTTTAAGGTCGTCTCGGCTATCTCGCAGGTATAACCAGCGCATTTATTTTCCCGACACAGAGGAGCAGCATGTCACACTGCGGACGCAGCGCCTTGTGTTTCAATGTACATCTCAGGCCAGCACGACACTACAGCCCCTTACTGTCAACAGTCTTCCATGAATAAAAACAGGCGGATCGCCATGGGGGATACTCTAACTGTTTTGCTAGACAATCTCAACTTTTATGCAAAACAATTACTACTTCTGAGATCTTCAAGTTCCAACAGCAAACTTGAAAACAAGCCCTTAAGAAGTGGCCACTTAAATGTGTCCTGGTCCTTGATATGCTGTTTGAACAATGAATCACAATGTTACTAATGACAAATCAGTAGGAACTGAGGAGTGATTCAGTTTTCAGCAATTTTGGAGTTAGCCAATTGGGTGACATATGGTTTGAGCTAAACTAGATGTCAACTCATGACTGAAAGTCAGAATTACAGTCTTTCATTTCCTTAGTGTAATGCATAACTGGCCATCCATTTCCATTGCATCTCCAATGCCATTGGCCATGAGAAGTCCTATGTGCCGGGGGTGGGTTCCTACCCTCTGCCTGGCACAGTCGCAGCTTCAGCTCAGCTGTGGAGTTGGTCAATTCCTGCTTGAGCTCAAAAATTTGATCCTGTTGAGATTTACGCTTCCGCTCTGCCTCGTCAAGCTGGAGGTGAAACAGGGAGATTCCAACACGGCCAAGAATAGAGACCCGAGTCAGACAGACAGAAATGGGCACAGAGATACATACTGGCGGGCAGATCAGTACGTAAGGACCGGGCAAGATGCATAGGCAGACGGGGAGACAGACAGGCACAGCCAGAGAAAGGCAGAGTGGACAGGACAGAGAGACACATACCAGCGAGCAGGCCAATAAGTACAGACAGGGGGAGACACATAGGCATACAGGGAGACAGACAGGCAGACAGAGAAAGGCAGAGTGGACAGGACAAGTAGAGATTGACAAACAGGCATTTAGAACATGTAAATTAGTAGCATTCCTGAAACATTTCTGTGTTCTCTATCTTACTGTCAGATGCCATAGAGCTTACTGAACTGGACCAGTGAGTATCAATCAACGAGTTAGAACTGGTGGGACCCTAAGAAAAGAGCCTTATGAATTATTCAGCAAAAACACAGCTAAGTCCAGCAGTGGGCAGCTGGCCGTGGGGAAAGAACAAATAAACAGCGAAGCAAGTATAGGAACAGCTACTCCGGTCATCTCCAATGATAGTGAAATTAACATTAATTATACATGATGATGAGCAGACCTTGTTCTTCAGCTGCATGTTCTGCTCTGTCAGGCTGTGCACATCCCGCTGAAGCCTGGTCTCCCGTGACACGCTGTCCTGCAGAAGAAACACCATGGGATTAAGCAGCCCCAGTGCCCCCGCAATGACCCCCCTACGACACCCCCCTGGACGCCCCCGGCCTGCACCTCCTGCTGCCTCGTCATGTCCCGGCACTGCTGCTCCCTGAGCTCTGCTTTCTCCGCCTCAGCCTTGCTCAGCCGCTCCCCCAGGGTGTGCACCTTCTGCTCGGCCAGCACCAGGGCTGCCTCCATCATCTGCAGCCTGCCGGGACACAGGAGGTGCAGGAGCTTGGAGAGGGGCCCGCCTTTCTCAGGGGCCCCTCCCTCCAGACTGTCACTCCTCGCCCCCAGCTGAGCGAGGGCAGTCACTTCGCTTGATAAAGTCACAGGCTTAATTGCTTTTATATATTCACCCCTCTTTAAATTATAATGTAAATTTGAAGGTTGCAATGTCAACATCCCCGTTTTGCTGTACAGATTCAGGCAAATGTGTCTGCATAACAAACGCAGGACATCGGTGACTAATTGGAGCAATTAAGGCGCCAGAAGGGACTGGAATGAATCCCGGCAGATTCACAGCATGACATGCTGCTATGAAGATGAGAACTTTGTACTTGCAGCTGCACACTAACCAGCTACTGAGCATGGCCTTGACGACCCGGACTCATAGGGGCCCTCGGTCCGGCGCTCAGCAGCCTGGTGGCCGGGTGGAGCAGGTGTCACTGAGGGGCCACCTGTCATACCCTTCGGCTCAGGGAAACAGGCGGAGGTAACCCAATCTCTCTCACATGTTGTCCGAGTAAATTGCACGAGGAGAATGGGGTTCATTTTGCTAGGGACACTAATAATATCACCAAGTGTGTGTTTCGAGAAACAGCAGCTGTTGCCATCAGCACATGGCTAGAAGGGTGGTGGGAACTGGAGGTAACGGTCTCTCAGGTCAGATAGCATCACTACTGAATACACTATGCTGCGTTCCTCTGTCGGAAAGCGACAAACAAACAAACACAAGCCCTCAGGCTTAGGCTATGCTCCCTCACGGACACTCAGACAGATTACTGCGACGTGCAGCCCTGCAAAAGTGCTCAGAGCACCACAAAAACTACTGTAATGATTACTGCGACATGCAGCCCTGCAAAAGTGCTCAGAGCACCACAAAAACTACTGTGATGATTACTGCGACATGCAGCCCTGCAAAAGCCTTCAGTGATGATTACTGCATCATGCAGCCCTGCAAAAGCCTTCAGAGTGCTGCAAAAAACTACTTTGATGATTACTGCAGCCTTGTAAAAAGTGTTCAGAATGCCACAAAATTTTCATTTATGTTACTTTCTATTTCACATTCAATCAATACAGCCAAAAAAAAAAAAAAAAAAAAAAAAACACGAAACACAAGTGAGAGAGCTGAATACATAATATAAAATTATTGTGGACCCATGCTGACTGCATAAGTATTCAGCCCCCGTGCGCCGGTAGTTTACAGATGGGGGGGGGACTGCAAGCAAACCCTCCAAAGGGGCTACCATATTATAGAGACAGGAACCCCAGCATGTTTGGCGGACATTGGCCAGACTTCGATTGTGACAGAAAATCACCACAATGACACCTACAGTAAGGGGCATCTGGCTCAAGGTTTAGTTTTTTATCTGTACATAAGCTACAATGAAATTCTCCCACTATATGCTTCCTGCAAATAAATACGAGACAACTGATAATACATAACAATGGAACATAACGGCCCCGCAAACAAACACTTAGCATTTAGAGAAACGCAGCCTATGTGTTTGCGAGCGGTCCGCCGGAGTTAGAACCTGGGGAGAATAGTGTCAGAGCACAAGAGTGCAGGGGGGCATTTTGGGAGCGAAGAAAACTTTGGAAAAGGATAAAAAAAAAACCCAATGTGTTCAGGTGTCTCAGGTAAAACTGCCAGGTCACTGATTCAAAAGTGGGAGCTGAATTACATCACACAGAAACTGCGTTTTAGAGGGAAGCGTCAGGAAGGTCAACGATATCTTCGGAAAAAACCTGGAATTCTCAGGGAGTAGAAGCCAGTCATGAGCTGATCGGATAGCTGCTCCTAACACAGGGCTGTGTGGACAGGGCACCAACTAAACCACCATCGAGAGAGTCTTCTGAAAGCCACCCTGCGGTTTGCCTGTCAGCAGGAGGGTGACCCGGCTAAAACACAGGGAGCCGGCGTAGCGGCCAGCAGAGAGCGAGAGAGAAGCATCCGGCCAGAATTCAGAGTGTTATGTGCAGAGCAAACCTAAGTCTGTCCTTTCAAAGAGTCAAACTGTGGGGATGCTTATCGGCAGCAGGGAGTTAAAGAGGGATGGTGTGAAGCACAGGAGAATATGGCAAGGAAACCAGTTAACCAGCCCGAGAAACCAGTGCGGACATCACTCCCAACCAGCGAGCACAAGCTGATACAACTTTCACTTAAAATAAGTTTTCTCTCTGATAGCCACTGAGGAATAATTCATTTCTAGCAGGTTGTTCAGCAATAAATAATAAAAACATCCATTAACATCTGAAAACGTTAAACAAACACAGACTCAATACTGTGAATGCTACAGCAATGATGCAGTTACAACCTCTTGCCACTGGTGGCCGCCATAATCAGCACCTTGCAGCTGGTGTGGACTGCAGTGGGTTTAGAGCGGCATTTTACATTACACTTTTAATACCTGCATATGATCTCTCACAGCCAGGATGGGGGGGATAGGTTGCAGGGGGTAAGGTCAATTGCAAGGGTGGGGGAAAAAAAAGAGAGACTCCACCTGGAGGCTTTTTAAAAATGCATTTTAAAAATGATCCATCCTTATCCTTTCCCCTATCAGACATTATTATGGGTGCTATAAATAAATCAAACAGCTCCTGTTTAATCGGCCCACAGAAGATGAATGAAGACTGGCAGACGGAGGCTGACTCAGGGCTTCTCCCAGGCGAGACGAGACATGTGTTTGGTTACAGGGGGAGAAATCTTAGTGCTATGCTTATTGCCCAGGTGAAAAGTGAAGCGGGAACTTCCTCACTTGGCTGTCAGAGAGTTCACAGCAGACGTCCTCTCATTCAGGGCTTCCTGCAGCTGCCCTAAACGCAGGGAGGAGGTCCTGCAGACATGAAGGGAAGAGTCACATCAAACGGCATCTTTAAATGCCCCCTACAAACACACACAAAGGCTTTGGTGTGCTATTCTGGAACTTAATATAATGCATAGTAGTCTGACATTTACTCATTCAACTGATATTTGTTCATTTATCCAATGCTTTTATCCAAAGTAACTTACAGAGGAAAGTCCTACAATTTATGTGTGCTCCCGGGAATTCGAACCCACAACCTCTGCCTTGTTAGCGTAATGCTCTACTTGTTGAGCTACAGGAGCACAACACATATACAGTGTAAATACAGTCACTATGCACACCACTGTGAAGTACAGGAACCATTTAATCCAGAAAGTTCTTGAATGTAATCCTCACACAAATACCTGGTACGGGAGAGCTGGGTGGTAGCCCTATATGCAGGTATGTGAAGAGAACGGGGTGTCCAAAACTGCTGTCATACTGACCTACTGTTCTGGCCCATTTCATCCCTCTGCTTGTCAATGGTGTCCATCAAGCTTAAGAACTGGAAGGATAAACAGATAGCTGGTCACAAGACCGGGCTGCCCACAGCTCCCTGACTCCCCGTCCTCCCCATACTACTTTGTCCCACCTGACGGCCCTTCTCCTCCTTCAGGTTCTGGATCTCTTTGCAGAGCACCTGGGCCCTGCTCCGGCTCTCCCTCAGCGTGGACTGCCTGTCCGAGTTGTGACCCAAGGACTGCTCTAATAGGACAAGGGCACAAGTGGCAGCTATCCTTACTCAGCTGTGCACCCTTTACATATACAGCCTCAGAACAATCCTTACACAGAGAAAGTGACAGAGTACTTAAAAATACAACAACTGACTAAACGCCTGTAGGTCTGTATTCCTGGAAGGACCCCACAGATGGTAACCTAATCTGCTCCAGTAAACATTCAGTTTCATAGTAAGCAGGAACTCAGAAAGTAAACTAGTTGCTCAGGCTGCTGTGAATTCATTCATTAAATGAAGGGCGCACAGAAGTCTTAGAAATGAATGCTGTGTCTCTCTTTCCTTCCTAGTGGTTTAGCAGACATTTTTAGACACATTTTGGGCAATACTAGATTATGTATTTTTTAAACCTAAACAGTGAAGTCTTACTTTCCATAGCATATGTCACATTTCACTGTAAACATACCTTTTTAAAAAAAAAAAAAAAACAAAAAACATGTTTTTTAATTTTGTAGTTGTTTAGTTGATATTTATCTAAATCAATATCATATAATCTTCTATTGGACCAGTGGATGCTGTCTTGAGGTGCTGCATAAAGATGGATGTGGACCCCCGAGGACCAACGAGCCGTGAGGCAGGCTAACCGAGGGCTTTCAGGGTGTCACTGGGGATGTTGTTCCCGGCCAGCTCCAGCTGCAGCAGTGAGCGGTTCTTCTGCAGTGCCTCCAGCAGGGCGCGGCCACCCAGCAATCCCATGTTGTTCCACCGCAGATCTGCACCCAGAGACACAGGGGGCAATATAGCCACAGTCAATCAGCATCACGGAGGATGGTTTGTGCCCCTGTATATTTTTCATTTAATTTACAGGTCTAATAGATGAACAGATTAATTTGTTCCTTCCAAAAGCCTTATAGCTTTAAGATCATAAAAAATATCTGCAGTCTATTGCATTTAAATATGACCATATATGTTTTAACAAATGTTATATGTAAAACTATAAAGATGAGTAATAGTGACAAGACACTATAAAAATGTGAAAGCCTGATTCATCACTAGATGTGACACTTCATCATGAAGGACAGCACGGGCAAACCCACCGAGCTCCTGCAACGAGCCGTTTCTTTTCAAAGCTATTGCAAGCTCTGCTGCCCCCTGGTGGTTGATCTGGTTGTTACGCAGGTCTAACTGCATGAGACAACTGTTGGAGCCCAGACCATCACAGAAGATGGAGAAGCCTTCTTCCCACATTCCCAGAGCATTCCACTCCAGGGTGAGTCTGCAACACCATGTTAGTTAGTGTCACACATGACAAATGCCACATAATAGGTATTAAAAGATTACTGGTAATCCCCTTGCAGGACAGCTAATAAAGACTACTGTATGTATAAGGCCTAACTGATGTCGAAAAATGGCAAGACCATTAATGTCACTTGATATGCCACTGGATCGGGGTATATAATATGGACAACATACCTCCGTAGGACCTTGTTACGCACCAACAGCTTCCCCACAGCTTCAGCTCCTGTTCCTTTCATGTTGTTCCCCTAAAATAAAAATCAAGATGCCCATCTGCAAATAATTTTCACCCACGGTCTGGAAAAACCACACATTTAAAAGGGGCATGCTTACTTTTAGGTCAAGCACTTTAACAGTTGTGTTGGAACACAGGCCACTGAGCAGAAGCTTGGCACCTGCAGATGACAGGAAGAGGAGGGATGGTGCGGGGAGGTGGCCTTCGCTTTATATTCGTCGTGTGTAGAAAACAGTGAAGCACTAATAAAAAGAGGGTAGAAGCTGCTCACCTTCCTCGCTGAGCATACAGTCACTGAGGACCAGCTCAGTGAAGAGCGAGTCCTTCTGTAGGAACCTCCCAAGCACTGCACACGTGTCTACGGAGAGGCTCTGGCCGGCCAGGTCCAGCCGCGATCGGCTCGCCGTCCCTCGAGATTCCTGGAGCTGTGCCAGCACCGACTCCTGCGGCTCCACCCCCCCCTCCTTACACAAACGCAAGTAGGTCCGTCTCAACTCCTCCATCTGCCCCCAAGAGATTTCTGTGAGCTGCTCACTGCCTCATAGTCCAGGGCATCTGTGGTGTGATTTGAAGTGAGAAGGGAGAACAAATGGAACAACTGGAATGGCAACATTCAACAGCCACACTGATGATATTGAGATAAACATCTGCGAAGCTCATTAGAGGCTGGTCAGTTTCAAGCTGTTCAGCCACATACTTTAAAATCAAGTACCGATTCGTTTTGACTGGCCCTGATTAACAGAGCCTCAATTGCTGATTAAAATTCAATACAATTTTAAAGAAAAGGAGCAAGATCGTCGCCTCTCAGCGTCGCCGCTGATTGTTATTCACAGTCAGTCATTCACAGTGGTGTTAATTCGACGCATTTATAATGCAATTTGCCACGATCTGCCGTGATGTGGGTGGCGGCACTGTAATCATCCTAACGGCATCAATCTCTATGACATAATTAGAACCGTTCTTTCGTTTAATGCGACCATCATTCGGCTTTAGTGGCTCCGGAACAAGTTTGCTTCACTGCAAACAAAAGCGGGAAGCATCTCACACGTATATAGTTACATTGTCAAGTTCGTACTGAAACACCAGCAATAACTGCAGGCTTTTCTCACGTTATTAGGACAGCGATACCCGCTGCATAAGGAAGTGGCTTAGAAAATATATCCGATCCCCCCCCAGAGCAATAAACTTCCATGCGACTCTTTAATTTAAAGCTATTCACGGTCATCACAGGTTGACTGAGGACTGTAGGTAGGGGTGACAAACAGCTCCCAGTGTGGGATACAGCTCAATCACAGGTATGAGCGTCTCCGATGGGCAATAAGCGTGCCAGCAACGTCCGAATGATCCGAACTTAGAAAGGATGAATTTCATACTAAAACAGTTTCTCATATCCGAAAATCAAAAAAACTTATTAAATAATAATAAAACACATAATGAAATGCACCAAGTGCCCAGATTGTCGACTTGCAAATATTCCTGGGTTATGCCATTAACAGCACACTCCCCCCCCCCCCCCCCCCCCCCGATAAGTAACGTATTCCCTGGGTACACGTAGAGACATACATTACTTACTAACATTAACATTTACAAGTTAGCCAGACAGCTAACATCTAGCTAACCTCTAAAGACCGAAGTTACATAGTATGCAGCGTTTGCTAAGTAGTACAGGGAACACTTACCATCCCATACATAAGAAAAACCATTTCGCTATCAAATAAGGAATAAACAGTACAACCCTCTATCTTCCTGGTCAGTTTGACAGCAGCAGAACGTCGTTTTTTAAATAAACAACCTGGCCGTTAGCGCGGGGTAACCAGGAAGTCGTGGACGGTCAGAAGGGCGCAATGCATTTTGGTAAGAGTAGTTTTAAACGCCATACTGGCTTGCAATGTTACTGTATTTGCTGTTTTTTTTTACTAGAATATTTACACTTATTTATTACAATATATTTACGGTCACTGTACAAGTAGCAAGTACAGCGGAATTTTAATTTCTGCATATCACATCTTGCTCCCCAGTTAGATGCACATTCAGACCTAAGCAGAGAGAGAGCATACTTTGGCGTCAGAGTACAGCGTCAGTCATCAGTATGGCGCCATACATCTGGCACCCCAGGAGACTATGGCAAGCCGTTTTAATATTTAATCGCTAGACTGGATATGTATTGCAGATATCTGTAATTCAATTATTCAACTAGTCAAAATGATTATTTCAGATATCCACAATGACATTCTTCCTATCCACAATTGTCATTTCAGATATCCACAACGTCATTCTTCCTAGGAGAAATTACGTCACTTTTGCCATTCATGTCTATTGGGCTTTTAATTTCAGATATCCACAAT
>JAODJW010000094.1:10916036-10927640 GCA_026777045.1 Hyperopisus bebe
CCAGCTGGGGCCAAAAGCTTGTCCACACGATCTGGAAGGTCTCCTACCTGGGCACCAGGCAGGCAAGACACCGTACGAGACCCTCTGTCACGCGTGCACACATAACTGTTTACTCCCCTAATAATTGAATCCCCCACTACCACAACCTCCCTCTTCCTGGGGGGAGGGGGCTCCTCAGTAATGGACAGGTTTCATTAGCCATACATGAAATTAACATGTAGATATTTCCATGTTAAATAGCAGCTGGAGCAAGTTAATGCTATTGTTGAAAAATCCCGTGATTTCCAAAGGACTGCTTAAAATGAGCACTAATATGTGTTTTGATGACCAAGGCAGCGCAACGGCCTTAGAATTGGGTTTTCGGCTGGGGCTGTTGTTGTGCAGTTGCCCAGGGCAACAAGAACACACAGGCATGTCTTCAGTGGTACTTCTTGAACTGGGATTAGTGATTGAGAAGGTCATGCCAGCCATCTTAGCAATGTCCCACAATGTCTGCAAAGCGGGGAAATATGTTTGTCCATCACTGTTAAAAGGGTCCCACCTAAAATATATAATACCAATTTGACTGAAAGCATTAAACTGAAGATTATCAATCACTCTCATTCCTTTCTGCGACAATGTGAGCATGTCTGTGTCAGCCAGCAAACTAACTCTTCCAGTTCATAAAACTATTCTAAATCTTGCCACTTGGGGGTGCTGGGTTTCTGCCTCAATATTTCACAGAGGAAATTTACGACTGTTTATGCTGCAGTTATGCTGGTATCATCTCAAATATGTTCTCTGAGACGCACAGGAATCCTTCTGTTTTATACTTAGCTGTTAAACCGTGGGTAACATCTGTTTTGTCTGGTTTAAAATCCCCATTGGTCACATTTAGTAGCACGCTGCCGAACATCTGCACAGACATTGTTTACTCAGGTAAAATTAAAATAAGCCACAGAATAATTTTCTTGTGCCGCAATTGTAGTAACAGTTTTGGGATTTCTGAAAATTTTTTGAATGAGTCCCTTTGTTTAGATTTGTTTATGTAACCTGACATGTCTCACTCCATTGTCTGTGTCCAGTTATGATCAGCAGAATATGTCTCATCGAAGAAGAACTACAGCTGGATAACCTTTTGCTCCTGATGGAAGCCTTACTTGCCATACTTACTTGCTTGCCATACTTCCTGCAGCCAGCAGGGGGATCCAGGAGGCACAAGAACGGCAGTGGGAGTTTGGAGGAGTGCCAGGCAGACTTGTGATCTGTGCTTGGCTCCGTGCTACAGACCAACCAGATGGAGATGCACTTCAAGAAGGTAACTATGCCCACCCATGCCAGACGCAAACATCAGAGCTTTAAGGTGATGATTCTGTCCAATAACATGCAGCCAATTCTCTCCTTTGACAGGTAGATGTGTCCTGTGACGGCTTTGTGGACTGGGACAGATTTTGCTGGGGAGGTACAAGGAAAAGGAGTTGATCTCTCAAACTAGAGGCCCATTTCTCACTCCACAGCCACAGATCAGGCACTGCCAATATAAAAAAGGTTACAGGATTTTCATTGCTCTTTACATGCATCCCCTCACTGTGTTGTATTCCTCTGATTCCTCATTGTTTGGTCACATCCCCAACCTCCCCAACAGCGAGAGCCAACGACTCATGTCCTGGCAGTGTTTCAACCCCCACCGCTGCATTTTATGTCTGTCAGCAAAAGGGCACTCTAATTACCTGAGACAGCAATCTGGAAATTATGAGGACTCAACAGGTAACCCCTCCTAACAATGGTTGCTAACTTCTGATTCGTCCACTCACACCTCCTAACAATAGTTCCTAACTTTTGATTCGTCCACTCACTCCTCCTAACAATAGTTCCTAACTTTTGATTCATCCACTCACTCCTCCTGAGACTCGTTCCTAAATTCTGATTCATCCGCTCAGCCCTACTGATAGTAGTGCCTGACTTCTAATTTGACCACTAATGAGTTTTCTGTCAATTTACGTATCAATGAAGTATTAATTATTAACCCTGAAATCCCTATGATCTGTGCGTTGATTTACAAAAACTCCTAGGGGTCACCAGTGAAGGAGACAGGAACAAAAGGGAGAAACTGGGCAAATGATGCTGTCTACATGCCTAATGTCCACAGGATTGCTGTTGTCACCACCAGCAGGGACATCCACTTCTTTAATGTCTCCATGTGCAACAGTTTTGAGGAGTTACACTTGTTTGGCGCATGCCCAAGGCCCAGAATTCCAAATAAATATTGCTTTACTTAAAAAATGACACGTCTTTTATTTTGTTCATGGGTTGTTATATCGCAGGAATAAAAAATGTTCCAAGTGCACTTTACTACTGCCATGGGCATTATTAGGTCCCCGAGTATTTTAGTCCCAATGCCAATCGTCCTTCAAAAGCTTGGACCGTCTGTGGCTCCCAATGGAAATCTCCATACAGGTAAATTGAAAGAGATAAGAAATCTAACATGATGTTGGAAGTAAAAAAATGTTCTCTTTGATTCCTACAAAGGCCAAAAAAGGTTGTTAATAGAAATTATTTGGGTATTGACTAAAATAAAGGAATCAGTTGTCTATATATGGGGTATAAAGAGTTCTTTTGCACATATGTAGGGTTCAAGTTCC
The DNA here is from genome assembly GCA_026777045.1 of Hyperopisus bebe. Classification (NCBI taxonomy): domain Eukaryota; kingdom Metazoa; phylum Chordata; class Actinopteri; order Osteoglossiformes; family Mormyridae; genus Hyperopisus; species Hyperopisus bebe. The sequence goes on from JAODJW010000094.1 coordinate 10,918,658, forward strand.
TTTACTAATATTCATTTGGGTATAAAAATGATAGTCAAGCCCAGTTTCCCATAATTTTGGCTACAATGGTTATAATAGGATGATTGGTGCGTCACACTTGACCATTGGTCCAGGTAACAAAGTCTGACTCGCTGATATTTTTTTTTTCACGAGGAACAGTGGCTAAGGTGATGTTGGCGTGGGGATCTGAGAGATAGTAGGGGATAGTATGTCTGGATAAAAATGCATACTTCTCAGTTGTGATGATTCCCCATTGGTTCAAGATACAAGCGAAATTGTTGAGCAGTTTGGCAGGGGTGCCTGAGCACTTGCTTCTTTGGTCCAAATGATTGAATGTGCATCCCTTTTGAGGTCCTGAGTACCCCCATGATTACCGACTTAGCAAATGGCAACCCCCGGTCTGCAAATTTTGAGAATTTGGGAGTATACTACACCCATAGAGTCCGACAGGTTTGCAACAAATGATTATGTCAATGGGCTAGTAAATGGTGAAACAACAACAGAAAATATATGACCATGAAATACTGTTTTAAAAGGATACTGTGACTCACAAAATATACTGAGGATTATTATAGATTTCAAATCTCAGCATATGCAAAAAGCAAGAAATATGTGGTTAGATGTGATTGAATGTTGTAGACAATAGCAAGACTGTGTAATAAATAAGACAGTAGGAAACATAGATTAAACAGAGTCAGTCATGCCTTTTAAGCTTGTTTTGGTTTTGCCTTTGTGGTTTTGAAATGTATTTTTCCTGCCTCCATCAAATAATTTCAGGTAAGCGACCATAACCGAAATAACAGTTTACTTATAAAGTTACATAATATTGAGAATTACCTACTGCAGCTGTGTTATGCCCAAACAAACAATTTTAAATAACAAGCATGAGCTAAAAATATTATTTATTGTTGAAACACAGGAAAGGGAGAAGTAGATCAGGTTTGGGACGTCTTTGAGGAATTGGTCTCTGACTCCACTGGACAGTTACTTGCTACAATGTCCACCACGATCCATTTCACAACATATCTGTGTTTACTTTATCATTCTTTGGGCATTTTGGGTGAGATAAAAACCCACAACAACATCACTTTGTTTTCCAAACAGAAATGTCTCTGGCAGATCAGTTTTTTTGGCAGAAAATATTTCCAGCGAGAATAAACCCGCTCTGTGATTCCCCATCGCGGGAGCAAAAGCGTTTCTGTGTTCAGCAGTCTGAGCCCAAAATAATCTGCGCCTGAGCGATAATATTGAAAGAAGAATGGCTCAGATTCTGCCAGAAAAAACAGCAAACATCTCAGAAACTAATACAGGGAGCCGACAGCATTTCCTGACTATGTTAAGGACTTGCATTTATATTCTGCCTACAACGCAAAACCTGAAAAGCGATGTTGAAAACTCATGGATTACTACCATAATGGTGCAAATGACAAACAAGTCCAGATTTCAGATATTTATTACAAATGATGTCAACATCCCACTGATCCATTGAAGAGCACAAAAATCGACTAACTGCGGGCAACAGTAATGTAACCACAGTGTTCATTGACTGTAGGTATGTGACAGCACACTCTGCCTGCTTGAGCTCTGGAACACAACTGCTGCCTGACATTTTGTCCAAACATTAGGCTAGTCCTTGATGCCCTTGGCTCCCATTGCGATGTGGCAAATCTGAGCGCTAACTGTCAGACTGTCAGACTTTATTGGCTGAAGGTCTGCAGGACACACCAAGTCAGAGAGGAACCTACGGCATCAAACTGTGCAAAGGAAACGTGTGGTGACACCCGTCTGGCAGCAGCACAAATGTAAGCAGCGAGCAGAGCCTGGCTTCATGGCACCACATGTGGACAAAATAAGCAGCCCCACAGGGTTCCTGCAGTCGCCACCCTCATATGGTGATTAGCATGACAGTGACAGATTTAACAGGCATGTCTGCTGGAAGAGAGCCGCTGTAAGCTACTCTGAACTACGTTAATTAATTGAAACAAGTCGTTGCGTCTATATGCAGACAGACTGACCACAGTTAAGACATCAGGCCTGCCAGCCTGTGGGCACAGTGCCTCCTCTCTCCATCCACTCAGCTCTAAGCCCACCTGACCAGGCCTGCCAGTCTGTGGGCACAGTGCATCCTGTCTCCATCCACTCAGCGTACACTCTGCCCAGTTGGCTGTGCAAACCAACAGGTCCCAAGCCACTATATGTCTGTGTGACAACTTGTTTCAGTTAATTTGCACAAGGATGTATAGTAAAGATCCAACCTGGACAAAAACCAGCTCTTTTTTACTGGGCCGTGCAACCATTAAAGTACAAGAAAAAAAAATTAAATACTTAATAACTGGTAAAGACTTATGTTCAAGTCCCATAAATAATTCCAAAAAAAAAATGCTACTTCCTTACCAACATGCAAAAAAAAGCCTCTCAAGCAAAACTAAAAGCTTTCAGAAGGCAGGTCTTTTACAAAAGAATTGACATCAAAAAACTAACTTGTCATCCATTGCAGTTTTCACAGGACATGAGAATCCTCATTACAAAATGGTGCCTGCTGGTATGGTGAATGATTGGCCATGCCTGGTGAACGTGGCAAAGGCCCTCTGCCATAGGGGCTACTGTGGGTACGGGAGAACAAAAGGAGATGCCACTGACTCACTCCTCACCAGACCAGGAAGCACAGAGCGCTGTCTCAGCAGCAGGCTTCTGAATCATGAGTCTGATTGCAGTGCTCAGGTTACACCACTGGGGCCCAACAGACAACGCCTGTCTGCTTACTTGGAGAGGGAACCCAAGCCTGGGCCCGTCAGAGGGTGCTGCAATCGTATCTGATAATACAGTCTGATGCTCTGTTGAAGAGCCTCCTTTCCTCAAGTCTGAGGAAAATCTTTTACCTCTAGGTAGGAGAAGCTCGTGCCACCTCTGTCTTCCTTAGTGATGTTTACTCCTTGCCTGCAGTTAACAGATTGGCTTTAGGCAGAATGACTGTTCTTGCACCAGTAATTGAGACTCTTGTACAGAGGTGGAAGGGTGCCGAGATCGTCACAAGAAGGGAGCTTCTCAAGACCCATCCATCACTGTGCTAATCCTGTCACCGAACCATGCAGCACTTTGAGCTTGTGGACCTGATGACGTAAGGGTCAGTCCTCAGGGAGTCTGTCTGCGTCAGCCGGAGAAGTGATGTCCTGTCGAGGTTTGGAAGAATCACTGTTTGGGTCTGAAACCACACAAATTTGCAATTTCTCGAAAGGAACATCTTCTTGGCTTCGCAACACTGGAAAGTATGTGAACTTTCGCAACAGGATGATCAATGGAAATCGGCTATTAAGATTTAAGAGCTAGATTTCATTAAAAGCATAAAAAGAAGAAGTAGAAAGTGTGAACAAAAGCACCAACCAAAGGTGCGTGACAAACAAGTATCAAATAAGAAAATGACCAGTCTTGCTAATTAGACTTTGTGTTGATCAATAGTTTCTTTACCCTTCATTTCCCTACATGGAGTCACATGCTTCGACTTCTGCAAACCTCCCAATCTGATGGTAACTGGGGGCACAGACCTTCCTGTTAGGTCGTCGGATCAATATGTGGCTAGTCGTCCAGTGCCCAACCTGCATGGTCACTGCACCACAGTGCTGTACGTACAGTAGCCATCTACAAACAGCTGGGCCAGATCTTCAGTTAGTCCAAGGACGCTGTAAGCTGCTGCCTAGACTGGTTGAAAGTGTTGGTTTCTTGTTAAAGGAAAAAAACAATAGTTAAAGAGACACTGATTGCTATCCACCTCTACTGGTTCTTGCCAAATCAGTGTGTAATCAGGGCCACAGTCTCTCTTCTTTCTAGAGTATTTGACTCACTCAGTCTGGAAGGCCTAAAATACTGTACAACCTAATAAAGTAGTGCCTAGCTTTAAAAAAGTATACTTCTGGCTGAAACTCTGTGTATTAGAATGAATTCACGGACGATTACGTCGCCCACGTGACACGGAATTAATCCATTTACTATAATATTCTGGGGAGTTGTAATTGTGGATTAATTCTGATGGTGTGTGGACTGATCGTCCTGAAATTCAGATCAATCGTCCATGATTCTCCCCGAATGTCACTAAACTGCACAAACATGTTGCTTACCGATCCCCCGTAAAAAACCCTGTTTCGCCATAAATAACTTAGGCTCATAAAAAGAAGACAGGAGGCTGATCTGGGCCGTTAGATCGGCAAGCAGAACACTTATCTTGGTTTCGGGAGATGGGGGGGGGGGGTCGGTATGCAACACCCTGTATTGTCTTAGGGGGGAGGCATGGGGCAAATAAGAACATCTGGCGCAAGGACGCCTACCTTATCGCAAGCAGCATCACTTGGACAAAAGGGGGAATTGGAGCACCCTATATTGCCTGGGGGGCAGGGGTGAGCCTGGCCAGCTTACCCCCTGCCCACACGCAGCATTAAATTTAGTATAAAGGAAGGGGGAGATTCCAGTACTGACCGGAGCTCAGCCGTGGGATAAAGCGCGCATCGCCCGGCACTTTCTCGGAACTCACGTGTTGGTCTCCTGCCAGGACTGAAAGGGCTCCCCAGTCCGTGTGTAAAGGTGGGTGATGATGGCACGTCCGAGTGTAAATAGCTTTACGACTGCTTATGCTTTTTCATTAAGTTGCAAGTAATTATCACCGCTAGTGATAATTTTTCGTAACTTCTTTTATGTTTCCTTGCTTCTTTTATGTATTATTGCTTCTTTCCTATATATATATTCATACCTTTGCATCTAATACTATTAGCTATAAGATATATATTATTTGATACCCATTGTAGTATGAGTTATTTTGCATTGCCTTCAATATGATAGATAGGTATTGATGTGGATGAGGATTATTTTGTATTACTTATTAAAGTGTATTTGAGTGAACCTAAGCGTGCCTGTTTGTTCCTTCGAGAGCCCTATATCCCTCTCTCATCTATTTTAGTACACTCTGTTAAATTGGCTACAAGTAGATCTTTATTTCCAGTTGAGCCAAAGCAGACTATTTGGCATAGCAGTTCAACAGCAAATGCAAACTCAAAGCAGTTCAGTTACATAGAGAACCAACTTTGTGTTGTTGTTGCAGCCTTCTGTATACATATATTCATGAGCTTGTATGCATGTGTAAGTGATGTACTGTTTCTGTGTCCTGGAATGGATTGTTTGTCAGTAGTGAATAGAAACACTGACCACTGACTGTGTTGAGAGTTGTCCTTCTCGTGGATGAAGGTGCTGGAACTCTGGGATATCCAGTTCAGAGTTGCTTCAGGACCCTGCCACTGCAGTTCCCCTGCGTGGGGGTCTTCGCTTCCTTGGATCTGCTGCCTAACCCTAACCCTATCCCTAACCTTGAGCACCTGAGCTCTAAGGGGGCGTGTCCCCTCACCATGGTGCCCCCATCTTCTGTGCCCTCTACAACCCCTTCCTGAAGCAGGTCAGCTCCGTACATTACAGTATGTTCTAATAGACATGACAGAAGCTGGACTGCTTTGTCATTGTATAAAACAATGTTTCCCAACCCAGTCCTCGGGGATGCCCAGCCAGGCCACATTTTTGCTCCCTCCCAGCTCCCTCCCAGACAGTCCACATTTTTGCTCCCTCCCATCTCCCTGCCATACAGTCCACATTTTTGCTCCCTCCCAAAATGTGGGCTGCCTGGAGGCCCCTGAGGACTGAGTTGAGAAACACTGGTATAAGAGACCAATATATCTGTTCTTCTCAGGTGGTGACATGGTGAAGGACCTCCACCATCTGTGTGTGGGATGTAGCATAGCAAAGCATCTGCAGATGTGCAGTGCCCACAGGCAAGAAGAGATCACCTGCATGACCTTTGACCCCTCACTTCCCTGACTTGTTACTGAGACGTGCATTGGCACCATCAAAGCAAAAATACAATTATATGGTGTAACATCTAGATAATTAGTTGGTGCAACTGTTGTGTAGATGTATAGTTTAGGACGGGGCTATTCAAATCACGATCCTCAAGGTCTGAGCACTGTTTTGCCTGTGAACCAGGTGCAAAGCCTCTGTGAGAATCAGAATCAGTAATTATTAAACTTGCTACGAGGAAAAACTGAAAACAAGGCCTGTATTTGGAATCAAGGTGTCGATTTGGTTTAGGAGGACAAGCAAAATAACTGAAAAGTACTTAATATCTGTAACTGCAACTCATTTTTTTCCAGTGATCTTTCAGTGATCTGTTAGCGCTGCGGTGTTTTTGGGCTTCATTCTTGCAGGTGTAGAACATGCTAAACGGCCATAAAATTCACAAGCTTGAAGCCACGGTTGAGACTGAGGTCACAGGTGTTGTGTGTCTCCAGAGCAACAAGATTCTGGCAGTCAGCTGGAGTTGGAATATAACGCAGTACAATATCACTGACTCTAATGTGCGAGCCATTCGATATTTTTTATGGCATCTGCAGAACAGTACATTTGAAATTTCATAGTTTTTTGTCTTTTTTATTTAATGAAACCACACATAATCGGTTTGTTCCTTTTTTAATGCAAAAAAGTCTGGAAGCAATAAGAGAAATACCATTTTTTGCATCAGGCTACAAGATGAAAATGACTCCACAGTGCATTATTTCATTAGACTATATTTCATTCTCTATCGTAGTCTGGATTTTGGTTTTGAGGCTGCATTTCCAACAATGTTATTCCACAATACAGTGCATTTTAACTAATTCCAAACCAGTCAGAATGTAAGACACGCTGGGGAGAGTGTAACCATGTGGATGCTGTGCAGGACATCTATGTGCCTGCAGACACATCCTGGAAGTCTGGCCAGCTGCACAGAGAAGCTACCCTGGCTGTGGATCATTGTTTTGATGGGGAGGTCATCTTCTATGGCCTGCACACTCAGAAACCTTTCGTCCACATATGGTCCCCTTCTAGGTAACCTAATATTGAAAATTGATAGTTGATCGTTGGTTGAATGTTTTGACTTGTAGTGTTTCAATGTGGATGCATACTAGCCATTTAAATAACTAGTCATGAATGAGGATGGTATGGTGGCTCAGTGCAGGGGGGCCGTAAAGGGGGGAGGACAGTTAGGATGGTTCCAAGGGCCCCTGAGCGTTGGGGGCCCAATATGATATGCTTTCACGGGGCCCAAAATCTCTAACGACACCCTTGGCTCAGTGGATAGAGTTATTACCTCAAACATTCATGGCTGATTCTGGCTATATGTGTTGGTTTTCTCTGTGTTAAAGGGGATTTTCTCCCTGAGCTCAAAAACATGTGGCTCTGATGAAACTGTGACTTTAATTTGCTCTTTGTATGTGTGAGCACCCTACCCTCTATAAACAGGCCCAGGAACACCACAACCCTAACTTGGATACATGGCTGTTGAAAATGAGTGGATGGAAACTATTAATAAAGTACCAGACAGCCATTGTTTTCTGCCACTTCATTAAAACACACATTAAAACAGCAGCTCACAGCATATAATTGCTTGCAGTCGATATCTGTTTGGGTAAATTAGCCTAGCTTGCATGGGCTAATTAGATAGCATAAGAGGTCTGGGGCTGGAACACACCCAGAGCCGTGTCGAGTGTTTATGTCAAGGTCTGGTTTGCTGAAACTGCTCACAGCACCATTTCCAACCAAGCCTGCATTACATAAAATATTTAAGCTTTATGCCTGCAAGCCAGACAAATCATTTTAAAAACTGTGAATATATTAGAACAAGGAACACTGCTGGCCATTAATGTTATGGATATGAAAATGCGGAGGTAAACTGAGCGTGATCCCCACTTCTATTAATATATGTCTGCATTTCGGGAAGCTGGTTAAACAGCACTGTGTGTCCCACCTACAGGTCACATGCTGGTACTGCAGAAGGTAGGGACGCTAAGCAGGATTGCTCTTGGATCACCTCTCAACACTGAATCACACACCCTTTGGGGAAAGAGTAAGGGGGCAGGTTTGGGGACCATACACGACTCTAGGCTTTTCTCCCATTGCGTGCAACATGAGAGAGCCCAACTAGTTATTCAAATAAAAAAAATAATTTGTAAATACATTTACAAAATGTTGCTAATACATATTTTCAAATATGACTTTACAATATAATAAAATTTTATTGAACTTGAATATGTTCAAATCGCATCTTCATCTGACCAGTAGGGGGTGCAATTGTACCCACTGCACCCCTTGAGAAATTGGCTATGATGCAGGCCTTTGAACAAATGGTCAAGGTGTGTGTGCTTCCAGGGTGCCCTCCTATGTGAATAAGCTCCTGTTCCAGCAGCGGCAGGCACTCAGCCGTCGCTGGCAGAGCCGGACGGTCCTTGTCAGTCCAGAGGGCGGCCATCTTCGCCGGTGGAGCGTTGCCGGGCCGGGACACAAACACAGTAATCTGTGGTGGCAGGCAGAGCTGTGACAAAGCTGCCCTGGGTCATGCTAACGCAGCCGGCCCAACGCAGCTGAACAAACCGCCAAGCAGTGTGGCGTTATGACTGGATGCGCGTGGGAAAGCTTTGTCGTGCATCATCTGTGCAGAAGTAATGTTTTCAATCATACCCATATTCATTAAGTGATGTCATCTGTTGCACCAATTGCATATCTGGCAGTCATGGGGGGTATGAGATGTCGGCTGACTGCTAATGGCCAAGTATCTGTTGATAGGGCACTTCTATGCCCCAGAGACTCCTGCCGTCTGGAGATACCTCTGGTTCTATGCCCCTGTGGGATGTGTCATGGTTTGCTTATGGAATCGTGAATTGGGTGAGAAAGCAAAGTTTGTGGCTGGCGGGGGGGACACACAGCCCCTCCATTGATGTACCGTGACACCTAAACGCATTTTTACTGCCTTATTCATACAGCAGTGAGGAGGTCAGACCTCCTGGCAAATGCTTAAACCTGCCGCTCTGTGCTTAAAAATGATAACATGGGCTTGGTATGAGTGTGGCTGTTCCTTAACGCGCCGTTGATGTGCAGGCATTTCGTCTGGTCCTCCGCAGCTGGCCGACAAGCATCCCGC
>JAODJW010000094.1:10942898-10957388 GCA_026777045.1 Hyperopisus bebe
ACACACACACACACACACACACACACACACACACCCACTCTATGTGCAATTAAGAAATAAAGACTAATTGCATTTGGAAAACAGGGGCCCAGTGGCAAGCCTACACAATACTGAGAGTACATGCAAACACAGCACTCTTTGGGGATGTCAGGCAATGTGCTCCCCCCTTCAGCAGTAGTAATTTTGTACATAGTAAGATCTACTGGAAAAGGTTGGCTGTACAGTGGCCCCTTCACATTTACACATTTGACATTCACCATTTTGGTTATTCCCAAAATGACCGTGAACAATTAAACAGGAATATTTCTGAGGCTTGCAAAAACTCACAGGTGACGCGTAAGCCAAAAACAATACTGAAATGGCTTGGATCACATAAAATCAAATATAAATATTAGTACTACATATTATTTGTTACTGTATGCCCATGCTATATCTGTGAATGTTGAGGGGTTACTGTGTTCAGCTCTTTCCATTAAAAGTAATCATTCACAGTACATATACTTTTTCCTTATCCAAGCTTATATGGGAGTTCACACTGGTGCCTCACGTGCTTTATGGACTGTCATCTCAAAAGAAGACAACTCTGTATAACCATTAATGGTTCAGTTATAATCATAAACTTTTCACATGGTTTTTCTTAAAAGCCGTACACATACAGTGATTCCTTTCAGGGATCTAATTATCCATTTAATTACGTTTTGTTAGTAACATTCATTGCACCAGCAAGGCTTTAGCAAGTCTTCTCAGAAACATCAGAGTTGGGCAATTTTCCGGGAAAGCCTATGTTTCGACACATTAGCCTTGCTTAGCTAACAAGCCTTTGATTTCATCAGAGCTGCTTCATCATCTAGAATTTACACACTCATCCCTCTGCTTGCTTTGATGTGTCGCACATTAGCCACGGGGTCCGTGCAATAAGACAACAACAAACAATCCCAACACACAAGAACAAAGTGCGTATTCACCAACAGAGAGACAACTTTAATATTATCAAATTTTATTTTTAAGCAGCAAGTATGTTAACTGGGTTGGTAAAAGGGATTAGATATGGTGAATAGGGCCTTGTTCCTGAATTTCAGTGGGAGGTGTCTAATCCCAGTGTTTGGTAAAATCAGGTTTAATTGCAGGTGAGCCACGCCGCGATTTCAGCAACGTTCATTAAAGCTCAGTGAGATTATTGTTATTAAGACAGAGTTGATACGCCTGTAGCTATTGCAGCATTGGCAGTGGCTGTTAGCTCGAGAAAATTTGGTCTTAAGGGGGCGGAAAAGTATAAGCTAGCATGTGCTAAAGCGAGACACTGAAGTGAAACATCTACTGATACTTTCCCCCTTTCCTTTAGTCTTTGAAGTAAACAGAGTAAGACAAACATCACGCTAAATATACAAGTTACTCTTCCAAAGTCTGAAGTGGTGCCTCAGAAGTTTAGTTTATTTATCCATCAAATAATCCTGTTCAGTGTGGCACTGGGGTTCAGTGGGTAGATAGCACTGCTGAGTCATTCGAACCTCGAGCACTTGGGATCTGAATCCCACCTCTGGGTGTGTAGTTTGCTGTGTGTCCATCTTGTATTGTACGCATTTCCTCCTGCATTTCAAAGACAAGCAGTGAGGCTAATTGGTGTCTCTCAATTGTGTGTAGTGCATGTGCCCTGTGCTAGACTGGTGTCCTGTCTGCGGGCCTCTGCCCAGTGCATTATGGGATATGCTCCAGACAGCCCCAACCAGGAGAAGACAGAAGGGGGAGTCATATTTATTAATATGTAATGGGGCTTCATTTGTCGCATGGCCCATGTTTTCAGACAGAGAGACGACTGCGCTTATTTGCACAGCTGGCTGTTTTTAACTTCAGCAATTCGGGCTCAGCATAATGCTTTGGGGTGCCACAGTGGGGGATCCGCCATGACTCAGACCGGCAAACTTCAGCTTATACGCCTGTGCCGTGTCCTTAACAACCATACTTTAAATAAAATTAAGCAAAAAAAAAAGAGACCAAAATGCAAAGTGTAATGAATATGGCCAATAGGCTCTAAATCCTAGTGCAAATGCTGGTGTGAAAGAGTGTGGTTGGTGATCTAATGATGAACTCACCCTCTGCGGCTTGCTTTATGACGGCTTTTCCACAAAACATTTCAGGGAGGTTACGACAGCACTAGAAGTCGCAATTAATCACTTCAGAAAATCAGTTAATGTCAGAAATCTGTCTTGGCATGGTTCATGATTCATAGTTCACAGTTCACAGCCAGAGACAGCAGGCTGTTGTGGTCTTTCATCTTTCCATGACAGAATAATCGTGAGGCAGCCAGGGAAAGCCAGAAGGTTTCCACAATGACATTTGTGGTTGGAATAATTACATTTGACAGCAGAGATGAGTGCCATCTTGTTATTGAGCATGTAATTAACATTGCTAAAGAGAAGTGTCTCATAATCATGTATAAGGCTTCTTCTTTATAAAACATAACATTTTATAGAGAAAATTAAAACAAAACCCACAACACAAAACACAAAACAAACACACACACACACACACACACACACACACAAATAATAAAATGCAAGGAAAGATAAAAAAAAAAATAGGCTTACATCATATGGTTTATTATGCATTCCGTCCTACCTTATCTTTGGAAGATAACATAAAATTTCTCTGACAGAATATTAGATTTTCGGAGAGTGCCCCCTGTGGCTGGGAGGTTGATCGACATCACCAAGGAAATCCTGTACACTACACACAATGAAGAATTGAAAAGTGTCTTCTTCACCTCTCCAGGTGAGAGTCCAGAAGTTCAGCTGAGCAGTGATGTCAGTCAATTTAAGTCTGACATTGATAACTCAACCTAACAGATACATTACGACACTTTAAACGGGCATACTTGCCGGTAAAGCAGTACTTCCTGTAGGACTTTATCAGAACTCTGTAAAAACTGGACTCAACAAAGGCTGTTCTGGAAATGCAGGCATAGTTGGCTCATCATCGCAGCAGGCTGAAAATCACAAGCTTCTGGGGTTAGAGGCCTTACCAGCTGCTGTAAATGCAGAAAGTGACATGACTAATGTTTGGCAGTTTCAGAGAATCATTTGGGAGGGGGCATTGTATAAGCCATAGCGTGAGGGTTTGACCTTGACTTTCCATTGCCTACCTTCCTGCAGCGAACAACACATGTTTCTTCGCCAAGTGTTTGTACATGTGCAAGACGGAATACGCGGTGTGTGGGAGCCCCGACGCTCTGGAGGGCTCCATGTCGGCCTACCTGCCTAGCCTAAGCATCGCCCCGCGCCTCGCCATCCCCAACCCGTGGACTCGCTCCTATACTTTCACAGGGAAAGAAGAGTAAGATGGTCCTCAAGCCACCCGCTAAATGCCACATACTATCAGACAGCCGCCCGCTAAATGCCACATACTATCAGACAGCCACCTGCTAAATGCCACATACTATCACACAGCTAAACCGCTAAATGCCACATTCTATCACACAGCCGCCCGCTAAATGCCGCATACTATCACACAGCCGCCCGCTAAATTCCACATACTGTCACAGTCACCCGCTAAATGCCACATACTATCAGACAGCCGCCCGCTAAATGCCACATACTATCACACAGCTAAACCGCTAAATGCCACATACTATCACACAGCCACCCGCTAAATGCCACATACTATCAGACAGCCACCCGCTAAATTCCACATACTGTCACAAAGTCACCCGCTAAATGCCACACACTGTCACACAGTCACACGCTAAATGCCACACACTGTCACACAGTCACGCGCTAAATGCCCCATACTATCACACAGTCGCCCGCTAAATTCCACATACTATCAGACAGCCGCCCGCTAAATGCCACATGCTAGCATACAGCCGCCCGCAAAATTACACACAGCTGTCCGCTAAATGCTACATACTACCACACAGCCATCACACCTGTCTCCTGAAGTACCTACTAGATGCGTTATTTATGTGTGTCTGTGAAGCTGTGCATATACATCTATGAAAAAAGCATTTTTTACCTATAAAGTAATGCATCACTCTCTGCTCTTACAGATGGGAAGTAAATCCATTCTTCTGTGACTCTATTAAGCAGCTCTATCCATACAACTCTGGGAACAGACTACTTAATATCATAGATATGGCTATATTTGACTTCCTCATAGGTAATATGAGATTACATAGTAAATATTATATAACATTTTATATATACTTTGTCAGTGCTACTGTTTCTTTTCCACTAAATAGATGCCCAGGTGCTATGGAAATATATATTTTTTATAGAATATATAACACACATTATACATTATTTATATATTTTTTCTCAGGAAACATGGACCGACACCACTATGAAATCTTCACCAAGTTCGGAGATGACAGCTTACTTCTCCACATTGACAACGCCAGGGGGTACGTAGGTAACAGCAGTGGTTGTTGCGCAATGCTGCGCAGGGCATTTCCTTGGCGCTCTGTCCAGATACACCTCTGCCTCGCCTCTTTCCGCAGGTTTGGGAAACATTCCCACGACGAAATGTCAATACTGGCCCCACTGACGCAGTGCTGCATGTGAGTATGCGAGGTGTGGGTCAGCTTTCTGATTGGGGCCAAACAGCTGCTGTTCATGCACCCAAGACACGCTGACCTAGATTCCTGGAGACTATGTTCAAAACATGACACTGAAAAATGTACTTAACATCATTAATATAAACTGAAATTAGCCTGGCATGCAAATCATTTGCCGACTGAAAACAATCCACCTAGAAAAGTGTCTTACACTTGTGGCTCCACATCATGATGTGATTAAGTCGATTCCTACCACGTCGCCTGAAAGGTTGATTTCACAGTGAACGCCGATTTCTGTGCCGTGGCAGAATCAAAAGGTCGACCCTGCTGCGTCTGAGGCTGCTCTCCGAGGATGCCTACCGGCTCAGCGATGTCATGAGGGAGTCTTTGGGCCGGGATGCCTTGCAGCCCATCCTCACAGAGCCACACCTGCAGGCCCTGGACCGCCGGCTGCGGCGCATCCTCCAAGCCGTACGGACCTGTGTCAGGAAGCTGGGCGAGACGCAGGTGGTGGCTGTCGACTTTGTGGAGTCGCACGGGGTGACCATCACCCCCAGTGACATGAGGTAGCACAGGGATCCAGCAGAGGAAGTGACATGATCCCTGGCAGAGAAAAGGTGTACGAAGCACTGGATAACTTAAGACATTGACTCTTACGCACACTTTTTCCCCACAAGCTGATCTGCTAATGCTCCTCTTACCAACTCACTCGATAAGGAAAATAAACATGCTTTTTTTTTACTGGACATATCTTTACGAAGTCTGTGGTTGCCTGGGGCTTGCATCCCTATCATTTGTATATGAAAGTGTGTAAAAATTTACCGAATTTATGAAAAAGTAAATTATTTTTCCCAGAATGTCAAGTGAAAAATAGAACATATTTTTAAATTTTTTTTTGCAACAAGTTTTTGTCAGTAGTAACTTATATTTTAACTGAGAGAGAGAATTGACTCGAGGCTCCTGAAGACCAGGAAATCGCACTCCTTTTCCATTTCAAAATGTAAAGTGAAAAACTTACAGGTTTTGTGTCAACAGTGCTGTTTCATTATTGGTTCTTAAAGGAATTGTCTTTTACAGTCTTTACGTGTTAATCTTGGACGTTTACACGTATGTTAACCTTGGACATTTACACGTATGTTAACCTCCCACCGCCCAAACATGTCGGCATTCTAGAAAAGGTAGGCTACTGGGGGACATGGCTGATGGGAAATTAGTAAAGATAACATAAAAGCTTCATTTATTATAAAAGCATGAATGCTTAGAAATGTTATTTTTCTAAAATGTCTGGAACCTAAAAACATCATTTAGTTTAATTGACATCTCTGTATTTCTCATGGTGTGTGATTATGTGTTTGTATGTCACCTGTAACTTCTGGTATCCAGGTCTGGATGTACCCTCTCCTGTTTGTACTGGGCTTGCTGCAGCCCAGCATTGGATAAACAGTTGTAGAAAATCGATCAATGGATAGATGACAGGGAGCAAATTCATAGCGCTTTTCCTCCAACAAAGAACTGGTTCCTTTCTGGTTGGCAAACCAGTTCAGTTTGGACCCAGATGCCCAACCAGGAACCAGATGGCATTTCCACCAATTTACATTGAGTTTACATTGACCTCTGTGCAGAGGTGTAAAGTTGATGTATTCATACTTCATCACTATGCTTATACTTTTTTTGAATTTGTATAACACTTGAGTACTTTAAACTTTTACTTTCACTTCACTACATTTCTGAGCCAAAAACTTTTTACTTGAGTATAAGGCTGCAAAATTCAGAGTAAAATGTGAATCAAGATTTTTTCTTTCACAGAATAGATTGCTATTTTCTTTCAACAATATATTTCTCTTTTCATTATTATTATTATTATTATTATTATTATAATATTTAGCTTTATGTATTGTCTTTATTGAGATATGTAGACATGCACAGTATTTTTGCTAACATACCGATATTGCTGGCCGATATTTAGGCCCAAAGTCTATCAGTATTCAAAGTTGGCAGCACCAGAACAAAAGACACAACCATTGAAATAATGGAGATGATTACACGGGGTGATCAGCCATTTTCCACAGTGGACGAAAAGGGATTATGTCGGGTTAGAGAGAGGTCTCAAAGGAACAGCCTGTGACATGATTATAATCCATTATCAGGGTTAAGGTTATTACTCTAATCATTTACTTGAGTAACACTTTGGTGTGGTATTTGTACTTTTACTAAAGTAAGAAAGCTGAGTAAATTTTCCACCACTGCCTCTATGTGTTGCTCCTGTAGATCAAATGGTACACAGCCACTCGTGATGTCATCAAGGTTCCTGCTGAGGATCTATTTCCTGGTTCTCAACACAAACCTGGTTTTATCTTGGGGGCAACGTGCAGAACCATTCAAAAATAGGATTGCGAACTGGAACGGAAACAGTTCTCTATTGGTGGAAAAGCACTAACAAAGAGTTCCAATTGAATAGAAAATGCCATTAGTGTGTGCAGTGAAAGCTCAGAACTACATTCCTAAGTGTGTGTGTATGTATATACATACACACACACACACACACAACTCTTCTGAGCCTCTTATTGGCTCACATAACTTAGTAAGATATGTCTGAGGGGATATAAGTGAAATTCCATCTGTAGGAAAGTGTCACCAATAAAACAATCTGCAGCCTGAAAGGTTTATGGCCTTATTTTCGAGACAGGCTGTAATACCCCAGATCCCCTGTCTCATCAAGACAGAACTCAGTTTCCTTTGCTAAACAAAACCGTCTCCCTATGAACACAGCAGTTTTAATAAGCCCTACCTATTCTCAAACGCAACTGCTTGAAAGCACTTAAAGTCGCCTGCAAGCAAGCGCAGGAAACTAATTATTACTCTGAAGGCAACAGAATGCACAGGCGTGAAGGAAATTATCAGAACATGTACGCCGAAATATAGCTTGAATATCTACAGTAGGTTGAAGTATTGTAGGTACTTTCGTGAAAATAAGCAAAACCGCTGCTTTGAACACAGCATTTGTAAATCAATGCTCAAACATCTAAAGCCCTGTAGACTAAAACAGCTGCTCTGGCAAATGCAGTATAGCCGTTTGGTACAGGCCATATTGCTCACAAATAAAACCCCAAGCCGTTTCCAGTTTTTTGTGGGCTATTAAATAGCCCTGGACAGCTTGGAAAGTTAACGGCGCTGTGTTCAGTTTTATGATGAAGGCAAAAAAAAAAAAAAAAAAAAATCGTATTATTCTACTTGAAGCTGATTTGCATAAAGCTACCAATCTGAAATCTGAGAGGAAACATTTTCCCTGACACAAAACATCCTTGTTCTGAAGAGTTATAAGCTGTCCTACACTGACATCTAGTGTGTGAGGTGAAAAGTGCACTTACAGTTCTGTAGTGTCCAAATAATAAAGAGTTTTGAATACTTGATAGCTTACAAACATTAACGTATTTAAGTGTGGTAAATTAACATGCAATTTATTTTAAAATAAATATATAAATTGTGTATGCGCAGGACAGAGTTTTTAAAAATGACTACTGAAGACAATAAAGGTAACCCCAAAAATGTTTACTTCAGCAACCTTGCAGAACAAGCAATGTAATGAATGACTTTCTAAATTATGCAGTACCTGGACAGACACCAAACTAATGAGCCAACCAATCACTTTGCATTCATACAGTAATAACTAATATTTTACTTATTTTCAGACTCTGTTGAAACAAAACAGGAAAGCACAATGGATAGATTTAAGAATTAAATGACTTTATTGCTTGACCTGCCGTTAGGACAATCTATACCAAAAGGAAAAGGGTGAAGCACACAGAGTAAATCAAATCGTATACAGTCATGAATAACAAGAGAGAAAAAATGGTCCTCTGGTGACTGACATCTTGTCATCACTGCAGGCATTATGGGCCTGCTTAAGATTGGGCTAACAGGGACACCGTCACCCTGGTTACACAAGCTAAGGCAGACTATGTTCAGTTTTGTTTTGTACATACATACATTGACATACATACATGCATCCATACATACTCTCCACTGAACTGACTGGACTGATAAAGCCATTAAGTGAGCATGTGATAGAGAACTTTAATAAAATAAATCTTGACAAATTAAATGAAACTAACAGATTAAATAACAAGCTATGCAGAAAGAAAGGGGTACACAAGAGTCCAAACATAGGAGGAGGGGTGTCAGAGAACGCAGTGTACAGCTTAAGTAAAAGGTGGAAAAGCCCATGTCCAGGGGCCAAATAGAAAAAAAAATGTATTTTAATTACCCGCCATTTGCTGGGCTGATGCTGACATTATTTCATGAGCATAACACCAGGTACTCACATTATTTATACCCAGGACACTTTAAGCTTAAATTTTTTGTAATCATGAGGCATGAGGTCAACCATAAGTCACACGTATGCAGATACAAGGTTAAACCCACACCCAGGTCTTCAATATATTCAATATTTCAGATTCAGGTGTTGCTGAAGTAGTAGTAGGCGGCGTTCATACTTAAATACCACCTATCCGCCCATTCAATCTTACTTTAAGTACTAAGGGCAGTGAACATCAATTTAGAAATCAAATTTCATGGTAACACAATGTAATTGTACCAGATTTCATAGAACAAGAATGCAAAATGTTTGTATCAATTCAACAGACATAAAATTCATATGAGACAGTTTCTCCTTTGAGCATCATTTTGAATCTGTTTGAATAAAGACACATGCTGTAATGCTGCTTGAGAGAAAAATATTCTGAACACTTCCGGTTTAATAAATTTAATAAAATCATTCATCATGAATAAATAGAAAATATTGATCCATGACACTTTTACAGGAGACAACTAACATACTGTTATTTTGTTTGTTGAAAACAGAACAAACATTGTATATTTAAGTCATGGCACTGGGCATCTATAATAGACTTCATGGAAAAATAAGCATTTACAAAAAGTCTGAACTTTACACTACTTGCTCAGAGCTTGTGGTCACTCCCAACTACAGTCCTATACTAGTTCACGCTATACATAGTATTAAGAGTAACAATTATAACGATAAAAAGATATGCGATTATATACGTTTTAGAACAGTGGAATATGTTTAAACTGCTAATCATTTGGTGCATACTGAGAAATGTAACAAAAACTGGTAAATACTGAAACACACTTAAGACTGAGCAAGGATTCGTCTTTTAGGGGTCAACGGGATAAACTGAATTAACGTGTGATGCATCCCACGGGTGATTCACTCTTTTCCGACAAAAAGCCAAACAATCAATAAAACAAATATTTAAATTGAAGGCAAAATATTAGCTAGTTATTTTGTTTTGCAATTCTAGTTTACACCAAACAGTCGCTGCGCATTTACCATATAATCTGAACGTCCTAACCTTTCTGAGATTTCACACTGGTAAAATTCTCAAATGTATAGCAGTAAAAGAACCTATTCTGTAGGCCAAAATCAGTTAAAATAAAATTAATTTAAATAAAACATATCTTAGTGACCCTGTCAAAAGTACAAGTTTATATTTTATGCCTTTTCAGTTATTTTCAGGCTCTGCATTGAACCGCTACTTGGTATTTGTGGTATTTGGCACTAGCTTTGTAAGCTGTGTAATTATGACCATAATATTCTGTATTAATCCATGGGATATGCAACTCCCCAAAACATAGATTTTATAATTTTTTTTTATACATATACTTATAAAAATAAATCAGATGTTCAGTTAGAAATTTAGCATAGTTGAACTTATATGCATGCACTAATAACCACCATTTTGTTAAAAAACAAACAAAAAAAAAAGCTAGTCATGCTTTTCATTTCTCTCCAGAGGAAAATTAAATTTCATATACATTTACCAGTCGTACATTTTGCACATGTAAAGCAGATTCTTTCTTTTACAAAATGGCAGCTGCACAAAAAGCACTGACTTTTTTTTCCTGAAGAAACGCTGAACTCATCCACGGTAACGGTTGTCTGAAGCTCTCAGAACATAAAGTTAGTAAATATACATCTACAAATTAATTATTTCTGCTTTGGGGAGTTGGCAGACAAATCAAGTGACATGCTGGGGGGGGGCACAGAACAGAAAATATCCACAAATGAGGAGTAGGAAGGGGATGTTTTAACATGCATTCTCTTTTCATTAGCGAAACACACATCTTCCTAAATAATAATTACAAATTACAGGGACTATGCAGTGGAGGAAAAGTAAGCGCTTACTATAACGTACTTTTTGTATGTATAACGAAAAAGAAATTGGGGCAATCAAAACACTAACAAATGTGCAAATTAGGGGACCTGAGCAGGTCCCCATATTTGTGATAGCACACTTTATGTATAGTACCCCTGAAATAAACTACTTCAAAACAAAGCTACAGCAGCCAATTTAACATATGCCAAACCTCAAAATACTTAACAGCAATACAAATCCAATTTTTTTTGTAGTCTAGAAACACTGAACAGATTTTAAAACATCTGCTGTTCTCCTAATTCTAACTGTTATAGAGTAGCTTCATACAGTAAGAACAACCTTTAAAACAACTTGTCACTATTCTCCTCAGTACAACAATGAGAAGCGACTGTGGGGAGACTTCACTTTGTTCCTTTTTGGATTATTAAAAAAAAAAAAAAGGAAAGAAAAACAAACCCGCTAGATATTCTGCCATGTAGAAAGCTTATGGAACAAACGCTTGTAAAAGTCTTCAAATCTTGCACTAGGTACATATAAACAGACAGATAAAGCAGGTATGCTGGTGGGTAGCAGAGCATAGTGAACATATGAAATTATTTCACTATATGTAAAATGCATTCAACAAATAAATGGTAACATAAAAGCAGACTGGGTTGCATTGGTGGACCCTGCAGGTAGGGAGGGAGCTGGTAACACTCAGACAGACAGTGATACAAAGCTGTTATACTGCTGGATGTTTCGTTTCAAAATATCTGAACATGGACCCAGGACGCGTTCAAAGCGAGGCCGGTCTAGCTTGACGCACTTCAGCGGGCCGCGGGCCACCACTGTGGCAGCTCGAGGCCGATTCATTAACAGCGCTATTTCACCTGCAGGTTCAGGAGATAAAAAAAACAAAAAAAATCTACATGTAGGCTGTATCACAGACAGACCCAATCCATTGTAAGCTCTGTGCTGGTGTTAAGCTGTAGTTACGAATGATACTTTCACGTGGTCATTGTGCACGGCTACAACAAAGAAACAAAAAACAAAAAGCGTGACAGTATTCTCACCAAAGTAGTCGGAGGGCCCAAGTCGTCCGACCTCCACAAACTCCTCGTTCTCTGACCTGCGTTGCAATACGGCTGCAGAACCCTGCAGAAAACATTAAAACAAGGCCTTAAAATTCCCATTACGGCATCTTCAGAAGCTCATTCCAATTATACTGTTAAATATACATTATTGACACTGGTACATCACTCACTGCCGAATGACACTGCGCGACACTGCGAGAGCTCCAGTGATTAACAGACACGGTCATAAACCAAGCGGTGCCATAAACTGATATTAAAGGGATTCATGACAAAACCTCAAGGATGATGAAGAACTCGTCTCCAGGCTCTCCTTGGACGACAATTTTCTGCCCATCCTCAAACTGCACAGGCTCCAAGGCGTCAGCCACTGTCAAGCGCTCCCATTTGTCCAGGGACTCTGCAGACATTTAGTCACACCCACATCCAGAAACATGTTGATTAAAAGGGTCACTTGTGCACACTTGTATATTTGGATATGGGACAGCATGACCTAACATTATCGATCTGCAGAAGACCATCCTAAGATGTGACACACAAGCCAATCAAATCCTGCAATACGAGTCAAGCTCTTTCAAAATTCATAGGATGCAATAAATCTGCCTTGTAAAAGTCAAGGACTGGAATTTTCTAAAAAATGAATAAACCAAGTGAAGAAACAGAAACAACAAGCCCAGACCAAGTCCCCAGGAATCCTGACACCTCCCTGACAAGTAAAATATCCAGTTGACAAAATGTCATCCAGCTGCAAGAGACTGCGAGGTATTTTCAATTACAATGTAAAGAAATGTCAAGCCAGAAGCTAAACCCAAGAGGCGTGAGGTTGACCAAGGAATGGAGAGGCTTTCCCAGACTGGCTTTTAGAAAGAAAACAGGCAGGCATGGAAATAGGTGAAACAAACCTAAAATTGATACTTTGCTGAGGAACTCTTCATACATCTTTCTCTTTCTCAAAGTACTTCCCTGAAAACAGAGAAAAGAAAGATGGTGATTAGAAGACTGATGTTCGCACTGGGCTTGTATGTTGGCAGCTTGGTACCCATGATCATTTATATTTGTGGTCATGGGCAGGCGTACTTCATGCTTTTAGGCCTTGACCAAATTTCATCCAGTTGCATACTTATACTTTAGGGAGAAACAATCACCATCAGTATCCTCCGGTAGCTGTCCCTGTCGATCCCCCAAAGCTTGACATTGGTCTTTGCTCTCACAGTGGCTGCTCTAGGGGTCCCGTAGATGAGGGCGAGTTCCCCAAAGCTGCCTCCCTCGCCGATGCTGGTGGCCCACTCATTGTTCACATAGACCTGCCAAGAGCCAAGAGAATCTGCTTCAACTGACAGTGTCTGACGGGCCCCAAGTACCATAAGGTCTCTAGAAAGGCAATGAGGCTACTGCTGCATTAGAAACTCAACGAGTTACTAATTTCACTATAATCATAAACAATAGACTTAAGTAAACAAACAAACAAATAAATAAACATATTTAAAATAGATAACTTACATCCATTTCACCTTGGTCAATAACATAGAAGTTATCACCCTCATCACCTGAGCAAAACATAAAATATGTAAATTTTATTGCACTGAAATTGATAGCAGGTCCAATTCTGCTGGGGATCTTCCACTGTTATACAAGCTAACAGAAACGGGTAACTAACCTTGTTGAATGACAGTCTCTCCAGCAATGTAGGTGACAGGGAACATGGCATCAAAGATATCGCTAGAATATAGGGGTGCCATATATTAATTGTCTGAATTATTAAATTATTTTAAATTTAAAATTTTACACATTAGATCAGAACAAAAAGCACTGAAATACCTTCTCTCGTTATCATCCAAATGGGAAAACAGCACATTCTTTTCAATTGCTTTAGCCAGGGCTGCCATTGTTTTGTAATCTTTAGGTATAACCTATGAGAAAAAAATATCAGGAGTTATTAATTTATGACATTATAGTAGCTCAACAGACCTGTATTATCAATTACCTGTGTTATTTGTTTAATCACAAGTTTGTGTTTCACGTTACTGATCATTTTGTACCTGACTTGTCCCCTAGTCTCGCCTTCCGTCTGCTAGCTTCTCACTTAGGGTTACTTTTAGAAGTTCCCAAGCCAGAAAGTCAAGGGTGACACCCAGTAAACAGCCAAATGCGTGTCTGCTACTATGCAAAGCATTTCAGCTAGTCAGCATGTATGCAGCATGTATGCATGCAAATCAGTAATGGCAATTACTTTGAAGGCAGCAGAAATTCTGCAGCAGGAACTTATAAGGGGCCAAACACTTTGAGATCTTTCACTCGCCATTTTTGGGCACAATTCCTCAGTAGCCCAATATGCCTGGTAACCAGGAATAAACAAGAATTCTAGATTTCTCACTGAATACTGGTTGAATTGTTTTGTAGAGTGTAACACCAGTAGGATATATAATGTATTAGTCCTTAAAATTAAAACCAAATCAGGAATTTGCATTCTTAGAATGTATAGACAAATGATGGCTGCTTAAACCTGAATTCTGATGTGTGGTGGGAAAGCTGAGAGGTGTTTTTTTGTGAGATAAACCTGTTGAAACCAGGGCTAATGCGAGTCATTTTGGTTTAAGGGAATTTTACTCTACAGACAGATACATTCTTAGACTGCTTCATATGAATGCTGTTCCAAAAGAGAAATGTAGACGTCATGGGAGGACGCAGGCAGTAG
>JAODJW010000094.1:10997889-11016641 GCA_026777045.1 Hyperopisus bebe
CGGTACCTTGCTCAGGGTACCTCAGTGGTGCCTTGCTGGTCGGGGATTCGAACCAGCAATCTTTCAATTACAAGTGCGCTTCCCTAACCATTAAGGATGTAAATTATTGGCACCAGAGGCTTTGTATTTCGTAGCACAGCCTTTGGAATGAAAACTGGTAAGCAAGTGTTTCCCGTACCCGTGAATGAGCTCCTTGCACCTGTCTTCTGGAATGGGTCTGGGCTTCTGTTGCAAACTGCTGCAGGTTTCCCAGGTTTGATGGGTGCCATCTTCCAGCTGTTTTTTTCAGATGTCCCCATGGGTGTCCAATAGGATTTAGTTCAGGACCACTTAGAAACAGTCAGGTTTCAAACCATTTTGGGTTTGGCTTTTTGAAGTGTGGTTTGGGTCATTTTGGGTTTGGCTTTTTGAAGTGTGGTTTGGGTCATTGTTCTGCTGAAAGATCCATGAAATTCCAGAGAGACCAATCTTTCTGAGACTGGGTCCTACTTTGCACTCCAAAATGCCTTGGAAATATTCAGGTTTCAAGATGCTATATAGTCTCAAGGGACCTAGTGCCGGATGCAGCAAAGCAACCCCAAAACGTCTGTGAACCTCCTTCATGTTTGACTGTATGGATACTGTGATTCTCTTTGAGGATTACCCTTTGTTTTCTGTAAAGCTGAACATGATGTGCTTTACCAAAAAACTATAGTTTGGGCTCAGCTGTCCAGAGTATATTCTCCTAGAAAGATCTGGGCTTGTTCAGGTTGTTTTGGTGAACTTCAATCTGGCTTGTTATGTCTCTGTGTCAGCAGTAAAGTCTTCTTCATGGCTCTCCTACCATATAGCCCCCTTTAACTGAGGTGGTGACAGATAATGCTAGTTAAAATTATTGTATCCTGTACCTGTAGATCTGCTTGAATCATCTGTTTGGCAGAAGATTGAGGTTCTTTGACCACCATTCAGTCAATCCTTCACTGCATTCTTTCATCAGCTTTTCAGTTCCGCCTGCAGGCAGGCAGGTTGGCTACAGTGCCAAATTCTTGATGATGTTGCATACAGTGGACACTGGCATGTGAAGGTCTCTGGATAAGGATTTCTGACCAAGCGGCTGTCCATGTTTTTCCACAATTTAGTTTCTCACCTCATCAGACAATTCTCTGCATTTCCGTCTTTTTTTCCTGCCCGATATGTCACGCAGACAAAAAAACACAGGCCAGATCACCTTGTCTGTATTTTTTGGTTGAATATGCCATTTTAAAATTGCAAGCACTAGTAACTTGTCACAGGTGAGATATAAATAAACCACCTGCTTGAAATGCAGTTATTTATTGCAACTTATTAAGGGTGCCAATAATTTTGTCAATGCCATTTCTCTGAAATTTGTGTGAAATGAAACTAGATTTTTTTTTGGCATTTTTTGTGTTGCAATGCAAATACAGGAAATACAAATGTTAACAGCAAAAGAGTTGTTGCAAGTGTCTGTATTTCTGTGAAAGAAATGGTGCATTATCTGAAAAAAACCTGCAGAGGTGCCGCAACTGTATCCATTTTTGTTGGAAGGTAGTTAAAGAAAATCATTAGTTAAGTAACTGAAGCATTAACACTGTAACTCTTTGATTTTCTCAGCTCAGTATCCCTGAGCAGCATCCAGGTCAGCGATGATTGGATGGGTGTCCAAAGTGCAGGGGTTCATGGGCCCCAACGTGTACCCCGAGGTTCCTGACGGAGGATGGGGCTGGGTGGTGGCGGTATCCTTCTTCCTCGTGGAGGCGTACACTTACGGAATCATCAAGAGCTTCGGTATCTTCCTCCAGGACCTCATGAGCTACTTTGGGGAGACCAACAGCCGCGTGTCCTGGATTGTCTCCATCTGTGTCTTTGTTATGACCTTCACAGGTGAGGAATGAGTTTTAGTACCACATCCATCCCGAGTTCAATATCCACAAATGTGTGAATTATGGGGAGCTTTGTTATTTAATTGGAATCCAGTGCATAGTAACTTTTGGCAGATAATGTCTACTGGTCACTGGTAATTGTAACTTGAAGTGTTACGTCCTCCTTCTATTAGTGGGAAGGTCAGTGTATGTAATTAAGACATACTGTAGGTTTGCACTTGGTTAGTCAGTTCTAGTGACTCTGGCTGGGGATGAACGGCCTTGAATAGCAGTGGGTCTGCTGACTCGGCATGAAATGGCTTCTGGCTGTGAGCAGCTGAGAATTCGAAACACTTCCTTCTCTGTTTTTCACCACTTGTGGCATCGCTGTTGTTCCAACGGTCAAACGGTCTCACTCAGTTTATTTATTTTGTACCTCTGCAGAAACTTGTGCAGATAATTCCTAAAAGTGCCATTATCACAACTTGCTATTATTCATGTGTATTTTGATGGTAAAGATGCAGTTCAGTTGATTTCACTTTGCAATTAATTTTGTCATATTAGTACAGGCACATCATTTTATTTCAGTAGCTGCGCTGTTCATTTGCACCACCGACTGGTAAAATAGCTGGGTTTCTTGTTATATTTAGGTATAAGATTCCCACTTACTCCTGTCCTAGTCCACACGTTGTGCGTCGAGGTGAGACTCTGTTTTTGCTGGAACATTATTCCGGGTTCTGAATTCAGCTGTTTTGTGCTGTGATACCACATGTGCTTTTTTTTTACGCTAAATAAGTCGTAAGCGGCCATGTCATAAGCTGCAACCACTGAACACTATTTATTCCCGAAGTAAGAATTCTAACATCATGCTCTGGATTTGCTTTAAGTTGTTTCTATCTTGCATTCCTTTGTTTTGTGACTAACACTGTGGTCCTGCCATCATTGTCGCATTACATCCATTGCATTTAATCGTCATTTGTTCAGGCTGTTCTTTAGTACATTTAGTACAGTGTACAGGAGTCAGTAAAATCTTGTCACACTGCTTTTTGTGACCTGGGTTCCCCACAGCCCCAGAGACATTGTGTAATCCACTTGACTGATGTTGGTTCTGTCTACAGCCCCCCTGTCGTCTGTGCTGTGTAACCGCTTTGGTTATCAGCCTGTTGTCATGCTGGGGGGTTTCCTGGTCTGTCTGGGCACTATCACCACTGCCTTCACCAACTCCATCAATGAGATGTACGTCACCATCGGAATCGTCTCAGGTGAGCACTCAGCACTAAGGCATTAAGCTGTTATTTCAATGAGCTGAACACTGAATACTGGTAGTAAAAACTTCAGAGTTTTGTTCAACAAAAAGCTGGCATATTCCTAACCTTCAGGATAATGTATTTACAGACTTAAAAACTTTGTTTTACTGATTTTTTTTTTTAGATGGATGAATGTGCTAGCATTGAATATCATTATCATTTATCATTAAAATATTAGATTACAAATTGGTCCCAATGTTTAAGAAAGGGGACCGGAGGATGTGTTCCAACTTCAGGGTGATCACACTCTTTAGCCTTCCTGGGAAGGTCTATGCCGGGGTACTGGAGAACCTCAGATCCAGGAGGAACAAGAGTGTGTATGAGTGTGTCCCTTGGGGGGTCTTATGGTGGGTGTATGGGGTGGCGGGCCTGGTGCTACGGGCCATAAGGTCCCTGTAAAACTGGAGTAAGACTTTGGTTCCTGGCAACCAGAACTGGAGGAGTGGTGGAGAAAGGATGGATGGATGACACATTATTTTGATTATTCCATACGTGCAGCACACTCTATACAAGCACATATGGACAGTGGATAGACGGATAAAAAACCACTAATCATGGCAACCACTCCATCATTAACTCCATCTTCATCCTACGTGATCCAGTACCTACTGTGTGGCGTGTTGACGTCACTCTAGTGTAGCGTCATTCCCTGATGGATTTTGAAAACATGTATCTTTAAATAAATGGGCCATCTGGGAATCCCACCTGTGCTCATTGATTTAATCAGTCTATGCTTGAATGCAACAAATGCACTATAATTATTCTTCGTCTTTGTCAGTGGCAGTATAAAAGCCGGCTCTCTCGCCTGTCTGCTTCCAGGTCTGGGTTACTGCCTCACCTTCCTCCCAACCGTCACCATCCTCTCGCACTACTTCAGCCGGCGTCGCTCGCTGGTTACGGCGCTTGCCTCCACGGGAGAGGCCCTCTCCGTATTTGCCTTTGCCCCAGGTGATGCTATTGCTTCCCCCCCCCACAGAAGATGCCAGCCACCTTCATTTTCTATAGTGGGGATGGTTGGCATGACTATATATCGTATGTACACCAATCTACCAAACAACCAACCCCATGTGAACAGAATAATGTTGACTGTCTCATAAAGAACGGTACTTGTCAAGGTCTGGGATGTATTACACGCTAAGCTAACATTCGGTACTCATAGTAAGCATATTGAATGTAGAAGAAATGGGCAGGGATAAAGATCTGAGTGACTTTGATAAGGCCCAAATCATTATGGTCAGATGACTGGGTCAGAGCATCTCCAAAACAGAAAGGCTTGTGGGATGCTCCCAGTCAGCTGTGGTGAATACCCTCTGATGAGGGAAAAATCACAAACTGCTGACAGCTAAGAGTCATCGATGTGAGATATGAATGAAGGCTATCCTGTGTGGTACAAACCAATAGAAGGGCAACTGTGGCACAAATGGCAGATAATGTCGATGACTATTGTGAGACTAATGTGTTACAACATAGTGCATGGAGCCCAGCTACATATGGGGCTACAGAGCCATGGATTGGACTTGTTGGTCTAATGTATCCTATAAACCTTCATCGTGTACTCAGTCATGCACATGGTGCAACAGAAAATGGAATTCTCTGGACCAGGTGACCTTTCTTTGCTCCAAGGTCCACAGACCCACTGCTGTTCTAGGCTGATCATTCCCAGTTCCAACGCTTGGACGCTTTCAACAGTGGACAGGGGTCAGCACGTGTACTCTGACTGGCCAGCGGGTGTGTAACTCCATATGCAAAAAGACTCAATGCCTTGTGTGTCATGACACATTACTCCTGTAAACATCTTTAAAATTATCTGCCATTTGTGTGAGGGCAGTCCTTCTGTTGCCTTGCACCAGACATGATGGCCTTCTTGCATCAACAAGTCCTGGCCACCCAGCACCCTATTGGTGGTTTATCCTTTTTCCCCTCCTTGGACCTCTCTCAGTAGGTACTCCACACGGCTGACCACGAGCACCTCGTAAGGCTTCCCATGTCTGAGATGCTCTAACCCAGTTGTCTGGCCATAATATTTTAGCCTTTGTCAGAGTCACTCAGATATTCATTCCTGTCCATTTCTTCTGCATCCAACATGTCGAATACACAGAGTTGGGTAATTCAGGTCCAGAGAGTAAAAGTCCAGACTAAGATTTTGTTTCAACCAGTTGAGCATAAAGAGTCACAGTCACATACAACTCAATTGGTTGGTTGAAATAAAATCTTGCTCTGGACTTTTACCTTCTGGACCTGAATTACCCAACTCTGTGACTACCAATACTGAATGTTAGCTGACCGTCTAATATATCCCAGACCTTGACACACACTGTTTTTACAAGTTAGTCAACATTATTTAGTTCAAATGGGATTGGTCATAATGTTTTGCCTCATTGATGTGTGTATTATGTACAGCTGCTGTTTCATTCAGCATGTAGATATTCCTGTGCATGATTAGGCAATTTACTGAATGTTATTAATTAGGAATTTCAGGAGTTTAAAGGTAAGACACTTGCAATTTTTGGCAACAATATAGTTCTATATGAATTTAAA
Organism: Hyperopisus bebe; assembly: GCA_026777045.1. Taxonomy (NCBI): domain Eukaryota; kingdom Metazoa; phylum Chordata; class Actinopteri; order Osteoglossiformes; family Mormyridae; genus Hyperopisus; species Hyperopisus bebe. The sequence continues at coordinate 11,003,594 of JAODJW010000094.1, forward strand.
ATGGCTTCATCTGTGATTCCACAGCCTTCACTGCACTGAAGGAACACATTGGATGGCAAAACTGCCTGATTGTGATTGGGGTCCTTCAAGTTACTATCATCATCTGTGGAGCCCTGCTTCGGCCCATTGTCATCATACCCACACCCGTGCCCTCTGCCCAGCCTCCGCTGCCAGCCATGCCGGATAATAAGCGAACTTGCAGCGCTGTTACCGGCGAGGAGGCCCAGCCCACGTCGTCCACACTGGGCAGTCCGAGCATGGAGCACAGTCCAGGCCAGCTGACAGCCACTGAGCGGAAGGCTCTGATGCAGCAGGAGGAGGCACTGCCCCTTCAGACCCAATCAACGACGGGGCCAGAAGAGAAGCTGGCGTCCCCCTCGTCCCAGACTAAGCTCCTGGACTTCTCAGTGCTGAGGGACTGCAGCTTCATATGTTACTCGTTGTTTGGCCTTTTCGCCACACTGGGCTTCTTTGCCCCGCAGCTTTACGTGATCGAGCTGAGCGTGAGCCGCGGGATCGAGAGGGACAAGGCCGCCTTCATGCTCTCCACCATAGCCATCTCGGAAATCTTCGGCCGCATGTCTATTGGCTGGATCCTCAACAAGAAACCCATTAGCAAAATCTACATCATGCTGCTGTGCGTGCTGCTGCTCTGTGTGGTGCTGGTAGTCTTCACCTTCGTCACCCACATCTGGGGCCTGACCACCTGCTGCGTGCTTTACGGGTTCCTGTTTGGCACCGTGGCCTCCACACACGTCCCCATGCTGGCTGAGGATGACGTGGTGGGTTTGGAGAGGATGTCCAGTGCTGCAGGAGTCTATGTCTTCATCCAGTCCTTTGCAGGGCTTGCTGGACCTCCCTTGGGAGGTAAGCACCTACTTAAATGTTTTTTTAAGACATCACTATTTTTGACCTATAATATAGTATGACATGATGTCTCTTGCAATATATTTTTTTTGTTTTTTTTTTTAACGAATGACTTGTTATGCATGTATGAATTTCATAGATATTATGCCATGTCATTTGGTATGTTCCTTAAGGATTGTGCCATCAGAGTGTCAGTTTAGGTACTTTTAGGTGTCACAGGGTTGGGGGCATTCAGCCATTCATGAATTAATTCATCAGTTCCAGTTCAGATCTGGAAACTTACAGAAAGTAGGATTGGAATCAAAATGGAATTTCAGGAAATTGAACTGAATTTAGTGAAAATCTGTGTAATTCCAAGTTTTGTGGGTTCTGCATATATCTCAAATTGCAAGTATTTAAATTCATTCTATATAAAAATAAACCAAACCACCAGTCGCATTATTTCAACTTTTCAATTAAAAAAAAAAAATTCTGCATGAATTCTGGGTAATGTATTTTTATTCTAATTCATAACAACATAATTATTCTGGACAATAATTGTGCAGTTTGAGCAATGCCCAGATTCCTATTTTTACAATGGAAAAAAAGCAAAGGCAGTTAAACTACAAGATATTTTTTTTTTGCATAACTAATAATACATCAATTTTAATCATATATATTTGTAATGATTATCTTATGAAATAATTAATATAGCATATATAATATTAAGAAAATCAAGACCTCTTAGAAGTTATTTTTTTTTAGTGGAATTCAAATCAGTTTCCAATTCAATTCAGGCCCTCAATTCCGATTCCCTAGAGCAATTACAATTTAATTTCCAGCTCCAGCATTCTCAATTCAATTCATGAATGGCCCAAACCCTGGTACGTAGCAACTGGATATTCACAGAATCGTGATACTTATCCTTTTTATGACGGATGGTCAACTGTGATGTTTTGCAGGTTTCTTAGTCGACATCACTCAGGATTACGGATCTGCATTTTACTCCTGTGCTATAGGCATGGGGTTGGGGGCCTTGTTTCTTGGGTTGGTGCGTCCAGCCAAGAAAGGTCAATGGTGCAGAAAGGCAAGAAGCCTGGAGGACGGTTCAGCAGAGAGATACCCTGAAAGCACTTTTTAGGACAAAGAAATTCCCGAAGGGCTCCTGGAAGTTGATTTTACTTTGGAGATCAGTTCTCTCAAACAGCAACCAGAGGGCAGCACTGTCACAGCGTCGCATAAAGGACAAAAACAAGACTTGCAGTAAGCAAATCAGTTAAAGAAACACTACGCACAAAGTGTATACATGGGATTTTAAATGATCAGTAAACCCTGTGACAAATGCACAGCTAAATTCCAGCTATTTGCCTCATATGTCACTTGCAACGAAAAAGTGTTCATTCTGCAAACTTTACCCCGTACGCATGAGAGATAATCCATTCTGTTCTGTGCCATTACATGTTTCTAGCTAGGAATTCAAAAGCAGAATGGAATGAGCGCTACTCCAGCAGGAGGATTTAAGTTGGTGAGAGTGCCCCCAGCTGGTCACCTGTGGTCACTACTCCCTGTCCTAGGCAGAGTCTCGTGCCGAGTCTAAGCAGATTGGTGTAGCTGTGAGTCACATGATTGTCTGCTGCCCTGTTTACTTTACTGACACATTGACTACACCTTTAAAGTGAGGTCCTAAACAAACGGCATGTACCAAAATTGGGAAAGGGGAGAAAATGGGTTTCGTGAAAATGTTATATGATTCTTACTTTAATTCTGTAAATGCAGGGCAAAGCTGGTTTTAATTTTCTTTTTAAAGTCATCATTTTGAAATAGAAACAAAGGACATTTGAGGCCAAAAACAAGCTGGAATTAAAGCCAACGTTTTTCACAAAGAAGCAGACAGGTACCTAAAGGGTATTTTTAAGACAGAATAGGGTTATGATCCTGTGAGAGCTTGAATGTTTTTCCCTCATCTTTGCCTTTCTGGACTCATTATATTTTTTACTACCATTTGAGCTACTGATGTACCACACTGGTACCATGTTAAAGGACAGTGCCAGATTTTTTGTCAGGCTTGTGGGTACTTACCTTTAATATGGCGTCTTCCATCTCTGTGTCCATAGCCACAAGCAGCCCGTCCTTTTATGTGAAGGCCCAGAGTGAGGTCTGCACTAAATGTCCTAGCTTCTGAGGGGTACTGAAGTGCCACTTTGAAACCGACATCATTTAGTTTAAGGTATTCCGGATGTGGATTGATAAATAACATGAGGCATTTTGTGGTAGACAAACAGCAGCACTGCTTTTAATTTATTTACAGTTGACAGGTATGCATGGCAATCTCAATCATGCCAAAGTCTCAAGAGTCTCTCACACCTGAGCCTACGTTGCAATGCTACGAATCAGAATGTGAGCATATCTGAAACCAAATACATACTTTATTTTTTATTATGAGTAATCTATTAGCAGTCTATGGGCCCTATTTTGCAGAAAACGTGACGCAAAGTGGTTTTGCTAGATTCAAACCAACGCATTACTCATTTTTAGGCCAAGCACGCACACCATCAAAATTAGCAAATAGGAGTGGTGTTTTTTAAGTGAGTCATGGCAGGCCGCATGGCCGACACGTCACTATTTTAAGGAAGTGAAACAACATGACGCTTCTGACCAACAGAAACCATGTCTATTGTCAGTGGCGCATAATGAAACGGTATTTAAGCGCTGTTTTTTTAGAAACGTGCAGGTGTACAATGCTCATTATGAATACAGGTACATGCTAGGAGTGCACTAATGATATTTTGTTATTTAATTTTATTTATATACGTTTTATTATAGAGCACATCTGGTCCTTTCACGCAGTCATATTCATCAATGAAACACCAAAGAAATCTTTATATATATATATAAAACCATATCATTAAAAAAATCATTCAAATTTATTATCAGAATTATGTATTGACAGGCTATGTCACCAATCGACACACATGGGTATTTAAACACACTAGACTGCGCAGCGATCTTCTGTTTTCCTCTGACGCCATTATACTGTTTTCGCCGCTGAGCAGATAATAGCAATCTGCCATAGATCGTGCGGCGCTGCCATTTAGTGAGGTGACGTGCCATTGCAATTGGTTCATTGCACGTTACGCCACGAAACACGCCTCCGAATAATTAAAAGTTAGGACAACCTCTGTCCGCCTTGCGCTGGCGCAAAGTCTGTTTTTTCCGCCGTCAAAATAGCAAAATGTATTTGGACAGGCCCATGAATGTTAGTTGCCCCTTGCGCTCTAACGCGAACCCAATGTGTTACAGCCTAGGATACACTAGATGCACTGCAATCAACAAAAAATATTTTTTTTTAGTTCAGGTTTATACATTTAAATGCGTTTAAACTGATTAATATTGTAAAGCTTGCTGTATGCGTAGGAACTCGTAGTGTTGGACGGGGCGCCCCATTGGCTTGCTAAATCCGCCTCTCAGGCTCACACTTCTTCCACTAGGCAGTCATTCAGCTGTAGCTTTTACGCTCGCATGGCCGGCAAACCGCACAGCAAGCCGGCTTAAGCACAACCCTGCATTGTACAGCGAGAGGCTCCCCACACCGGGCCTGCACTTTTACTTCCTTAATCTCATGCTGTCTATCAGAAATGTAACTGAAGCATAAATTACTTGAAAATTTTTCCGTGATCCAATTGTTTGGTGTGCGTTATAAAAGTGATTTTTTTCTATATATATTCCTATTTTTCATATGTCAATGGACAGTTGTATTGTTTTTTTTTATTATGCTGCACATTACACCTGGAAAATGCTGCAGTATTATAAATTTAATATTAAAAAAATATCCATTGATTTTCAAGTGCGTATGTTGGATCTATAGGGTTGCGGGGTTGAAAGAAATGTTTGCACGTGTTTCTAGGTTATTTCACTTACATCAAAAGGAAGGTAAGTGGGCCATTTAGTCTCTATTGATAATGAAGAGGCTCTTTTATAAGTCTTTCTAAGATATTTTATGTTAAGCTGTCAGCGTGACTCTGGAATGATGTACACGCACGTCATACTTTCTTACACACACAGCGTTCCTGTGTTCATAAACACACAGTCATTCTTTCAAGACAAAAATAACTGTAGATCCGATGTGATTTTGGACACAGAGCTAAAATATTTCATCCTCCAGCACACTCAGGCACCTCTGCAGCCACCGTCTGTGGTCCTCGAAAGCCTGCATGGGTCTGACCATATTCCCCGAGGGGCTGGAAGCTGTGTGCTGTTCTCCGGCTAAGCCCTGCTCCATCCACTGCAGCAAAGCCTACGGAAGGTGGCACATGTTAGTTCAGCCCGAAGAACATCCGATTGCACCTCAATTGCCGCGTCGCCTCCATTTCTCTGTAGTTTAATGTTAGAGTAAATGTGGTCTTTGCTTATGTAGGTCAGTCAGTAACATCAGCTGAGCTTAATCAGGCTGGGTACCAATGCACTGAGATGAGGAAAAGGGGTGACCTGTGTTTATTCACTTCGAACATCTGTCCAGGTAATTGCTTGTACCAGATAAGGTAAAAGACAAGGACCAATACATCTGAAAAACATTTAATTATAAACGCAACATCTATCATACTCCAGGCCAGATCAGATTGTGTCATGTCTGTTTATAGTTTGCGCATATCAGGAGAACAAATTCCACTTATCTGGACAGCTTTTGGCTATTTAGCTAATCTAAAATGACATCATTGACATACAAAATGCCCCCTGAGCCAGTTTCAACAGCTGTTCTGCAAAACATACAGGTCAGAATTACAAACAGTCTCTGGGCTATAAGCAGGAACTATGCAGCACACAATGTTTGATGTTATATGCAACCCTGTCATTCGTCTCTCTGCTGCCAATGCAGTGACATTCTCGCACTACCTAGAAATCACTGCAATTACAGTGAATCAATAATGGTTCCCTGATGCAGATCATCATTCTCATTTAGCTCAGAAGAGGATAGACATCTTGGCTCACCTTGTACCGGTCGGCGATCTTGAAGCCGAGAACGGACTGCAGTTTCCGCAGGCATATTGGGCAGAGCTCTGGAGGCCTGCGGTCGGACTCCTCCAGGTGGTTGGAGCCCTGCATCACACACTGCAGCCACTGGCAGTGCTTAATGCCAAAGATGTGGCCGATCTCATGCGTTAGAGTCTGCCAAGGAAACAGAAAAGCAAATGAATGGGGCTCATACCAAACATCATACAGCTCAGTCAAGTAACCCACTAGAAGAATTTTGTCTTACTCAGCACTGTCCTTAGCTCTTCACAAAGACCTGCTACCGAAATGGTGTCGATTGCAAAAACTTGTCTTTTAACCTGGCAACATCAATGGTCATAAACCTTGAACTTTAATATGGAACATTTCTGTTGCCTCACATATGAAATTGACTTAAATGAACACTACTGACATTATTGCAATTTACCAAATTATGAATTCTAGATATTATAATTACCAGCAGTACAGTGACTAGGTACTTCGTCTAAGAGAAAAAAACAATATATAAATATATGGTAACACTACTTGAGTGGACACAAATAATGTAGTAGTACACTCTTACTTAATGTATTAATTAACCATAAACTAAGTGCTAGTTACATACTGATCCCATGTTTATTCATCATTAATCAGTCATAATGGTTCATGTATTTTATGCAGTTACTACTGTAGTGACTGTCCAACATCAGCCACTTCACTGAAGGGGAGCTAGATCCTGTTACTCACTATGCCAATCCACTATACATAGTAACTTGAGGTCCACGACGAATTAAGCTCTGGGTGATGTTCCCATTTAATAGCGATACTATGAAAGGTTACAACATTTAACAATCTCTCCTCCTGCCCCCATGGCTTTATAAGGTTTTGCTTCCACCCCCGTGCCACCGTGGCCTGTATCTTACTCAGCCCACACTGCCACCTAAGTGTCAACCACCACCACCACACAACAAAATAACGAATGGCTCCCACAACTACATTTGTTCATTACTTGTACTTGAGTAGTAACTGAGTTACTAAGTTACTTGTGCCCCCACAAGTAAAGTGTTACCAAATATTTTAATAAATATTTCCTACCAGTTATTCCATACATTGGTTCTGCATGAGTTTCTTACTTCACTGATTTATGACGAGGAGGCTGACCTTGCAGGACCTCAGTAGCAATGTGCTGGTGATAGGAGGTGTGTAATATCCTGTAAACACGGTATAATCTCCTTGCCTCGGCCTCTTTGCTTTTTGCAGCCGGCCTTTGTAGCCAATGCTGTAGAAGTTGTCATCATACCGGGCGAAACTGAAAACTCCCATGCCTACAAAAATGAGAGCAAGAAACGAGAAACCAAACTGGCACGTTTGAGCTGATAATACCATCTGCTGTCTACTTAGAGATACTGTCAAATTGTCAAGTACTCATACTCATACTCAAGTGGCTCTATTATTACTCCGCCTTGTGGAGGTAACATTACAGTATAATGTTAATTATACTGTAAATCACTGAATGAAGCTCAAGATTACCTTGACAGTTAGACTTTCTTAAGCCACATGCTAACAACTGTGGTTTAGGGTTTAGTAAACCGCACCACAAACATCATCCAGTGTTAATCTCGGAGAGCTTGAGCCTGATAGACGAGTGAACAACTTTCTTTCTGCTGTCACGCTACCCTATATTACCTTCAGTGAGAGATGCCTGGCCAAACACGAAGTTCCATGAGTCTTTGGGATACAGGTCAATCATCGTGATCCCCACAATGCAAAAGGCATCCCTAGGCTTTTTCTTTTTCAGAAAATTCAACAAATCACCTGAGACAAAAACAGGGGTATCGTAGAATGAGATGTAGCTTCAAAGGAAATTAAGTGGAAATCTGTGAAACATTAGCTGAAAGGCTTAAGGATCCCATCCTACTTGATCCTCCATTTTCTGACTCTTGTATTCACAGCCTGTACTTTTATAGTCTTTGTGTGATACGCTGTGAGGCAAAATTTTCCAGGAACATCTGAATTAGTCAAACTACGAAACTCCCAAATTAAACAACCTTCAATGCGAGCAGGAATATTTATGGTTTTTCCACACATGGTTTCATCTGCATACTCATATGTAACAATTAATCTCACTTACGTTGAGGGGTCCTGTGTTTTTAAATTAGACACACCAGTACGACTCAGCTTCTAGGATTAAGTCACCTTAATCATTACTGTATCTTTCTGAAGAAACCTGTGGGATTAAGATGAAGATACGATCCAGGAAGAGCGCAGAGCTAAATCCTATCACGGGCGTGGCGGTGCTTCTCACCGGCATGTATTTGCAGATTGTGCGTGTTACTGTTGATTCTGAAGGCGCAGTCTGTGTCGGACACGCTCACGGGATCCAGGAGCTTCACTGTCAGGCCGAGGTAGAAAGCCTGGCAGTATTCACACAGCCACTGCACATACTGCACTGTCAGGCCCTCAGACTCCCCAAACGAGCCTATCAATAAGAGTATGTAACCCGTGTCACTAAGGATCTTCCAGTTTATGCGATGTTCTAATTATTTCTGAAGGATTTAACCTAGTTTCTACTGGATAATTTTATACTGGATAACATTATAACGTTTCATTTTATTGTGTATCAAATACAGCTCTGGAAAAAATTGAGACCACAGCAAAATATTCATTTTCACTCATTTCTCAATTTATAGGTATGTGGCTGAACTCCAGCCTGGTTCTTCACAGCTTCTCATTAATGAAGGGCTTCTTCATTACTTTATGGGACTTCAGTCCTGCTTCTAGGAGCCAAGCAGAGGGCAGAAGCAACTTTCTTTCTTCAGAGATGACCAACAGCTTATCTAGCAGTGCACTTCACACCATTTAATGTTTCCCATTCTTTTGAAGGTAGCTTGAGGTCATCCTCCGATTTATAAGGCACTGCTGGATAAGCTGTCGGCCATCTCTGGCTTCTGCCCTCGACCCGGCTGGTGTTTAGTTATTTCCAGTGTCTCCAGCTTCACCTAGTTCTTGCTTTCTGGTGTCTTAGAAACTTGGCCTAGAAGCAGCCTGCCTGGCACTGTAGGCGTCTGGCAGTAGAAACAGAATTAGATCAAGATTTTAAAATGCTGTTTTTAATGGTGGTCTCTTCATTTTTTTCAGAGCTGTATGTCTGCCTGCACTTTCTGCATTAACACAACACAATATGTAAAGCTTACTGGCAGTGATCTTGTGATTATGGAGGACAGGTGTACTGCACTGTACTGAGACCAGCAGAACGATCGCACTGTAATGAAAAGACCTACCGATGGTCTGTATATAAATGGAGTTTCGGCTTTTGATGGGAGTGCTGCGATAAGGGTCACTGTAGAAGCTCTGGAAGTCCTGGGGTGTCTCCGGATGGGAGGAGATCCAGTCGGAGTCAGAGTGTATGGTGATGGGACCGAAGAGAGGACTGTCAGGATGCAGACCTTCTTCCATTAGCCGTCTTTCGTCACTGCTGTATTTTTGGAAGCATTCCACCAGGTCTCTGCGACCGGACACTAGAGCATTTTGCAGTCTCTCCACTGGGTGCTGAATCACCTGCATCTTACTGGACAGACAAAGAGTCACATGTGGTCCCAAAGTCACTCTACATCAGCCTAGGACATATAAGACACTGCATATTTATATGAAGAACTTTGCATATAAGTCATACATTAGCGTTAAGTCCAGTATTAATGGGAATTTCCAAGTACAATTCGAACAGCTGAAATTACGTCCCTTTTCCACTATCAAGATAAGCAATAGAAAAACAAAACAGGCTGATTTTTTTTGTTTTGCCCCTGATGGTGCAATGAATGGTAATGAAAATACAAATTGTTAAAAGAATGCTCAGTATGACCAGGTATGATATGAAAATGACTGTTACATTGTGCGGTGGTTTGGGTTAGGAAAACTAGCGGTACATGACTACACTGGCGAGAAATGCAAAATAGATTACAGTCCATGCCCAGATTATACAAAATTAGAAGATACACAGGATTTGCTATTTCCTCTACAGTATACATCTAGATTACCTGATGATTTCATTTTAAGGAATACGCTGATAAAGTTGCGTAGTGTCAAAAGTCTACGTGTCATATAAATTATTAGTGCATCTGACAAGAACTGTGCAACAATGTTCCAGCTGTATTTTTTCCATTTAATATTAATAATACCCTGCACAATAATATAAAGCATACGGCTTACAACATACCAGTAATATTACTTAGTCGTAGCACACAAGCAGCCCACGAAACTCCGATACGGGCATCTGGCAATATTCATACATATGCAAAACGTGATCGAAACACACAAGACATTTTCGAGAGATATCAGGATCGGGAGCTTGTTAGTCATCGCCGCAAACCAAAATGAACAGTAATGAAGTCGGATTTAGGTGCACACGTCGTAAACAAGACGTAACTAAAATGACTTAGGGTTCATCTCTAAATTACTGATTGTAGCCGAACTACATGAAGAAAATTTGTCAGTGGTATTTTGTTATTGCTGATGTTTGAACTGACGAATACTTAAATTATTAATTACTTGTCACTTTACCCTGGCTACATACCAAATACAGACAAACCACGGATTTTACAATTTCAGTCATCGCTTTTCCCCACTGTTTGGCGATTTAAAATGTACCCTGAGTAATGTGAAGCCTCGTTAATAGGAAGTAATTTATCTGTTCCATATCTACGTCGCACAGTGTGATGCGACTGTAATTTCATTCTGTTTAACCTAAGATTTAATCTCAGTTGGTGTTGGCCACAATACGAAACTGCCGTAGGATGGTAGCACCGCCAATGGTAATATCTCCTATTACTAACTGGGAGTCCAATGCTTCCGTGAGCGTAGTTGTACTTGAGGCACGAAGGAGTAAATAAAATTCATATGAGTAAACTCAGATTGGGGTAGATTTTTTGTTTGGATCATTAGGGCGAAATTATAACCATATAAAAAGGCATGAAATATATATAGTGTCCCACTAGAAGACTTCGCGAAACATTTATTCAACGGATACGTGCCAATTTTAAAAATAACTACACTAAAGTTTTATTTCAAATATAAATTAAACCGCTGCCAAGTTCATTGGTGCACTGTCAAAATTCTTTTGTGCCTAACATTTTACTTTACAAATTTTTCCAATTTAAAATGAATAATTTGTACCTGGTAGATAAATGCATAGATATTCAACTAAAAAAATGCATCTTGGCAAAAGACAACACAAACGTCCTTTGGCGGAGCAGTGGAGGTATATACCCATCCATCTACCTTCTTTAACCACGTGTCCTAATCAGGATCACAGGAGGTCCAGAACCTGCAGGCACAAGGCCGGCCAGGGACAACCTAGGATGGTGCACCAAACCATCACAGGGCATGCATGCATGCACACAAGCACACACACATTTACACCTACAAGCAATTTGGAAGTTCCAATTAACCTCATCATGCTTTGGGACTGGGGGGGAACCCATGATGACACAAGGGGAACCTGGAAACTCCACACACATGGAGTCATGGCAGAGATTCAAACTCTGGTTCCAGAAGTGTGCGCCACCACATCACCCCAGTGGGGGTATATGAATATTTATAAATGTAAATGTGTAAACATCACTTTATGCATTGAGTTGTACTATACTGATTTAAGACTAATCAGCAACTCACTCGAAGTATCATTAACTATTCGTTTAATTAACATTAAAATCTTTATTCTACAGTCCTGGGAGTGAAATCCATAATTTTCACAACCATAATGCAGATTTCCCATAAGTGGCAAAGGCAAGAGTTGGATTTATATTGAATGGCTTGAGTTTATGAGTAACAAGTAGGCTGGGAGCCCAGCAGGAGAAACTGCCAGCCACACGTCACGCTGCAAAGCCAGGGCTCCACCAACAGGTTTCCCACAGCCGCTAGGCCACAAAACAACAAACCATTCCTGCACCCAGAATCACTCCCTACCAACAAGGCACTCGAGAAGCAACACATGATAAACAAGCTCTCCACGCGTCCAACTTCAGAGTGTTTTATTTTTATTGAAAGAATGAAAGGAGCATAACAGCAGAGTAGTTCAGCAACTGTACATGAAGTACTATTACAGAGGGCTTCAGGATATCAAACATTGGCTTTTCAAGCAAGGTAACTTGTACATTGTGAGCAGCTTCTCTCCCCCCCAAACGTCCACGTTCAAGGCTGAATTAATGAAATGTTTACAATATCACCTGTATATGCAATATTATGCCCCCGTCTTTCAGGGCACAGTATATGGCAAAAAACACAAAGCCCTATACAGGTGAAAATACTTGTAAATCACTGTAGAGACAGGGCTAATTGAACACATTCGATTCAACCTTGAATCTGACATAAAAAGGTTAAGACTTCCAAGAACGTATTGGCACACTAAGATTTAAAAATAAACCTTGAGACCATAAAAAATAACCCATAAGGCGATGGACCAGATATGAAACTATAAACTGGACAGATGTTTTACTACAGCTGGAGCAGGAGACATGGCAAAATCACAGCTCAGAAAACTCACTGTTTTGCACTTATTCAATGATAAAGGTTAAAAAAGTCACTTTAGAAACATTTGTAAAAAATACTTTAATTCATGCACTAACTGCATAGGCTGCTCACAGGCTGCTCTGCAGGGATGGGTTCTGAAAGGCTGGAAGGTGGGGTGGAGAGAGAGCGAGCGAGCATGGCAAACCAGAAGCCCTTTGACACAGTGAGTCATTTTAACTGGATAAGATTAACTGGAATCCATTACACTGAAACCCAGCATCTTTTTATGACAATATTTTAGTCCAAGAAAAAGAGAGACATACCCAAAATCTCTGCGGGTTAACTTTAGTTTCATCCTAGTTCCTCCATCAGACTGACATCAGTAATTAGTAATCACACACTTTACAACATAAGGTTCTTGTTTGCTTATTACAGTGTTAAGAGTCAAAGTAGAAAATGAATCTTGAGTAAATACAAAAGTCATTCCAGAGGCACAGGGTGTATTAGAAGTGTCCATCTGAAGTACAGCTGATTTTGGTTTTTACCCTGGCTTCATAGTCTAAGGCATCCCAATCTACACTTGTTACTGTGCAGAAAAGGTCCGGTCACTCTCATGGCAGACACAGCTGTTTGGGGGTCTTCAGTATTTTGAAAGGGGGAAAAAAGGCAACTTGTATCATCACAGGCAATACAAGGAGATTTGGGGGTGGGG
>JAODJW010000094.1:11016741-11037461 GCA_026777045.1 Hyperopisus bebe
GGGTGGGGGGGGGGGGGGTTATTGGAGTAGGAACCATCTGTAGCTGACAGCAAATGAAGACGTACTCATCGTATCTTCTGGTGCAGACTCTGTAAGGCTACAATGCAACTGTAACAGTGAAATAGGGACAGATCTCTATATTACTCCATGATCAGCAGGAGATCAAAAGCAACCATTGTAGTGAAAAGATGGATCAAAATTTCAGTTCCACATTTCACCTTACACAGGTCACCTGGCAGCTCTTAACCAAACTTTCCTGTGTTTTTTTTAATAAACAAAACAATGCTTGCCTCTACATAGAGACAGTATTCATAATAAACATGCAAGCTTCAAATGATATCCCCCAACACACAAAAAAAATTAAAGAAAATACAGGCCTCATATTAGTTGTGTGTTTATAAACGCCTATAAATCCCAGTAGTGGAACACTGAACAGGCTTGTCAGTACACACATATAAGCATTATACATTTCAGAGGTGCTGTCAGAAGTTTTTTTTGTTTGTAATGTCAGGTGAACTTCAGAAGGTAAATCAAGGTTTCAAAAACCATCATATCGACATTCACGTCATTGACACTTAAATACCAAGCCAATGAGCACACACATTTCAGCCCTCAGTATATCTATATATGCATGTGCTGTAAAATCAAGAGGATCACTCATCCCTCTCCGTAGCTCTCACATTGAAAGGGACGGGTAAAAACATCAATGCAGAGTCAATACCTAAGCTGCAACTCTTCAAAGCATGCAGGCAAGTCCAATGATAACAGACTTATTTCCAAAGTGGAAAAACAGTATGCATCTCATGTCTGCAAAATGTAATACAACTTTTTAAAGGACTGCAATATATATCAGGTCACATCAGATTCTGACTGACACTTAGAAAATCTAATTAATGACTAAATACAGCAATAAGACATCAATTTTGGGGAAAAAGGAATATATTAACAGGTTACATAATCAGTGTGGGTTATGCAACTTTTAGTTAAAAAAAAAAAAAAGATTGCGTTGAGTAGGCACATTTACACAAGACACTTTTTATACAACTATAAAAAAATCAGTCTTTACAAGATCCAAAAAGCAATTTCTATCCCTTTTGAATACATCTGACACAGAGAAGTGTAACTGATTAGTAAATGGCACAAAAAAGTGTCACTTTGGGCAGGGTGTTTCTAACCAAGTACACAAATGTGTTGTTCTGGGATTTAAAAGAACAATTTAGCGAAGGGGAAAAACACCTTCACTCCTTCTTGACAAACAGACCAAACTTAAAAATGCCAACTGCCTCTATTGGCACCACACAAACTTAGGATTTATTAAAATGGCCACTGATCAACAAATACACTTAATTTGTCACTTTGGAAATACCTTTTGTTAAACACAAATGTACATTTTAGCAAAAATAAAGTGGTCTACATTCAGCCCTGAGATTAAAACAAATACTGTAGTTCTTGTAAAGTCAACTACAGTATGAGAAATCAAGTGGTCTCCAAGCGCGTCTGCTTGTATGTGGGTACCCATGTCATCAGGAGCTCCATTCAGTGGGATACGTACCCACCAAAAGTACTAAATCCTGGAGGCAATGAACTGTAAACCAATGAAATATAATTTAGGCATGTATGTATAATGAAATCAACAAAAATATTCAAGGACAAGCAATTAGAAAACTAAAATAAAACCAGGTATGGACAGAGTGGCTCAGAACATAGATCTTAAAGCACTGGTTCAGCTCAAGCTAAACCATAACAGAGGCTCAGTAAGACAAATAAGGACTGTTCTGATATCATTATACTCTTTCTGTTCCATTAGTTAATTAAACAGACTTTAAAATGGCATCAGTGGTGTTACTTAGAGGGAGGAGGGAAGCTCAACAGTATCCTAAAGAATTACAGTATTCAAGGCAACTTTAAATAGCATCTTACGTTCATGATCTTGGTCACCGCTATAAATTTTCAAACACTACTGCTGACGACCATCTGCTTTCCTCATTTCACTCACCCCAGATATTCCCTCCCTAAGGTTATTAATTAAATGGAGTAAAAACGAAAGTCTCTGACAATAAGCATCACTGTAACATAAGCTGCGTTAGGTTGTTGTGCAAGATGGTGTCTTTGACATCACGGAAAACCAGTCGAATGTTCTCTGTGTTAATGGCTGTGGTGAAGTGGTAGTAGAGGGGCTTCTGTTGCTGTTCTCGGCGCTTGCTGCGAAAGCACTCCACCAGGAACTTCTGCACGTCGGCCAGGCTATGGGGATCCCCAGTGTACTCAGGGAAATAGTCTTTGATGGCTACGATTTTGACTTTCTCTTCCAAGAGGTCCGTCTTGTTGAGGAACAAGATGATGGAGACGTTGCTGAAGACGCGATTGTTGACTATAGTCTCAAAGATATTGAGTGATTCCTTGAGCCGGTTGGTTTGCCGGTCCTCCATCAGCACCTGGTCAAACTCACTGGAAGAGACGAGGAAGAGGATGGAGGTGACGCTGTCGAAGCACTCGAACCATCGCCGGCGCTCCGACCGCTGCCCTCCCACGTCAACAATCTTGAAAGGCACATTCTTTATTTCAAAGTCGTACTCGTGGATACCCTTGGTAGGCTTGCGAGTTAAGAGGATGTCTTGTTGTGAAGGCAAATAGTCCTAAGGCAAGAGGAGATTGACAATGAAATTAACCCATTGCATAGCAAATCATACCACTACACAAAGGAAGTGGAGTCATTAATGCAATATTTTAATGAGACCGATTTAATAGAAGCCCTGGTCAAGTCAAAAGAAGCCATGTTTGTTTCCATCTGTAATCAGGAATGTGCGCTTCCCTTCAGTTCAGAAATCACATACCTGCCCTCCAGAAATTTACAAACTGATCCCAGCTCTAACTCTGCACAATTGACATTTTGTAAGAGAAAACAATTTTTTCTTAATTAAAAAAATGCTACCATATGCCAGAAAAACAAAGCTTCAAGATTTCTTACAAAATAATGTGATGTCTGGAAATCTCTTAAGAATTAAATACATATTCTCTTGACGAATGACCAGGGCTAAATACCCAGATCTAGCTAATTGACCCTACTCTGGATTTTAATCATGGGTAATTGCATCAGTGCATCGGATTATGAGGCACCTTCATCTGGGAAAAGTAAACAAGCACATATCACAGGGTGCTTTTTAAAACGTGCTGGCAAACAGAAACCTCCACACCGCCACAGAATCCATTTTGCCAAGCGTCCCATGAACAAGGAAAATTGCCTGAATGCTGAAGACATGACAGAACACGCAGTCCAGCTACATTTCAACATACTTTGGAGGATGGCACCAACAGCAGGACTTTCAAGAAAAGTGTTAGAAACCTGCAGGCTGCCGCCACCACCACCAGTACTACTACAGCTGCTACTACAGCTGCTACTACTACTACTAATAATAACAACAACAATAATATATTAACAACGGTAATAATATAAGTATTACTAATAAGAATATGAAATGTGAGGGGACAGTGCAGAAGGACAGAGACTGATCCCTGTATAGAAACAATGGAGGAATTCAGCATACAATGCAGAGACTTAATGACCAAGTTTTGGTCCTACAACTTAGTTTTTAAGCGAACTGGTCAATATTCGAGGAGCCACCTCTTACTGATATTTCAAGCATATTGTAGATTACTTGTACTTTTAACCTTTAAATGCTATTCATACTTAATTTGTGGTATAAAGGTTTAAATGCAGTGCAAATGAACACAAAATACGTGCTGTTACAACAATCTACAGTATTGCTACACATCGCTTTTAAAGACGAATGCATAGTTGTGTGCCAGTTATGAACATCGCTGTTTATAAATGTTCATACAGTACTGTATATTGTGATAAATAGGATAGGGGAAATCAGCTGTAATATATATTACTTAGGTTTGCATACTGCACATAGAGGTAATCGTTTTCATTTATTCTGAATAAAGAAAAGGTCTAAAGGAAACTAGATGACTTTGTTTTTACTTGATTAACTGGCTGATGCCAAGACGCCGTGCTGCCATTTCCACGGCCAAAGTTCTCGTACAGCGTACAATGCCTACTGGTTAAAATGCTGGTCTTAAGTCCACGCGGTTGTTACACAGATAGGTCGTTAAGTGAGTATCATCTGTACTACCTCTGGCAAGTGAAGTACAATACTGGTCAGAAGTAGGGTTGCACAATTAATCGTAAAAAAGCACGATCTCCATTCACACCTCTATGTGATGTGATTTCTATATTACAACAGTTCTTCTGCATTGTATCACATCAATTATGATCCATCTGGATAAAAACAAGTGCTCCTACTTTTCCCCCCAGAGAGTCTCAAGTGTCCCATAATTCTACATTCCCTTTAAAGGATGCTTTCCCACAACACCAGACACCTTACTTTTGGTACTTCAAGAAAGTACCAAAAGTACAGTGCTTCAAAGTGTTCATTTTTTCACTAGCCTTTAATGAGTGCAATAAACGTTTAAATTTTAGAAAAAAACTTGTTACAGAGAATTCTAACACAAGGAATCGCGATTCATAATTTTTCCAGAATTGTGCAGCCCTGGTCAGGAGCAGGTCATACTTAAGGGACTATGTCACAACACAGTACATAATAATACCACATTATATAATAAATAAAATATAAGTGAAAACATCCTTTGTGGTTGTTTATTGCATAATGCACAGTATTACATTTTCATCATTAAAAAGTGCAACTCCCACAACCACCACAATATGTAATAATTTATTACAAAATGCAGGGAAATTACTACATATTGTATTACATATTGCATTCAAACTATTCCAAAATGGACCACATTATCACAAAAAGCGGGTTCTATTATATAATGAAGGGAAAATTTTGTCATTAGATAATTCAAGATTATTATTAATGCGTTGTAATAGGCTATGCTGACAAAGCCAAAAAAACAAGCCCACCAGAAGCTGAGGGGGGAGGAATTAGTAGTAGAGACAGGCTACTATAGATCCACAGTAAACTTTCTAATCTTGTGATTTAACCAATAAGGTCCTCTCAGTTCTGTAAGTATGAAAGAAACCTGAAATGTTTGCATTTTCAATGCCTTATTTGGAAGACATCAGTTCAAAATAAACATGAATGCCTGAAAAATGCTTCTCACAATGAGACCTCTACAACTTTCCTTCTCTGAATGTCTTAAAGCCATTCCTTTATTTGTGCCAATCATTCAATTTTTTTAATGCAAGTATAACAGAAAACCTCACAGGGATTTACCAGTATGAAGGAGTGGCCACTTTTGCCTTCACTCTAGGTTTGTGGCACTTCCTCTTCCTGTTTATCGACAGCAAAGTTATGAAACACTTGGGACTGTAAGGGAGCTCACTGGAGGGCGCCCAATGTATGGCCTGGAGGAACTGCAGCCAGCGGGAGGTCTGGCTTCCTCCGGGAGCCTCCCCAGAGTGTCTCCTGGCAGGCACGCAACCCACTTCCTCTTTCTCAACGACAGCCTCATCAGATTGCATGATTCTTCTGGGCCTTGGAGAGCCACGGAGAAGCTGGATGAGAGAGGGTGTAGTTTCCTGGCTCACCCTATTCTTGTGCTCCCACTGTCTGACTGTGAATCATCATCCTAACAGTGGCCAAGGTGACGTTAGCCCATTATCCATCTAATATTGTTCCATATCCACCCAGTCTCAAAGAAGGAAAATCCATGAGAGTTATAATTTGCTGGCTAACAAACAAAATAAAGTTGTTCCAAAAGTCTTCTGAACTTCATAACACAGTGACTATTTTAGCTGTTAATTTCAAAAGCAACCATGAATATCCGAGGAAAATATTTAAGTCAGAATAGGTAAAGCAATTTCCTTCCTTTTTTGGAATGTTTAGGCCAGCTGTTTAAACATGTCCCAGTTTAACACTTAAAAAAAGGCCTGTGAAAAGTGGCCATAGTACTGCAAGTATGTTCCAAAATGGACAATACATAAAGGAGCTGGAGAGCTGCATTTTGTGGTACGACAAATTTGTGGTACGGTTATTGTTCTACAAGAACTTGAGGCCTGTCAGACAAACTCAGCAGCCACTCTGGCAGAAACGCATCGAAGATTCACCAAATCCTCCAGCACTGGTTTTGTTTGCATTTAATCTCTGAAGGTTAGAATGATTTCCTCCCTGGAAAAGGGCAAATTTCCAAGCTACATGCATCCAGGGTATAGTCACTTCTTGGAAATTCTCTAAATAAAAGAATTTGGAGGGGCGGGTTATAAATGATACCTTCCATATCTGTCAGCAGAACTTGCACCTGTTGTCTCCAGCTACCTCAAAGCACCATATAACTAACCAATCGTGGTGCAGTATTAGGCTACAGGAGTGTGAAGTCACACATTAAAGGGTGATGTAGATAATAATGTATTCTGCATTAAGCCAAATCAGAGAAACAATGTCCAATTCTTGGGTCTCTGGACGAGCTGAGAGGAGAGCGTGACTTACCAGCTGTCCTAGTTTACCAATATTGTCCAAGAAGTATTTCACAGATTCACCCTGCAAATTAAAACAAAAAAGTAACGTCATCACATAAAAAATGTCTTACTTTAAAACAAGGCAAAAATGTACATTATGCAAATTCACTCGAAAGTACAGTGAATGTTTTACTGTGTTGCAATGATAATTCATTCAAATTGAGTAGAATCTCATACACAGCAGTAAATGCCCTGGAATGAATTATGGAAAACCTTTATAATACAATTGAGGAACATCGCTGTCATTTCAAAACAAACCTCCAAATTACTATGAATGCTTTACTCTGCCCTTATGTCTAATGCAATGGCATTTTATGTTTTCCAGAGTGAATTCATCATGCAAATCTCCCAAAAAAAACACTCCACCCTGTTAGTGTATTCAGTTTTAACAATGGCTCCCTTTATATCTTGTTAAATGAAAAGCCAGTTGTCGACAGATATCTTGGAGGTTTCAGAGACAATTTTTCTGAGAGCTAAATGGTTTCAAAGCAGGTTTCAATTCACACAGCTAAGCAGCAGGACACACAGGAGATGGCTACATTGTTACCTCTTCAGAATGATTACACAAGCAAAATATGTCATCTGATGCTGTCAATCCGAATTGCAGAAAGTGGGAAGAACTGGCTGATAGCCACCAGAACGCACACAGTGCCAGAGCTGGCTGCGCATCCAGCACTAAGGCAGACAGCTCCCTCAGAAGGTTTGGCGAGTGGCTTTGTGGGGTTAGGACTCTATGTTCGTGATCGGAAGGTTGCTGGTTCAAATCCCGTGGCAGGCAAAGTGAACTCACTGTTTGGTCTTTGAAAAAAGCTATTATCCACAATTGCCTCAGGGATACTGTCTGATCCTGCTCTCTGATTCTCACCAAATTACTTTGAACAAAACTGTCCACTAAATAAAAGAAAAGGAGGCTATGAACTATGGACTGAATGAGGAAAAATGGAAATTATAATAAACTGCAATAAATTTTTAAAAATACCAGGAGTCCATCCATCTTCTAAGCACTTATCGTTGTCAGGGTCACAGGGGGTTTAGATGCTATTGCAGGGCGTACACAAGCACAACCAACTAAACAAACACAAAGAACAATTTAAAGATTCCAATTAGCCTAACTGCAGGTCTTAGGACTGCGGAAGGAAAGAGGAGTTCCTGGAGGAGCCCCAAGGAGAACATGCAAATGCCACAAGCAGAGATGAAGTGGGATTTGAAGCCAAAACCCTGAAGGTGTAAGGTGACTGCTGTTCACCAAGAAACCACACAAGAAGTCCAATTTTGAGTTCTGAAACAAAAGCATAGATGCAAATACATTTTAACATGTTCTGCAACCTTGCAAATTCTAAATACTAAAACCTTTCATGTTAATCCCTGTTAATGATTAATCCATTCAAAGTGTTGGCTGCAATATGTGGCAAGTCAGCAACTCCAGTGTTTGTCTCAAGGACCATTCAGGATTAAGTTCCCATTAAGCTCCAGATTATGCAGGATTGCACTGTTGAATTGCACAATGCAAATAAGCAGATCCCTTTGTCACCCTGCAATATTTTTCATCCACCAGACGTAAAAGCGAGCACATCCTGTTAAGATGAGGTTTCTGATAAAGGCTGTTACCATAATTAAAGATATAACTGCATAACACTAGTCCACTGCTGATTAGATTCTATGCCTTTTTTTAAAAAGTGAAAAGATCCATACAGCATAATTTAAATAATTAAATAATAATAATGATAATAAAACATCTACATAATGCTGCAGTAATTTAACACGAGAAAAGGCAAATTCCTTGTATAACATAAATCACAGAGAAGTACATGGGCTCTGGAACCTTAACTTGAAGCAACTATTACATCTCTGTCCATATGGAAAGTGTTTAAAAACACATCTTAGTTCTTATTCATCATGTACAGATCAGTACATCAGTTTCAGTTCAGTATGCACAAGGAAACAAATGAAAGCAATTATCGACATGGGTGGACAATAAATTCCGAAGTATATGCTCAACATGGAGAACATTATGCTAATTGTGGCTGTGAGATGGTTACAGCTAAT
This sequence comes from Hyperopisus bebe, assembly GCA_026777045.1. Classification (NCBI taxonomy): domain Eukaryota; kingdom Metazoa; phylum Chordata; class Actinopteri; order Osteoglossiformes; family Mormyridae; genus Hyperopisus; species Hyperopisus bebe. The sequence goes on from JAODJW010000094.1 coordinate 11,025,272, forward strand.
GCTGCTTACAGTCAGTCATAAGCAGCGGTTTGAAAACATTTTGGTTTCTCAAATTACATCAATATTGGAGAGAAAGCAGTAGATGAGATCACGGCTGTATGTCGGCTTCGTTATACTGAACTCAGATATGTTGCTGGAAACACATCCAACATGCCAACTCATTTGAGACAAGGAGCAAGGCGAAAACAGCCTCTACATGCTAGTCTCCCTGTGGTATTTAAGGTGCTTTTTGCCAGGAAATTCACTTTTTTTTTTAAATAAAAGACCACATTACAGCTATAGGGGTATTTATCGTTACAGATCTGCGACCATACTTGGTAGTACAGAACTTGAGATTTAGACGCCATGCAGTTCACTTTGATTGTTATGATGATATACTTTCAACAGTATTAAATATTTATTTTTACGATGTGCAAATAAGTGTCTCTTTGGTTTTCTTACTGAGCCGCATTAAGATGCATTCCCTTTAGTTCACAATCTAAATGTGTTTGTAGCTTTAATAGCTTCAAAAACTCTGTTTTCCTTGCACCAAAATTGACTGAACCGTGAACCCAGAAGGAGGTTTGTCTCGAATGTGAATTGTGTACCTTCACTTGCTTAATGCACAGAGATTATGATGCGCTCAATTAGCAGCATGAACATGGTCGTTTTTCCGTCAAGCATTCTTTCCTGTTTAGAAAAAAAACCTGTCCCAAAACATTTTTGCCCCTACACCATGGGTAGCCATAAACAGAAAAGCAACAAACTGTGTGTATATAAATTGATTTCTCATTAACTGTAACTTTACTATTACAGCTACATAATATTTTTCTTGTGCTCTTCTCAGAAAATGATTAAGACAAAAAAGATAAGATGTCTACATACATATTTCATTATAGAAGCAAAAACTGACATATTACTGGTGCCTTTCACTATTTAATAGCTCAGTATTAAAGTATTAAAAATACAGTTCACTAGAAAAACTTCGACCTTGAAAAAACACTTAGTTTCCAATGAACTACAGCTAAGTCAACCAGTTGTAATAGTAAAAAAGTCACAGAAAACACTACTATATATATTTTTATTAGTGCCGTCAAACGATTAATGCCGTCAAAACAATTTTTTTATCAGATTAATCACAGGGGTGCTGCAGCCATCTTGGATTCTAAACTAGGGATCCTCTGTGCTGCTCTGAGATATTTCTCGGATTTCCGAGAAACGGGAGCATGCATGTCGTCACTTCCAGGTTCAAAACTTGGAATCTGACTTGGAATACGAGTTCCAAGGGCAAATGGAACACACCAAAACTTCCCAAAATGGGTTGACAGACACATTTCAGGGATTTCGAGTCATTCTGCGCTGCAGATGGGTTAAAAGCGGTGGATTAATCCACGTTAACTCGTTAATTTTGACAGCCCTAATTTTTATGCTACATGCAGTGTAAAAAGATGCCATATTTCAAAAGGAAATTCTTCTAAAAACCCACACAGGGAATAATCTGTGTGCCACCACCTACAGGTACTATGATTGTCGCAGCAGCAAATGTCAATGGCGCTTCAGCCATTAAATGAACAGATTTGCACCCTGTCGCTCATTCAAGCTCTCTCAGTTTTTGATGGGTGATTTCCTGTTTAGCAAGCAGCTGTAAGCATGATGCAGAGGTTTAGGCCACAAGGTCACAGGCATTACATGTGCAGGAATCCACAGCCCTCACTCAAAGGTGCCATGACAGCAGGCGCACTGAGGCACACTGGGCATGCTCCTCCAAGATGCCTCGAGTTCCTCGGGGAAGCAGAGAAATCAAACTCAGATTTTAGTGCCACTGAAAACCACATACAGTGATGTAGGAAAGGATTACAGAAAGGAGGAGTGTCACTCTTTGTTATGATTCATCAATGATCATTTACTTAAAACTGCAATATACAGGAAATGTATTAGGGTCTTTCAAAGAGAACCAGCTGCTAAGAACTTTAAATTACCCGTTAGACTAAATTACAAGGGATTATTTTCTTTCAAACTTGCACAAACAAAATTGACCAACAAACTAATCTTTCCAAGGGTCTTCCTGGGAAGCCTACTAAGGAACTTATTCTTAGAGACATTAAATAGTCTGCACCCAGCCTAAAGTGAATGCTGTGCAGGGGTTGCCCTAAACAGGTAAGAATCATTAAACAATGTTGTGATTTCAATATGCAAGTCATTGAATTGTCCTATTGGGTTCATGCTTTGCTGAAAATTGTTATGTTGCTCTTGATTCAATTCCGCTTACACTTCTAACTGGGCTTACATTAGAAAGCTCATCTTAGGCACTTATACCTAGTCAATTCTTCCACAGCAGTGTTTGTAATATGCTATTTGCCTCACTTGTACACCACTCTGGACAAAAGTGTCTGCCAAATGGAGGAGGACCAACAATAAACCATGTAACTTAATGAAACTGAACTAAAGCTTCTCTTTAAATGGAAACAGAATCAATTCCCACCATAGCTGTCAGTGTCATAATGAGTCATGGCACTGTACTTTCACTTCCCCTGAAAGTCCCTCTCTGCATAATATAACATTTCCTGTGTACCATTTCCTTGTCCTGTGCACACCAGGGTAGCCTCAAACACAGACTAAAGACAGTACAAGATTACTGACAAGCCAATGGAGAGGTAGGCAGGCCGTGTGGTAAAGTTTAGGGTAGTGCTGGACAGCATGATGAAAAATTTGTATCAAGGTATTTTGTAAGATTCTGGCAGTATCACAGTATTATTTTCGTAGTTCACCCTTACTGCAGCAGCAAATGTTTACATTAATAAAATATGTTTACAAATGTCTTTTTAAAAAGGGGGTGTTTTATTAAATATTAAGACCATTTACATTTAACCTGACATGCTTTATTAAATTAATTATGCACATTTAGCTAGATAGTGACACGTTTTATTGATTATAACTGTATGTTTAGCTGCATAGCAACATGTTTTATTTATTGGTGCTTGTGCTCATATCTTCTGCACAGTGATACGACTGGTGAGTGGAGCTTGGTAGGATTGTTCCTCCATTAAACGGCTCACGACAAAGTCTGGATTAACTTGAGTTACCGGGTCATGATTTCTGGTAAGGGATGTTGCTGTTGAATTTTTTTGGTGATTTAAACATCATCACAGAAACAATGGCATTCACTCCCATTATATTAAAGAGAAAACCGACATTTCTATGGTTGATTTCTCCAAAATTATGCAACTCCCAGCAGAACAAACTAGATGGATAGACAGCATTAAAACCCGTCCTAAAACATCATCTTCAGCGTTGGGGTGAAGTGCCCCCGTAACTGGAATGATCTTAATTATCATCAATATCGATAAATCAATATCAGGGATTTCACTTTATTGATATGCATTTAACTGCAGACCTAAGTATATTACATATAATCCAAATATTCAGAGACAGACTGAAGTAGCAGCCATACAATCTATAATGCTGAACAACTGTATATGGAAATTTGCTGCATTACTATATAACTGTTTATATAACTATATATGTTCTATATAACTTTATAACTGTTACTAAGGAGGGTACACACAATTAATAGTGGTCCCCTCTCGATACACTCTGCATAGCAATCCTTAGCAGTTCTGGCAGCAAACAAACTATTTAATTCGCTACTTACTGAAGCATAATGGTGCTTCAGCTATGGTACAGTATGGTGGTATATGAAAAGTTCCCATATGGCATGGATTTAAGAGGTATACTGGTCGAACCAGTTAACTGGCCAGTATGGCTGTACAATATGACTATACATATCGGATGATGAAATAAAAACATCTATTGTTTCATATTATACTCTATTGTTTATGTCATGGTGTCGCACAATACACTGTTTACGCACATTTTCATCATTCAGATGACAGTTTTGCAAGGTTACACACCACCACATGGGACGTAGCACTTGGATGGAACTCATTGGACTTTATTATTTGTAACCCACAGAACACAATCCACAAATGTGTACCAAGATCCACAAATATTTAACCATCGGCAAATATGCATTTTTTATTTGTGTTGTACAGTCCTCTTCATTCGTATGTCTCAAAGTTCGTAACTTGAAAGTTCGCAAGTAGAGGAGCGTCTGTATTCAGTTTTCCGGCTGTAATATCTTGCAAGAAAAACAAGCAACACCCCATGGTTTTCCGGATTTCTTGACAGGCAAATTTGAAGTAATATTTCAATGTGTGTGCGTGTACTTCACCTTCAACAGATAGGCTGTCCTGTTTTCACTGATGGTGGACACAATAAAATCGCTTATAAACACGCTTAAAAACACATATGAAAATTACATAGCGTACACTGTCCCCTGTAGTTTAAAGCACACTACACTGGGTTTAGGTTTACACTTATTAGTCCGTTAATTCTATCTTTTGTACTTTAAATGGACACAGTACAGTTATTATTGGTAACGGAGACGTATTTTTCGGGAACGCAAAAATATTTTTAAAAATATTTTCCTGCCCAGACCTCTTAGGGCCTTTGTATACTGCAGCTGATCAGTAGGAAAAAAAAAATCAAACGTATCACTGTCCACAAATATGTATTTTTATTTGTGTTGTGTAAAACCATATCCACAAAAGTAGGAGTGATTTATACACGTGAAAAAGGTTTAGCATATTTCTGAATCACTTCCCATCTATTTGTGGATCGCATTACATTTATGACCTCACTCAGATTTTTGTTCAATTCCTACCACAGCTGATCTGTAGAAAAAAAAAATCTATAAATACCAAGTGCAGCCATGATAAATATCATTATTGGGATATGAGATGACTTGTATTGGAATATGAGAATTCGATCATATCGCACAGCCCTACTGCCCAGCACTAGTTCAGGAATCTGGCTACTGGCCCCCGCAGAGAAGGAAAAGCAGGTGACTTGAGTGACATGCAGAACAGGGAAAGGTCTCACTGGCTGGCCAATCAAGGAAAGGTCCAAACAGCTGGTCAATCAGGGAAAGGTCTCACTATTTACCCCATCATGGGCACCACAAGAAGGTCCTTTCAGAATGCAGGCAAAAGTCGTTTGCTTTATCGGATTTCAGATGATTTCAAAGTGACAGTGCAACTGGCATCACACACATGCAACAGTATCAAAAAAACAAGAAGAAACAAAATACATGCAGCACTGGCATGTACTTTACTAAATGAGCACAGTCTGCATTAACCCACTGTGGGATTCAGGTGCTCATGATAGAGCGCAATGCGAGAAGCCCAATAAAGTGATTGTCAAACCTTTCAGGGGTGGGGGGAAGGTGACTCAGGAAAAAGGTTCAGCAGTAGCTCAACATTCCTGCCAGGATTATACCTTGTTTGGTCCTAGCAACACTCAAATGGTATGGGGCCGGAGTGGGGGACGGCACGTCTTTTGATGCCAGCTGTACCCCTGAGCACAAGACAGGAACCTGAACGGATGGGGTACCGCAGAAACAGGAAGCGAGCGGCAAACTTTTCACTGATAGACAATTTGCAGAGGAGAACGTGAGAAAAGGCAGGGGCAGCTCCACCTGTGCTGAAGGCACCCCGACTATGGTACTCTTGACATTTAAGTCCCCTGCTTCAGGGAAACCACACTGTGCTCTGCTTTGGCTCGCTGCAACCTCGCTGAATCACAGCCCAATTCTGCAGGGCCTCCAGGGCGCTGCAATGATGACGCAAAGGAAGCATGGACTCAGGACAAGTATTTCTTAAGAAGGATTATAAAAAGTAGAGGGTTTATGTCACATGCTCACAGTCCTGGGGACTGAAACACAGGCAGTTTATAGCCCGTTTTAATAAACCTGAACAATAAGGTCTCAGTATGGAGGCAAATAAAACTGTTTACAAGCTAGCCCTCGGTTGCAGGGTCTGGAACTATAGTTTACATACAGCCCTATGGCACGTTTGAATGGTTATGAAATGCTACGTCTGCTCTTGCATGTGTTCATATTGGGGTGGGTAACCAAGGACTGCAATGACAGGAGTGGATGGAATTGCACTGTTTTTCGATATTTCTACCTGTCATGTTAAAATGTTTAAATTGCATACATGTTAATATCTTATACTGATCTGATTAAGGGCACAATTATTAGCTGCGGTGTTTGAATTTGAAAACACTAAGAATTTTAACTACGAATTTTAGAAGTCTAAAGGAGGTGTTTGAATCCCTTTTAGGAGATACACAGCTGGGCTAGAGTGAATTATCAAACAGCTCTTGCTACATTATAGTCGATAATACAACAATTAGTTCCGACCAAGAAATCTCATTGGACAAGAGGTGTTCTATGAATATCTTTATCTGAGTATAACCGCAGACAATTCACATCAGCTGAATCACTCGACTTTATGGAAGCATCTAAAAGCCATTACATATACCTCATTTCCACCAACACTGAGCCACTTTTGTTTCTTTGAAGTGAATATTCTTCATTTTCGCTCGTTGTTTTACTGCTGTGCTTCTAAGGATCGCACAATAAAACAGTCTGCTAATAACTGAACTTCGCTGTCCGCCTCATGATCTCTTTGCCACTCGAGCGCCACAATATTTTATCCATTAGACCTGCGGGATGGTACTAATTTACAACGCAAAGTTATTCCGCTCAAAAGCTGGCTAGTTGGTTCAACTGCCGATACTGACGATATTAGACAAAACGATACAGATTACAGACTGAATTTTCCAGGTATGTGAAAGGTTTGGAGCGATAGCCCATCCCACTTTTGCTGATGTCATGGAGACCTGTACATGCTTAAATAAAACAAACAAACAAACCTACAATGCCGTGTCTTATTACTGTTACCTCGGCCTGCGGCCTCATGCCTATGACCGAATCACAGCCGTGATATATTGGAGTATAACTGCACTCCTCCTATGTTACTGCTTAAATATGCTGAGTATACAGAACATTAGTAGTTTCAATTTGCTTACTGAATCTCAATAAAGGCCTTGAAGGCATTCCCCAAGGATGCTGGCCCATGCTGACTCAAAAGCTTCCCATGTGGGTGGGAAACCGTTTCATATACACACACAACATATCGCTAAGATATGTATATATAGTGTATATATCGCCAACACCCAGTGCTGCAGTTCAAAACACATTTAAAATGGCACATTTGGCACCTACTATCATACTGCATTCAGAGCCAAACTATTTCGCCATGTCATTTTATATACCTTTATCCACTAATCCCTGGCTGCCTACTTTAAATGGCCTCCTCAACGATAATAGTGAATGAAGCCAATTGAACAGGAGAAAACAATGAGAAAATCAGCCTATTTCAAGTCTATTTCAAGGAAGGAGCAGGCATCCTTTATACGCACTGCGTAATGGAACTGAAAGCGTTTAGGGAAGTCAATTTATCGCACATGATCCCGATTTCTCATCAGATTGCCAGTCAAAATTAAAAATTCTAGTTATGCACTTTTCTAAAAAATTAACTGTAATATTTTAAGAAAAGCAGAGATTATGGGACGGCCATACCTGGCAATTAAACCCATATCACCGAACCATATATATATGAAACTCCAGTAATATTCAGAAATTTGTACATGGGTACATTTCTTAAAAGTTCAGTTGTAATTCCAACTGTATTTGTTGTGCATGTCACAAATTGTAACAATGATTGTGTGCCAGATAAGCATGAGAAAATACTACCCTCAAAATTACACTTGATTAAGATAAAAAATAAAATAAAATAATAACAAATGTGTTATTAAAATCAGCATAGTTAAAAAAGAGACCAATTTAGCTATGTACAACTTGGGGCAGAATCCCTGAAATGACTAGGAAATGACAGAACATTAATGTTTATCAATCTATGCTGAAACTAGATGACTAAAGGTATAAAACAATCAAAATGTCATCATCCTGTCTGTAATTGATCTTAAGCTAGTTTTCAGCAGATCTTTCTGATAATGCTAAAATGTTCCACAGCAATTTGTTACTGATGATTTACTACAAGTCGGGTGCAGTAGCCTGCAACTCACCAGCTGAAATTCTCGCCGTCTGTCATAGGCATTCTGGATGCCGCTGTCGCTCCACAGCGAGCGTATGGAGGGCAGAAACTGCAAGAAGACCTTCGTCTCCACCATGCCCTGCGCCATCTGGACGGAGCGCGTGTCGAAGGACATCATGGTCTCCCCGTGAAGTTGGTTAGCAGGATCTCCCCACGGGATGTGCAGTTTCTCTCTGGCATCAACCAGAACCCGGATTCCTGCAAAAAAAAAAAAAAAGTCTCTAATGTCAAATGTCATATTTTTATACCCCTTGCCCAAACAGTATACTGGATATTGGCAGCACGTGTCACAATTCCGCTCTATAACTAAAAAAGCACTGGGGGGAAGCCATGTACTGTAGAATCACTACCTCTGAAGATGTCATTTTAAAGACATGACAAGAACAGATTATCACCTCTGATTCATCTATGTAATATCTGACTGGCACAGTTCCTGTACCAGTCAGCTCTTGTGGGCTATATTTTTCACAGCAGTCCTCTGCTCTCTGTATCGCGCATGCCGGAGTTCCGCCCTGATGCGCGCGCACACAGACACGTGCGCGCACACACAGGTGAGAGAGCGCACACACTAGCGGACAGAGCATCAGAAAATATGTCACATCAACCACCTGAAAAGCAGACAAAAGTATCTGTGTTTTGTTAGACGCTCCCAGGGTGGTGAAGATTGCAACACTCACTGATGTTTAGTCTAGTTATGTTGACTGCTGTCATTAAAAGAAACACATGAACACCATGAATCCTGTCAGCGTCCCTCTGCTGCCCCCCTTCCAAAGTTGTCATGGACCCAAAGCTGCCAGAAATCCTAGCATTCCGAGTGCACGTATATAGAATTTGTGCACTTGTGATGTCAATTGTACTTGTAACGTGGCTTCTGAGAATGTGCAAATGTGAAGCTGTAAATCTGTGACTTTGGGCTCCGTGCAGCTGCAGGATCCCTATTGTTTTTTCTTACTGCAATTGTTTTGTTTTTATTATTACTTTATTTAATTTAACATGGTTGCAGCTTATGTGGTAAGTGTGTTATGTTTGATTGTTCTCTGCTAATTTAAACATTTCTAGGGATAAAGTGCTGATGAGGATAAAGTGCTGATGCAGATGAACAGAAGAAAGCAAAAGAAAATGCTGTAACCGTTATGGGTGCTTATATATCATCTTAAAAAAAAAATAAGACTGCACAGCCTACCAATCCATTTCTTTCAGGTTTGCCTCATTGACGTCATATCTGCGTTTTGTACTGGATGTGGGCAGTGGTGACTATGGGCGGAGGTGGCTCAATGGTTAGGGAAGCACACTTGTAACTGAAAAATTGCAGGTTTGAATCCCCGACCAGCAAGGCACCACTGAGGTACCCTAAGCAAGGTACCACCCCCAAGCACTGCTACCCGGCTGCTGAATTAGCTGCCCCCTCCTATGTCACATTGTCACATATGGGTTAAATGCAAAGAACACATTTCATTGTTGTGCACTGTGTGCTGTGATGTGTCAACAATGATAATCACAAAATTCTGACTAATTATGCTCTGACCCACCTCATCAAGCAGACCAGGGCACTGGTAAGCGTACCGTACCTGGGCACAGAAACGAGCAATCACAGGTGCGGATCCAGAGGGGGGCGCACCCGCCGCACGCCCCCCCCTATTTTACTCACTCTAGTGGCTGCGCCCCTCCTTTCCAAAAATCCTAGATCCGCCCCTGAATCACACTAGTCTAATGAACTGGACCTTGGGGGTCAATCATGCTTGGGCACAATATGGATCAGCTAGTGTGTGTACAGCCTTTTTCTCTTCAAGTCTCATTCCTAGAGTGACATCACCAGCACTCTAGCATTTTAAAAGCTGCCTATTGTGTCAGTGTATATAAAAACTAACAAGATGACATCAGAATATTTCAAGCACCTGCTGATGTATGAGTGTAAATTTGTTTGAAACTTCAAATCAAGTCAAACCGAATTACTAATTTAATTACTAGACAAATACATGTTTGAGATGAACTGAACTTAAGATCATTGTAGGAGTAATTCTTTAAGAAAGTGTTTAACTTGTTAAAGACAAATCTCATAGACAACACTATCAGTTTGTTAATCCACATGTCAATAACTTATAACACACAGGAGCACTTGTTTTACTGCTGTCTGAGTGTTTAAAGGAACTTGTCAAACCTGTTTACAGTCTTCCCCAGGTGAGGCCAAGGATTCAGACTAATTTGTTCAAAGAAACAAAGGGCAATGAAGCGACTCCATCGATCAAATCAAACATCTCCTGAGATCAGAGTGAGCATGATGATTACTTGGTAACTCCAATTATGCAGCACTTCATTAAAACGGGGAATTCCACACAACCAATCAGACATCAAATGCAATAAAAATGAAATTAAAAAGAAAAACATTCCTTTCATTTGATTTAAAGACTACTTAGACCAGGGGTGTCCAATCTTATCTGCAAAGGGACAGTGTGTATGCGGGTTTTTGCTGCAACTCCCTATTTATATTACTAATTAGAGGACTGATTGGCTGAACAGTCTTCACACCTATGATTGAACAGCTGACCTACAGGTTATTCCAAAAACCTGCATACACACCGGCCCTTTGCGGATAAGATTGGACACCCCTGACTTAGACCACTAATAGGTACTGCACATTGTGTTCTGACAGTCATTACAATCTATTCAGCAATAATTACATATGAATAGAACTCCTAGCCTTCGGTATGAAACTACCATATAAAAGCAAAGATACATTAAGTGTTTAATTGGCATAAATATTTCGGATGTGCATTTGCATCATTGTGAGGTCGATGTGATACTCCTCAATGCATGGCCAATGATCCAATACATTAAAAGCATAGAGAGCAACTAAAAACATCATACGATTTGATTCAACATAATGATACGATGCTACGCAATTCAATATGGTACACATACAGGAACAGTTTATAGAGGGAGAATCAATCTAGGCCTAAATATAAAAGTACTGATCAAAAAGTATTGGTCAGATTTGTAAACATACAGGCACATGGCTTCTACTAATTGTTATATATATTAATAAATTGGATGTTACAGATGCAAAGATGCAAAGATGTAAAAACAAAAAACAATGCATCTCCTGCAAACTTGTCGGAATCTACAAAGATGTATACATCAAGTCGGCACACTACATATGGCTTATTTATTACCTATGGAGTGAAGCAGATATTTATGCATGTTTCTATACAAAGGTTTGCAATTACATGATACATATGCATCAACAATAGGGTTGGGTGATGTCCAAAAAAACGTGCAATATTTCAATATAAAAACAGGTACTCAAATTATTTTTAGCCAAGACAGACGTGAAAGCGTAAAAACACGATGCATGGATAAGCCGCTAAACAGCTTAAAACTTGCTGACCTCAGGGGAGGTGTTGGTAGCGCTAATCATCTTTTTTTTTTTTCTTACTGGTCCTTGCTGTGTGCCACCATGACCAAAGTTTACCTACACTGATAACTTTGCGTACCATTAGAGATGCATACTGTATTTTAAGAACCACCACAATCAAAATTAAAATAAATTATCAAGATTCTGTTAGAAGTCTACAAGGAGTCAAAAACAATTTTAACTCAGAAATGGTTACAAAGCTGAATAGAAAACCACATCATAAATCTTTCTGTTATCTTGCTTTGTGTGTAACTTAAGCCAACTTCCCCAACAAGACAATAATCACCGGTCAGTCACTGTCAGAAGCTAACACAGCATTACTCGTATTATCAGGGATGAAAGCTTCCCAAAAATAAAAATGCTAAAACCCAGCACCAACATTTTCCTGTTGACCATCCACACACCACTGCTGAGTGTTATACGAGTGTGTGAAATAACAGAATTCTTCACAAGCAATTAAAATATGTATACAGTGGTACCTCAGTTCTCGAACTCATTAGAACTCGAATTTCTTAAGTCGAACCAGCCAGTTCGGGAAAAAAATTACCTAGAGCTCGATCTGAATCTCAGAAGTCAAACCATGAACACCAACCTAAGATAACTTGTACGCGCAGGGAAATGAGTCATGTGGCACGTCTCTCAGCGGAAACAAACAGGGGTGGATAATTACAGTTCAAAGGTGGTCTCCCAGTGGGACCCCTGCAGCTCTTTCTGTGGTCACCCACATATGGCCTGGGAGACCTCTGTTGGGTGACCACATCCAAAGAATCTGGTCGCC
>JAODJW010000094.1:11061083-11072217 GCA_026777045.1 Hyperopisus bebe
CGGGAGAACATTTTAAACTGAATTTGAGAAAACACTTCTTTACACAGCGTGTAGTTAGAGTATGGAATAGTCTTCCTACTAGTGTAGTGCAAGCTAAAACCCTGGGTTCCTTTAAATTAGAGATAGATAAAATCATAACAACTCTAGGCTATTAGTTTTTATTAGTATTATAAAACTCATTGGTGTTTTCTTTCTTTTATTTGTTTGGCCTGAATGGCTCTTATGTTGGCTCTTTGTACAGCGCTTGTGTTAAAGTGTTCTATAAATAAAGTGGCATGGTATGGTATGGTATGGAACGGTATGGAACGGTATGGTATGGTATGGTATGGTATGGTACGGTATGGTATGGTATTAGTTAAGTTCTCCCCAAACAAGCTTGATGGGCTGAATGGCCTCCTCTCGTTTGTAAATTTCTTATGTTCTTATGGTCCTGTATTATTCACAGACGCACACCCATACATTGAGAAATGAGTGAAACAAACAACGTGTGGTCTCAATTTTTTTCCACGGCTGTGTTAGAATAAAAGGATAAAATGGCTGCTTTCTGGATAAAGCTGCAGGCAAAATAGAATAAATAATGCAGGCAATGTTGCTTAGAAAGAATAGAATGGAATGGAATACAATAGAATATATTTTTATTGTCCATCCAAGGCTGAGGATTTGCCTTTAGCCTGATAGTGTAAAGCATGAAGGATACAAATGAAGCTGACTAACAGGCAGAGAAGATAGATAGATAGATAGATAGATAGATAGATAGATAGATAGATAGATAGATAGATTCATGTTAGATTACTGTGTCAGTCAGCAGGCTCTGGTTCATTCAGAAGCACTGTTGTATGCTGTGTGGTGACACCCCCTGCATCTGTGCCATGTATGAATGCAGAACTTTTCTGGCCCCCGGAGCACCGCGCTGGATCAACATCGATGGCAAGACCATGGATATCACTGTGAAGGGTCTGGTCCACCCGCATCGCTACGTGCTGGACGCCGCCCAGACCCACATTTACATGCTCATGAAGAAGGTCTGGCCTTGGGGCCGCATACTTGTCGATCTCACCATCGTTACTGCCGGGGATAGCCATGTTTTTACAGTCGTGTTTCCATGACAGGACTCTTTCGGACGCTACATGAAGTCTACGGTTTTCAAGGAGACACAGAAAAAGGCGATATGTCCTGAGGAACACAAATTCAGGTGAGGAACACTGCAAACACTAAGTGGCAATACATGAAGTGTGCAGTGCCCTCCTGTACTATCCTGTGTTAATGTGCAGTGCTGTCCTATGTTGCTGTGCTTTGCATTGTTACTATACAGTACTCTCCTGTCATGTGAGTTACTGTATAGTATTGTGGTAAAGTGTGTTTTATCCTGTGTGTGGTATCCTGTGTTACAATGCAGTACTGTCCTCAGCCACTGTGCCGTTCTGTGTTGTGCACCGGCACAGAGCGCTCACTGTCCTGCAGTGTGCCGTAGGCTGAAGGTCCATCCTGCCACAGTGTGCATTAATGCGTAGTCCTCCTGCTCCCGTCCTGGACTCTGTGCTGCAGCGACGCACAGCTGGAGCAGAACGCCAAAAAGCGCAAGCCCAACCTCAGCCCCATTGTGCTGCGGCAGCGGGAGGAAGAGGAGAAGGCGCGCCTGGCTGCCAGCGGGCCCATGGACATCACGCAGGTCATGAGCAAGCTGGACAAGCGCAACATGCTCAAGGAGGGGCAGAAAAAGGCAGAGCCATGACAGCAGAGAGGGGATAGCAAGTGGAAGGCTGTGAAAAATACTGTTTACTTTCTCAGCTTTTATTTCACCTGCTCTTATGGGCATATATGAAATAAACTACGAAACTTATTTATTATATCAATTTTGGAAGTAAAAGTATAATATATTTTTGATATCCATTATTTAAACTATAATACTGCATGTTATGGGATTATTTTCTAAGCCTAAACTTGCTATACCTCTATCACGTTGTTTTATATTAACTGTGTGAAATAACTAGGCTGTTTTCGTGTTTTTTTTTTTTTCTTATTATACAGTCAGTATCGTAAAATCATTGTTCACTACATTAGGCGCTTCACCACCGCAGGAACCTTTTTCAGGAACCAGGAACATCTGTTGCGTTCCCACTACAGGAACTCGCCTGATTGTAGTTCCTCAGAGGTGGTTCCTGAACCTCAGTCCCTACTCTGGAGTAGGTTGTTACCGCTTCACCAAGAATTACTGGGTGCGGCCTATATAAACTTTGCTGATTGGTTGACCGCTACCTTACGTGGAAGTACGGGGAAAGTAATAGAGCAAAACTTGAGAAGTGGAATTGTTTCTGTATCTAAAAAGAGAACTTTCCCCTTGTATCACTATCATATTTCTGCTTCGGAAATTAAATTCGATCTATGACATACTGTCTAATATCATCCATGTTAAGTTGAACCTGCGAGCTTTTCGCGTCTCCCACGCTAATTTCACTTGAAGTTCACAGTTCCTGTTGTGCGGTGGAAAAGCGCCAATTAGCGTTTTTTTACCGGCCCTGTGCTGCCAGATAGGCTTAATCATACTAAATGAATTCTTGGTTGGCATGTGATGGAGTTATTTGAGGCGTAAATAAGATAGTAAGTTCAGAAGAGCAACATTTAATACATTCACCTGCCATATATTTATAACGCCCACACGTTATTGTTTTACACAAAAGTATCAACCTCTTACAATCAAGCTCAACCCAATGAACACGGTCATCCTCATAACTGACTCATTCCACGTAACCAGTAGTTTTTATTTGTCATCCATTTCAGCTTCTCTGTGTCTTTCTCTGTGTCTCATAGTGATGCCTCATTGGCATGGAATACATCTGTGTAATTTTCTGCTGATCATATCATGTTATTTCAGCCATCCTTGTCCTTTTGCTGAACTGTGTGCTGTATATGAAAGACTGATATCACCTCATTGTCGTCACTGCTTCATTGTGCTTTGTTGCTGGATTGTTTTGGCCCACGGATGTTTACATAACGTTTAATTAAATAAAGTCCACACATTAATCATTATCATTTCCTGTATGTCTCCATGTGTATTTCCTGTTTGTAATCTCTGAATCGTACATATTTACACACACACACACACACACACACACACACGGGTTTGTAATTATATCTTTGTGGGGACCCTCCATTCATTTCTATGGGATAAACTCTAATCCCAACATGACCCCTACTCCGCCCCAACCTTAACTATAAGTAACCAAATACGACACTTTTGGCATTTTTACTTTTTTGATTGCATTCACGGATCTTTGTGGGGACCTGAAAATGGTCCTCACAACGTCAAAAACAGATTTTTATTACATTGTGGAGAACATTTGTAACATATATGCAATATAAACATAATACACACACATATTTTGCACACGAGTTCGCATAGAATAGAATAAAGCCACAATTCAAACTTGCCATTTCGCTACAGGATTTAGCGTCATTATGTTTATTTGTTTTTATTTGCTTTTCTAAAACAGTGTTTTAGGTAATAGCTAATAGTGCTTCTTAAGTAGGCTACAGTATGCGTGTGTTTCAGTGTGGATGAACGTCCTTCCGGCAGTGGTTAGGGCATGCTGACCAGGACGCTTAACTTAAACGTGGAAAAAAAGCTTAACGTGGCTTAATGTCCCAAAAACAACTTTTTTCTCACACTTCACTGGTAATAAATACATTCTATTGCCAAATTCACGAAACTGTAATCTAAATACACTTATAAAATCCACGTTAAGCAAGGCTGTAGGTGAAAGGTTTCCGAGCGCCCCCTGCTGACTTGCGTGTTCTGCCTCCGCTTCCCATGCAGCTGTGTAAGTTCACTGCGCCGGTGCCCCACCTAGCGGTCTACACGGGCATCTGCGATGCTCAGCTGTCTCACGGCCGGGAGCGACAGCCTCCTTCGCCGGGCTTCCCGGCCCTTCCCAACAGCGCCGCCTGCCCTTCGCCCATCAGCGTCGCCATCGACAGCACGCCCGCATCCGAAAGGAAGTTTGAGGGCCAGGGAGGCTCCGCCGCCGCCCAGTTCCCATCCATCGCCGAGGTCCCGTTGGAGCCCAGAGTCAGCGCGTCGGCGAGGGGTCCCGATGAGTCCCAGCTAGCCAGCCAGAAGTCCCGTGTGGCGCTGTCCCTCAGCCGGTTCCTGAGACGCGGCTGCGGCAATGCCTCTGTGCTAGCAAGCCTTTCGCCCAAGTGTCACTCAGCAATGGGCGGACGAGTACAGCCGCTGAGCCGGGAGCCGCTCTCTCAGCCGCAGCCCAAGAGGATTGCCAAGTGAGTGCCCGGTCTGCCTCTAACTCCAGAATTTAGAATTAGAATGTAACTCTCTGTGATCATTACTAAATCGATGTAGTAGATTCAGTTTTAGCCCTAAAATCACGTGCTGCGGCATTTTACTGATTACTTTACTAAGTAGTACCTTTATGTAAAGTATAAACTAGAGATTTAAATTCATAAGTTTTACACTGGATGTTTACAATGAGATGACGCTGCTGAGCAAAAGAGATCTTTCACACACACTGAGCTTTTATTCGTGGCTGAAACTTTTCAACTATAGCTCATGTTCAGCATGATTCAAGTAATGTTAGGAATTTACAGATCTTTACAGAAGCAAAAATAGAAGAAACAAAAAACTACATATCAGATTACCGTGCAAAGTAATAACCAAGTAACCAAATATTACACACGTAAGTATCGCCGAAAACTGCGCTCTTCCCAGCTTTTTCCAGATAAAAGTGGATATCCCGCCGGAGTGCCGTATCTACCCCATCGACTCAGAGGATGAAGAAAATGAATGTACTAGCGGGGTAAGAGGCACCGTGAAAGAGATCATCTGTCCATGGGAGTCCATCACCAAGCAAGACCAGGCAGGATGAGCTCAAAAACAACCAGTAGAGGGCAGTATAGGGTAAGGAAAAGCTTTGCGTTAGACCCTCGCGATGAGTACAATTCTCTCCCTCTTCAATGATATATAAGATTGTGACAAAAAACTGTTCGAGTGTTTTTCAAACTCTCTACATTATTTTTATTAACAATTATGGAGACATCATGTCTTTATAATTACAATATAATCTTTATAGTTAAAAGTAGTGCCTATCAAATTAAATGTACATTACACACAACCAGGGGAAGGAATGACTCATTTAAGAATTATGGTTGAAGTTTGTTCAATGTTTCTTACCTAGTAAATACCACGTTACAAATAATAGCGTAATAACAGCGTAACTTAGCACCCAAAATTAACATGGTTGTTCTTGCTAGTATATATTGCAACTGAGAATTTTGTATCCAACTGTTTTATATGATTAAATGATGTAGATCCCCTTCTGACTAGATAACAAAAGTGACATTTTTTAATAATTGTACCGTGACAGTTATTACCAAAAGATAAACAGCAGATCCCGTCAAAATGTACTATGTTTCAGTGTTAACCGACTGAAGAATGTGAACTGAGTATAATTTTGTGTAAACAATTGTGCATTCTTCATCTTCGGTTTGTGCAAGTGCCTCAATAAATATTGAAAATTATATTGTGTGACAATGTACTCATTGTATTCTTTGATATGTTTTGGCTTAAATATTTGCAAGGGTGGGAAGCTTATTAATCAGAATCCCTTCCCTTCAGTGCCACTAGAATCAAACTTTATATTGAAATTCTGCTTCAAGCAGTAACCTTTGATAACTTAAAAAAACTCAGAAAAAGTAGGTAAAGATTCAGAAGACAGTGCAAATAACTTTGTTAGCCATTGGAAAGAAGTTTGCAGCTACACAAAGGAGCCGACAGCATATGGTCCTTTAATTCCCTTCAGAAATTAGTGTCACTCTGGTAACCGCCTGAGGCTGCAACATTTCAGTTGTTAAACTCGATTATCCTCCCATTAATAAATTGCTCAAATATGGCCTTCAGTGACCTCAAAATTACCTGCAAACAAGGAATGCAATATTATGAAGATGGGCAAAACAATGAAACGCTGCATGAAAACGGAATTTGCAGTGACTAAATCGCGATCACTCAGTAACAGTGGTGATTCATATTAGGCTGGGTGCAAAGTAGCAGTATGTATCAGCTGTAAAGGATGTCTGATAATCTGCACTTTTTGAAGGAATATGAGGTGACTAGTTTCAAAACAGCCAATGACCCATTTTTAGGTGCATGGGTTATAAAAATTGCAATATGATGTCCCATGTGAAGGAGAACAGTATGAAAAACATGTCATCATATATGAAACATGGACAGACTGCATTGGCAACGAAAAACAAAGGCTGTATGTCGATGTTTAGCAAGTTGACAGTGATAGATGATCATTTAACAGAACAGTTATTAAGCACCACAAAATTATGGCCTCAAAAATGACTACAGAGCTGAAAACTGAACTAGGACCCCGTCTCAACAAAACAATTCATCATGAGCTTCACAAAGTCAGAATTTATGGCAGGGCTGACATTCAGAAACTGCTTGCATCCAAGGCCGATGTGCAAAGATGCATCAATGTTGGAACAAGTATGATCTGATGAGTCATGATTCACCCTTATTTTCTACATATAGATGTTTTTACATTTGTAGAGTTGCTCTTATTCCTCTGTTGGTATGTGAAGTGATCCTATGTCTATGGTAGACATAAGGTGCGATGATTACTTTGCATGGCCAAGGAGTGTGATCAAGTGCACAATGAAATAAACACTATACCCTCATGATATTCCCATATTCCAAGAAATGAACATCAAACACATTTATTATCTATGCCAGGGCTCTTCAAATCTAAGACCTAAACATCTTCAAACCTTTTTGCAGGATATGAAAGTACATTGTTTCCCTTTCATTTCTCAAAGAACTGAAGGCTTTTCTTTTCTTGTAAGAATGGTCCAATATAACTATACACAGTTCAGGGCTTGCACGACAGTATTCTGTTAAGGATTTAAGCTTTTTTGAAGGCAAAGAGTGCCCTACTCCTTGCCAGGCCCCCGATATCAATATGCAGTTAGGTCTTTTTGTGTCATTTTGTCCACCCCCTGTGTAATTTATTGATAGAGTTAATATACTTTCCATAATGACTTCAAGCCTTTAGTTTGAACTCATTACAGTCTAACAAAGCAATGCCATCTCAATGTAATACTCAAGGTGTTTTAGTATTGGGCACCCAGTATTCTGGTGCAACTTCCATGAAATATTAGTCTGTCCGCTGGCCAACTCCTCTGTGTGTAAGATTGCTATTTCAGCTGGGTTATAGGGTTAGAGTTAGGCTTAGGGTTAGAGTTGGGATTAGGGTTTACACTGCATCCCAAAAAAAGCCCTATACATTTTCATTTATGCAACTTTGCCAAAACATTTGACATAGGAGAATAGTGACGTCCAGTGTATGGGTAACTGAGGCCATTGGGTTCTACTCATACAGAACATAAGACACAGTAGATATTTAGTAGAGATGCACTGATCTAATATTTGACACAGACACTGATCCAGACCTATTACACGGATTGAGTATTGCAATATGTGACTGATCCACACCTGACACTTTCTTATTTAGTTTTCAGCAGTCTGTAAAAAGATAGCTCTTATTTCTTGTCAAATTGATCTGTACAATCAATCACATGACAGACTAGGAAGGGGCAGGTGACATGGAGGTCGAGATCAGCTGAGGTAGGGACATTAGTGCCTCTCTGAATGGCTCCTAGGTCACCGGCAGTACAGACAGGAAGTGACTGACCCCTCCTGGCTATTGGCCTCTGAATTGTCTTTTGATAGAGAGAGAGAACCACAGGCAGGCTGCCCCCGGATCACCCTCTGCCTCATCCTACCATGACGTGGGTTCTGAGTCGTGCCGGGGGAAGCTCTCCCTCCCCCTCTATGGAGTGATTAGTGGCAGCCTGCCATGTCCCCTTGGGCAGCTCCCTGTGGGGATGTTGTGGTGGCTGTGTGGTGCTGATCATCGCTGGGGCATGGCAGACCCTCGTGTGGACGTGGTGTAAGCTTATTTAACGTGAACAGTAGCAGTGCGGCTAATGTCGATAGCATTATATCCATCCATCCATCCATCCAGCTTCTGTCTAACTGTTCATCCTGGTCAGGGTCATCCCAGGTGGGATAGGGCAGAATGCTTGAGGTACACCCTGGACAGGATGCCAGTCCATCGTAAGGCATACACACACACACACACACACACACACACACACACACACACACACACAGACTTTCTTTGTGGGGACTCTCCATTCATTTCTATGGGGAAAACTCTAATCACAACAGGACGACTTTAACCCCTACCCAGCCCTAACCTTAACCATAAGTAACCAAACAAAATATGAGACTTTTAGCATTTTTACTTTTTTGATTGCCTTCGCGGATCTTTGTGGGGACCTGAAAAATGGTCCCTACAATGTCAAAAACACAGGTTAAACCTAATCCACACACACACACACACACACACACACACACATACACACATACACCATGACACAGTTATACACTATGAGCAATTTAGAGATTTATTCAGCCTGACTGCATGTCCTTGGACTGCAGGAGGAAACTGAAAGAAATCTGCGAGACCCTCTGCCGCTCTCAATAGTAATATAGGAGACTGTGAAATGTAAATTACAATCATTTATTAGCTTTACATTTTACAAATAGTATTTGAAGGACCACATATAAAAAAAGAAATAAAATCAAATATGGGAGGAGAAGATGTTAGGAAATCTTATAATTTATTGGATGGTTTATACACAGCACCGATTAAATATAATTTGGTCACAACATATGACATTTCAGTCCTCAACATGATCCATCTCTGAGACGTTTATTCAGTTCAGGGTTATGGGTCAAAGAACATAATTTAACACGAAAACCCAAGGTGTGTGAGCGTGGCGGCACATTTTTGTGAATGAAAAAAGGATGCCAAACACATTTGGGCAACGTGAGAAGATGGAAAAGAAACATCTTCACTGATTTTTGTTGTGGAGCGTAGTCTGTTTCATTCAGAAGGGCTATCAGCTGCCTGGCACTGAAGTGAAACCAGGAAAGAAGGTTTTCATACTTAAGATGCGTCATTATTCAGATGAGAGCAAGCAGGTAATCCCATGAGGTGTGATAGGGAAAGTAACAGAATTGATATGGTTCTTTTTTCAGAACCCTAAGCTGCTACTGCAATCATTCCCAAAGAAATCTGGCTTGGCAAGATAAGCATATTTACAAATTATGTATGGCTGGTGCTGATTTAGCCTGAATTATTGCATGACATACTACAGAATATTTACTTCCTGTACTTATATTTACTCTTGCATTTATTTGTTTGAGGGAGTTGCGCCACTAGCGCAAGAGCCATAATTATTAAGCAACAATCAAGCAGAAGCAGAGAATCAGGAAGTGTAATATGTCTTTTTCCGGGTTGCTACCGATGTGAAATGCAAAAGTAACAATATGCCAACATGGTGTGCCAAGGTAGAACTTTCCGGTACAACAAACTGACTCACAGATAAGGCCATGCACACATTTATCTCAGAATGTGGAGAGACTGCAAGCATAGATGGTAACATGATTAGTGTCTCAGGTGCTAGGTGCTAGTAAGGGTGAATCATGACTCATCAGATCATACTTGTTCCAACACTGATGCATTCAGGGTTGAAGAGATTATTTGAGCCTCTCACGAGGGTTCCAGGTTAGGGTACCAGCTTTGAAATGTACAGCAGGTCATTGTGAGCTTATTGGTGATACCTATTTTTTTTTTTAACCTTTTCCTAACAGTGTGACAGGTGGCTTTGGTTGCAGTGACATGATACAGCCTGAAGACAAGGTGTCCGCATGTTTGACGGAAAAGACCAACCCTGAGAAAGCTGTTGAGGAAGGTCACCGTAGCACCAGTCTCTTAGAATGACTGGGAAGAGAGAAGAAAGACAGCCCAGTTAATTTATAACACAATTACTGAGACCTACCCTCACCACCTCCACCTGCAATTAGTCAGTTTCACTAGCACTGGAGTTCTACCTCAAAGGTCAGCCTTATCCAAAGCTGTCAGGCTGAACTATGAGCATTATCAGGCAGAGGACTAAGGGTCCATAATGGTCGAGAAGGAAAGACGCATGAGCCACCTGCTTGCTGTTCATTGGTCAGCCTCTCTGCTGCCGGGCCACTTGTCATAGTAAATCAGGATCACTTTTTGCCACCTTGCTACCTGGCTTTAGGAACTGATCACTGCAAAGCCCCCACTTTTGACAAGGCAAGGACACCAACTGCTATGCGTTTTCCAGACCGCAAAAACCAAATACATTTTTCTTGAAGTTTATGGTAAAGATCCAACCTATTTCTAAGCCAACTGCATAGTCTGCATAAATGAGTTGGTTTTAATACCATAATAATTTTGACCATATATAAAACTGCTTGAGACAAAAACAGTGACAAACGATTGTAATTGTTTTTATAAATGACCTTGCTGTTTTGTTTGGGTTTTTCTTCGGCAGCTAAAGACGAAAGTCTGCCCCACTCTCTTATTCCCTCAGGTTTCGGTGAGATGAAAAGCAAATGATAATCCAGCCAGCAATTCATACTGGCAAGTAGTCAGTCTAAATGAATGCCTGTACTATTGGGAGTGTGTTTAAAATAGCTTTGACTGTTGAGGCAGTCTGTACACTGAGCTGAGGCCTGTAGGATTACGTGGGACACGAGAACCATTCTACCAATTTCCATCTGGCTTATAAAATGTTAGTTAGCGATGACAGGGACTTGCTTTCCTACACAGACTTCAGTTAATGAGTGAGACTGTGGCTGAGGGGAGGTGCAGGCGTATGTAAAAGAGAATGTATTTTTTATACTGTGTTATACCATTTTTAAAATTTTAATTTTAAAGGCAGATATCTGCTTAGCGGAGGCATTTATCCAAACTGACTTACGATGGTACAGCGTACCTATCTAAATGGGGAAAAACTCTAATCCTATTCACGACACCCCTAACCCCTAACCAGCCCCGACCTTAACCATAAGTAACCAAACAAAATACAAGGCTCTCGGAATTTTTTAATTTTTTGATTGTGTTCACAATTTTTTTAATATAATTGAGGTTTTCCTTGTATGGGAGGTATTTTCTGCAAAAAATAAAATGAAAATGAAAATGATAAAAAGAAAATACAATCTCCATTTTGCCAT
>JAODJW010000094.1:11072317-11093160 GCA_026777045.1 Hyperopisus bebe
TGGCAAAATGGAGATTGTATTTTCTTTTTATCATTTTCATTTTCATTTTATTTTTTGCAGAAAATACCTCCCATAATCCTTGTCTCTACAAGGTGAAAAGTTCCAGGTTTTTATCATATTGTGGGGAAATCTGATCTCCACAATGTAAAAATTACAAAAACACAATACAGCCAATGTTGAGACAGCAATTCAGCAGAAGTTTTTGGGAAGCAGCATCCAGAGAGAAACCCCACAGGAACATGGGGAGTGCATGGGGAATGCATACAAACTGCACAGACCTGAAGCTGGGATCAGAACCCACAACCTTGAAGGTGTGATGCTGCAATACTAACCAACATGCCACCATCAATTACTTCCAGTTTCCCTTGTTTTTTGCTTTATATCAGTGACAATAATATCAACTCGATACCCTTAATGATGAATAGCAAGGGCGTAATATGTATGGGCAGGGGTCTGGAAAGGTAGCTCTCCAGGACCGGAAATGAAGACCACTTATGTAGGGGCATGTTTCCTAATCTGGCCCCACCCCTCGAATTATGCATGCCCTCTCTTTGTCTTAACCGGAGGAACAGGGGCCGGTTGTACAAAACACCTTAAGTTTTCCCCTTAAGTATGACACTTAAGGTTTAATTTCTCCTTAGCTGAGGGGTTTATTTTAGGGTGTTGCACAGAATCCCTTAAAAAGTTTCCTTAGTTAAGGAAAAACCATACAGGATTTACTGCACTAAACTTTTAACGGTAGTAAAATTGTGGCGTTTCCATGGAGACCGTTTATTTGCTTGTTTCCATGGAGACCGTTTATTTGCTTCCCCTCATGCCTGCTCGTGATGCCTGTTGTCGCCTCCAGTGTTCATTTCACCATGTGGTCAAACATGGTGCTGAAGGTCTGCAAGGTAATAGGTCTGCCGTGTGGAATCCAAAAACGGACTCTTCTCCATCCACAGTGCAGTCACCCAGTCGTGTGCTCAGCCGGTAAGGAGAGAAATAACAATGTGGACCCGGTCTTGGTCGTCCACAAACATGTCCGGGTGGTGGTCGATGTATGGCCCGCACTGCATGAGGAACGCCCGGCATTGATCGGGAATTCCTGCAGAGGCCCGGGGGGGTGTTACCAGTAGGGGAGCGGCCGCGGCGATATCTGGAGCTGTCCAACCAGTGCATTCAGCTGGTTGACCTGATTCAGGGCATCTTGCAGTTGTTGCCAGACTTCCGCCAGATCCGTGTCAGTGGGCAAGGTACTCTGTTACGGGACAGAGCATATGGGAGATCGGGGGCTTTCGTGGGAAGAGACTTTATTTTTGAACCAGGCAAACAGAGTTGGAGGGGGCGGCCTAGAGGCGTAAACGGGGCACGGAGCAAGAGGTCAGATAAGCCAGGGAAGTCAAACCGAGGGGGTTCACCAGATGTGGGGCAGGCGGACACAGGCGGGATCCAGGGAAGCGGGGCTGAACGGGACCAACACGGGAGGACTCGGCTAGGACTGCAAAGAAGACAGAAAGATAAACGCTCAGTATGTCACATGGAGATCAACAATACCTCACGCTGAGGAGTGCGGGGTGACTCCTTTTAAAGCCCCTTGTCCAGGTGGAAGCGGTTCCGCCGATTAGTTATTGCGCTCCGTTCCACAGGGGCATGGTCGTGATGTGACACGTGACGATAGCTAAAACAAAAACGTGATTTAAATATGCATTTAATGACAATGAGTAAATGAAAAGTATTATTTGTTTGATGAATATAAATACAATTTAAAAAGCCGGATCTTGTCCCCACTGCATCCTTCTCAGATGAAAATATAGGCTGTTCCCCCTGCTGTATTGAGTTCACTATGACTAGGTACTTCTCATTTGACGAAGAACAACTGAGAGGAATGTATAGCAATAAACTTTGCTGAACGGTTGGCAAGCATCGGCGCTAACTTGGAAGATAACGGGGAAGAACTCGGGAGTAGTGGAGGAAAATTTGAGCAAATAAAATTGTTCTTGTTTCTCAGATACATTAAATGTGTTTTTATATGTGTCTCCATATTTCTGCAAGAGAAAATTCATTCCATAACAGATGTACTTCTGTCTAATATTGCCGATGCCCAGAGTGAAACCTGCCAGCACTAATTAGCGGGATAACGTTACATCGTTTTCTATTCAGTGAAATCAAACGATCGATCTGCTAGCCAGATTTAATAATGGATTCTAAATGTCATGGGCCAAATAAATAAGACCATAAATTGACTGTCGGTCAGGTAAAATCGATTGATCGTCATTAACCGTATTCATTGGGTACTCCCAGTCGCAGGACACTCCTCTCAGGATGCTATTCATTTTCTTCATTTATCGCCATAAACTTGGCCGTGTTGTGGTTAAGATACTGTACCTAAGTGTTTTTTCCTTACTTTGTTATGGTCTTTTGTGCAACCATTAAGGGAACTTGAAGGGATCCCTTAAGTATAAGACCAAGATAAGGGAACTGCTTAAATACTTAAGCGAACATTTTAATTAATCCATAAGCAACAGAGTGTTTGGTGCAACCGACTTTATTTTGAGGAAACTTCAAAAGGGCTTCAAGGAAAATCTTAACTTAAGGTGTTTTGTGCAACCTGCCCCAGAAATTAGTTCAGTAAAACAAATGACATCAAGATGACACGCAGATAAACAACCAATGAAAAATAAGGTTGAACAAAGTTCAGTTGAAGATTATTTACTTTAGAAAATGGTCCTGCAGCAAATCCCAGGTGAGGAAAGTGAGTGGCTGTCTGCACCTTTCTGCTTGCAGTTACATATGATCCACATTTGTTGGAGATCCTGCCTGCCTCCCTCTCTGGCAATTTCTGTGCCTTGTGCTGTGGCTGTAAGCTCATCTCATTTCATCCTACAGGTGTTTTCTTCTGCAGCTGGAAGCTTAGTTTAATGAACCAAAATGTGGGAGACACACATACACACACATACAAAATAACCTTCAGAAAACAATAGACGAGAAAAAATCAAGCATTGGACTTCAGTACATTTAGAAGGAGAAGCCTGCTGCTGAACATTCATTGTTTTTGATTCTACAATGTGAACAACAATTTATAAGTTAAAGAAGAATGAAAGGGTGGTTTCTGTATAATTATAGTAAGTAGAATTCTATGATTACAATGGTTATTCTTCAGAATTAATGATAAAGGACAGTACTAATTGTCCACCTTTATGTTCCACAAGTTTTATTTCCTCTCTTGAATGGCCAGCATGAGTCATCTTGGAATTGTATTTTTTTTTATTTTTAAGACTGACAAGTAATATTATCATGGTTTTATTGCTGCAGAAAATGAGTGGTAATGTTTACTCTTATTACAATTATGAGCACTGAATATTTAATGCCGCCCTATAATTCTGAATGTTGTTGCAGATATTCGTGTGTTTATTAAAGTGTCCTGATATCACAGGAAATTAAAATGAAACTGCCAAATGAAAAAAGTTTCCCTGTACTCTATATACATAGTTTAGCAATAATTGAAAACCTGTTGCATATATTATCAATAAATGCAAATGATTAAACTTTCTTATGTATAACAGAAATTATGGCCATAATATATATCTGGACAAGAGCCTTACAGAACATCCATTCTTGTTGAATATATCCCAACAAAACTTCCTGTTACACTTTTGTGTTTGCATTTCCGTAGTTTTCATAATTAAATCATGTTTTTATTCAGGTATTTACAAGTATCCTCATAGTATTTGTCCTTGTTTTAGCTTTTTTTATTGCATCTAAGACAAAATGTCTCTGGCAATACTGCTAATGATGTGCTACACTAAAGAACATTGAATGTATTGATTTTACTCACAGGCATTGTGTTTCCACTAAGCCTTTCCATCTTCTTAGGCTTGTAGAGCACAATATATACTATCCTCTCAAAACCAGTGAAAAAGTGACATGTGACTCACTATGCAATATAAAATTACACATTTTCACAAAATAGCTTCTGAAATATCGCTTTATAAAATTCTCATTACTTGTCTTGCTTTATAGTGTCAATGCACCTTGATAGCATGTGAGCAAGTAAATGTCAGCTGAAAGAATAATATCAGAAAACGATTAATATAAGCAGTATTACACGTATTAGCCTGGTGATGGAAACAGCACAGAACTGCTGTCTCATCCCGGGGAAGATTCTGATGTTGATTCAATGTAATATGTCATTTTTAAAATGTAAACCCTGCCAGTTATTATGTTTAACTGTGTTAACTCAGCAGTGCTTTTTCATGAAAGAAAAGGAGAACTGACATTTAAGTAATACATTTAATGAAATCCAGTGGCATAATACTAACAATGATATTTAACTGAACTAATTTGAATCATTGTTTAAAATATGCATATTTTTATAGGAAATGTTTGCTTTAAGCCTGTTATTTGAATGGACCTTTGTATTTAGAAAGCAGACCTATATGTTCAGTCGTGATTTCTTAGAAACTTCTAGATTACATGTGATGCTAAATGTAAATTTGGGATACATCCCCTGGGCAAATAAATGCATTTCATATTTCATGCAGTGTAATTAAAGCTGGAACTGAATGTTCTCATTCTTTGCTGTCCTCACCACAGCCCAGTGCATGCCATTAGGGGTGAACCTAGAGATTTTGGGCCCTTTTCAGCATATTATATTGGGCACCCAGCACAGACCAATTTTTTTAGGACCCCTGTCATTCAGGGGCCCTTGGAATCATCTCCACCCCACCCCCCCCCGACAATGCCCCTGCTTACCCTAATGTTAGGTCAATGCATATTGTTGTAGAAGGTGGTGTAATAATAACAACGACAACAGCAACAATAATAATAACAACAACAACAACAACAACAATAATAACAATAACAACAACAACAACAATAATAATAATAATAATAATAATAATAATAATAATAATAATAATAATAATAATAATAATAACAGATACAGAATTGTTAGTGTTGAGAGACAGACACTCCTTGGCAGGTAATGCAGTAACAATCATAGTGATGATGGGAGTCTGAAATGGATGACCCAGGGCGGGTTCGAGTGGCACCAGCGGGTGAGACGGGTAATTAGGTGTTCCTAGTTTCATGCACCAGAACTTCCAGGCTTAGCACAAAAATGGCCTTTCATTCATTTTCAGGGAAAAAAATAAGGAAAGGCTCTCTGATGGAAAACAAAGATAACCTACGCCAAGGTCACCAAGTAAAGGCTCACATGGGCCAGGCATCCAGTTTATTATTCTGAAAGAAAAATGTGTCACACCATCCATTCATGGGCAGGACGCTTAGTTCTATAAACTCAGTTTCTTGAGAATTGTAACTATGATTCCTGAGCAAAGGAATAGAATGCAGGATGGTAGGGAGTGGCTAGACCTTCTGACCTCAATCGTGTCACTTCAGGCCTTGCAGAGCTGGTGTGGCCATGTGATTATACCTCATCTTCAGACGTATTAGAGAAACTGCTAGATCTAAATGATTGATAAAATCTTTGGCTAAGATAACAAGAAGCAATAATGTGTCCATTTTCCACTACTCCATAACTACTGATTCAGTATAGAGTTACAGGGAGACTCTCCCTGCATAGGATGCTAGTCCTTCACAGAACATCCAGAGAAGTTCAGAGACTAATGTACTTAGTTGTATTTAGAGATGAAAGATTATGAAGAAACAAAAAAGCACATTGTGCTACTAATTTTATTGGTGGTTTTCAATATAAAACGTGCCAAAATTATTTCAGTTTGTGTATCCGTACTTTTTCAGCACATTTTAACAATATTGTGATAATACTGATAATTGTTATAATTTTGGTTACTATGTTTGTGATGTTAAAATTTCATCCTGATTCACATCTAATTGTATGCAAACTCCAGATAGAGCGAATCATGGGCAAGAATCAAACCCACAACCCTGGTGGTGTACAGACAAAGTACCTACCACAAATCTCCATGCTGCCTGAGACCACAATGGAATGTAATATTGGCAACATTACGGAATCATTTTCTTTCCAAGTGTTTCTTTGCCATGAAAACTGAATTTGCTCTTCTCTGGTTCTGTACAGGTCATATCAGATTTTCCTGTAAATCAAGTGACTGGAATGCGAGTTTGCTTGTTTTAGAAGCACCCAAGTGAAAAGGACATTTACTTCATTACAGTTGGTCCACTGAGGCTGGTAACAAGGAAAAGGTTCTAATTCATCACAAATAACATTGCATGGATGATCTCAGCACCAAAGGTCTGTTTGATCACCATTACAGAGAGGTCCCATAGAATGGAAATGGTCAGGCATGTGATAAATGAAATTAGCATTTCTTTCTAATGTTGATGTCTCTAAACAATTTGTTACAGATGCTGAAAAACCCAAAGGGAAAAAAGAATAGGTTTGTAAATGGGTAGGAGAAAAGGGAAGCAAAATATTCCACAGATGACGTGAGGGAGGAAGGGCTACCCATGTGTGTGGGAGCTGTTTGGAGAAGGTGTAACACCAAAGTCAACTTTGTTCTATGGGCTCACGGTGCAAAGAACACTTGAAGCTAGAAGTTTGGTGTAAGAAAAGGAGAGCGAGAATCAAAACTGAATGAAAGGGCAGGCATAGGTGGGTTCGACAAAGAGGTCTGAAAGGAAGACTAACCCCGAGGGGCTGGCTCACACGGCACACAAAGAAGCCGACCCTGCAGGAAGCAGCAGGAGAAACACCTCAGACGGGGCAGGGGGTGGGAACAGGAGTGTGTCGAGAGTGGCTGTGAGGAAGATAGAGTTGTAGTCTCTGAGATCAAGGGTGTATAGAGTGCTGAACACAGAGCCTTGGCGGGGGTGATATATTTTACCCTGTCACGGTGTTCAGCAGGGAGTCCAGCCATCAAAGAGCTAGACTTCTGCCTAAATGGCTGCTGGTTCAAGTCCTTGAATGGTTCTCGCTGTTTTATACGGGAGCTCAGAACCACTTCAGAATAAATATTGGAAATGACTCGGCGCAGTTTTGGAGTTTTGGAGAGGAACATCTGTTGAGGTTCTGAAATATGATATTGGAAAAGCCAAAGTTTACGGCCCGAGGGGCTGCAGACAAGGGCCCTTGTTAAAACACGGAAGATCTGATTTGACGTGGTAGATTAAGGACAGACACTTTTACAGTTAGAAGGGTGATATTAATCTAAGGAGGACAGGAATGGAAGGACCAGAAATGTGAAGTATAAAGATTGTTGAGTACATTGCAAGGCTTTGGGTGTCAGCAAAAAATCCAAACATTTTTGCACAATATATTGTCTGGGCATGGCCATCATTTTCACAACAAATTAACAGTCAGTTGTTTTAATAAAGTATTGTAAAGATAAACTTTGCTTCTTTAATGTTATTTTAAACATTTGTGCATCTGTGCATCTTGGTTAAGCCTAGGGAGTGTCTAGCTGTTGAAAAGATCAGCAGCTAAATCAAGTTTACCTGGGGCTTGACTTTTATTTTTTCTGAAGGAGGACTGGCATCACAGCTAAAATACTTGGGCTCGGCTTAAAATTCTCAGGGCTGTAGCCTCGAGTGATCGGACCTAACAACGCCCATGGCCTCAGCTAACATAGTTAGAATCTGTACTGAAAAATAAAATGCTGTGTCCTGTTTTTGCCTAATACTGTACTCAATTTGTCCCAGATATTTGCATCTGGACCAAAACACAGTGGAACCTCAGTTCTTGAGTGTCCCACATCTCGTACAATTCAGTTCTCGAACATTTTATTCAGTACAAAAATGTCTCAGTTGTTGAATGAATTTTCTGTTCTGAACCAACCACCATGGATCCTAAGAACGTTAGTGATGGAAGCAAACCAGAAAGGTAAGTTGTGAGAACCACGCTAGAGCTTAAAAAGGAAATAATTGTATGTCATTAGCTCTCCACAGTAAAGGTAAAGTGCAGTTAAATTTTCATTTATTTCATGTATTTATGGATTTTAAAGTTTTTATTTATGGTTTTAGCATTAGGTATGTCTTTATACAAGTTTAAATAGGCAGTCATTTGTGGGGTCTGGAATGGATTAACTCAATTTACATTATTTCTTATGGGAAAAAATTATTTGTTTTTTGACCAAATCAGTTCTCGAACAGCCTTCTGAAAGGGATAAAGTTCAAGAACCGAGGTTCCACTGTACAACTTAATCTGGACCAAGTGACCGTCACCTCCCTAACAATTTTTAAAATCTTATCATTGCCATCCCTGCCCCCCAAGTTGACATCCATGCCATCGTGGAAAATAGATGGGGGCCCTCTGACAACTCAAATGACAGCCCTGGGGCCTTTGACCATATATTCAAGTGCCTCTGCTGAAGACCATCCACATACAGTATATTGCAAGGTCATTATTGGCCTCTAGGGGGCAGTGAGACATTGTTGTTGAATTCTGTCCCAAGTTACACATAGATCTGCACTGACTGGTACAAAAGACGGCCTGGCTCACGTCAGCTGTGGCAAGACGCAGTCCTTATTCTGTAATAAGGATCAAACGACCACGATGCCCCTTTATGATACGATAAAAAAAGACATGGTGGCAGTTAGCATACAGCATTTGCCCCAGAGGGCAATAATGGCAGCCAGGCTGCAGGATTAGATCCACAGAATACCTGACTATGGCACCGTAAGTGATGCACCACGCAAGACACGACAACCTAGCTGGGCACCTGTTAGCGCAGTCGTCTGCATCGGGACAAAGCCTGTGCCATTATGTCCTGTGAGCTGGGGGGGGGGGGGGGTGGCATGGGTACTCCCCAGGCTCACATGCTCTTGTAATGAGAGATGCAATTACTATCAATATCCCTGCCACCCCGTGGCAGTCATGTGTAGAGTGACAGCATGCAGGGTCCCAGCTGTGATTGCATCAGGCTGACGGGTGACGACGGCCGGGGGAGGAGGGCTGTCATTGGCAGGCGCAGTGGCACTCGGGAGTATATTTAACGTAGCCCGAAAAACCAGCCTGCTCTATTTTAAGAGCATGTGACTCCCGCAGTAGGCACAGATTATTATGCTTTGTGTGGCTTCTGAACCTATTACTTTAGCAGGTGTGTAACGTGCCTCTCCAGCTGTGCTCCAGAATCGCCTTGAAGCGATGATCCCCTTCGAATGACGACAGGACGACAGGGCTGGAAATGGATTCGTTTCAGCAGAAGCTTCCCAAATGCAACATGCTGTTTAGATTTATGACAACATATATAAAAAAAAAAACTCGCTTCTCTCATTTGAAAGCTCCTCATTCTGTGAACGTATGTTTAGTTCTTGCTTTATGAATGGGTAGCGCCATTTCCTTCCGATTATTGAAGAGCAAACATTAAAAAGAGGCAAAGCCAATGAAGGAACAGAGGGAATGACATAGATACAGGTAAATCTTCAAGCTGGGATTTCAAGAAATTTCTAATGGACAGCGATCGATGATGGCCGAATTCAATAAACTGCTCCTTTGACACAAGTTGTCCCGCCCAAAAGTCAAGGATGTAGGTGGAGATGTACACCCTTTCTCATTTGTAGAGACCCTTAAATTGTCCCCATCGATAATTCCGTTAAGGTTGAAGTATGATATGTTTAGCCATTTACATCAGGACCAATACAGGTTCACATTTCCTGCATTATGGTCTAAAAAGTAGGGCAGTGTAATGAGCCCCGACAGGGATGAGCTCTGGCCTTGTAATCAGATGCAAAAAGCAAGTCTGCATTCTGCTTTGAAGCTACTTAGAATCAGAAGAAGGTACATTTAGGGCCAGCAAACACATAATCTTAGAAAATCTTAATATTTTCATTAAATCTTTCATTAAAGATATGGCTATTTAAGAATACAAAACGAATATTAAAATTATAACCCAAGTGAAGTTGATTCAAAATTGCATAAGCATCCCTAAATCCAGCATGTACTGTTGGAACACTGTTAATTATTTAGGATTCTCCGGTTTGCTCTCAAAGTACATACCCATGCAGTTAAGTGGCATCTCTGGATTGCCTATAGTTTGTGATTATTTATGCTCCTTGTGCTTTATCCTCCCTGGAATATCCCCCCCACCCCCAGGTGTAAGATGGATGTATGGACATTTTTACTATATGAGTTTATGTATTATTACATAAAAAGAAAAAGTACAACAAAGAAAAACGCCTATAAATCCAAAAATAAAAAGATAATGATTCATCCGTCTTGCACCTATGGATCCCGGTCTGGGTCACAGTGAGGCCTGAAATCCTAATAATAATGTCTTCCCATGGCACAGAAAAGCAGGCCCACACATCCCTCCCTGAACCCCTTTAATCACGTCACCCCACACCCACTTTGTGACTTTATCGTATCACCTCCAATACAGCAACCATTGTTTTTTTGTGACATTTCGAAAGAAACCTGCCAGTAAGTCAGTGATCAGATGTTGATGGTTTCAATGACTCAGTTCCATGTGTATATATTGCTGGCTGGTGTCTTTAGCTGTCACCTCCCTTGCCAATGGTAGGGAAAAAACATAAAGGAATATGGAAAACATAATTATCTGTGAATCCACCTGCTGTAACATTTCAGGGATCTCTTTTATCTTATCTTATCTTATCTTATCTTATCTTATCTTATCTTATCTTATCTTATCTTATTTTATCTTATCTTATCTTATCTTATCTTATCTTATCTTATATCTCTATATAACATTTGCCCTGATGTACATTCTGATTGTGGCACTGCCTCTAACCCCCCTTCTATGCTATGACCTTTCACATATTTATTGCCACATTCCCAAATTCTCTTCTACAAGTTATAGCAGCCGGTATGTACATGCCCTTCTTCTAGCATGGTATCTCTGATTAACTCAGCTGTGTGCTGTCCAGAACTCAGTAACCATCACATCTAGTGTCCTGACGACTACTGTACACGTATTTACATTTCTCTATTGCACAGACCACATAGACTACTGCTAGTCAGCTCCCACGCCCTCATCTAAGCTTCTGCCTCACTGGCTGCACGACAGACCAATATATATGTCTGCACTGGGGCTTAACGGGTGTTTTAAATTTAAAATTGAAAATGCCTGGTTAGTCCCAGTACAGACATATTTATCAGTCTGTAGTGCACCAAACTATTAAGAAACCTTATATATATAATACAGTAGCACTATTTTTAAATCATGTAACCTGACAGACAATTCAGTCTCACAGGAATTACCTTTTGAGACATTTTATAGAGTGAGTACAGCCTGCCTTGAAAGAATTACAGAACGCCTGCAGGTTCTTCGCTCTATGCTCGACGTGAGATTCAGGCCCAGCAGATGTTTATTTCCTCTTGTCCTCCTCAGCATTGATCGTTTGCCCTATCAGGTACATATTCAGGTCATCTATCCTTAGCAGGAGGTGTGGAAATAATCAATAGCAACGACTGAGAGAGAGTCCTGAGCAAGTCTTTGCTTTCGAAGGTGTTTGGTCTGCCAGGAACTTATAATATTTAATAGGAATCTTCACCAAACCGTTCAAAGGTCATGTGACAAAGAGGGTCTTATTTTTTACGACGGCGAAAGCACATATCATGTCGGCGAAGGCAGCACATTATGAAACATCTTCTACAAAATCCTAGTGTAACACAAAGATTTTACTCTAGTGTGCTATCAAGTGTGCTATATAGTGTGCTGTATTTTATGATTGCGCTGAATTAGCACTTTGTGTTTGCGGCATTATGTAGAACTTGCCTAGTTTCTTCAGGCTTAAATACATGGGTTGTTGACATGTTTCCTTAAAGGCAGCTTGTTTGTGGGCCAACATGATGATCCCCTGTATTGTCCCAGCATGTAACTTCTTACAAAAATCCCCAGTCTGATCTGAGACATCAATCAACCAAATTAAGGAATAATAAGGAATGATATTTACAAACCTGTAGCAGACATCTGACATGCCTGTCCATCAGTTAGAGCTTTTGCTGATGATCTAATGGGCTGCTGTAGCCAACATTGGTGTTCCTCATTATCGAGGGCTTATTGGTCCAACACATCAGTCACAGAGCAGATAGATCAAAACTGAGAGCAATAGCCATTTGTACGCAATGCAGCCGGGTCCCTCTGCGCGTGTCTCCAAGCCTTGGGGGCGATATGTAATGGGAAACAGAGTGACTGTAGCTGCTCATCAGAACAGCTGTAGCATCTACAGCGAATCTCCTGACTGTGAAACAAACGTTTATCCCAGACCTGTGCTGTAAATGTGACAGGTCATTTATGAAATGTTTGTCTTCAAAAACCCATCGTCAAGTAAACATACTGGAAAGGACCGCGTCTATTTATTGTAAACATGGATTGCACCTGAGGGTGACTTTTACAGCTTGACAAATATGCACTGGCCGGCGGGACTGTGCATCGGAGGATCATGTGACGACTGCCCTCAGTGTTTACAGGAATGTACAGGGAGAGGGAGAGATGTTGTGATTGTGATGATAGCTGATTGTGGGACCATTTGAGACAATGGAAGGGGTGGGGGGTATAAATATTTGCAGTGCAAATATTTGAAAACATGATACACAAAGGGCAAGTAGATCTACAGAATCGAGCCATAGAAATAATGAGGAAACAAGATCAGCAAACTCATTACATATGTTCTCAATTAGCTTTTTGCTTAAATGGGTAAAAGCAATGGACCATGGTCGGCATAACCACTCTGTTCACAAGCTGTCAGGCTGTTGTCTGGGATTTTTACATGGATGTACTTCTTCTGGGTGTTCTATAGATTTTTGTCACCGATGACTGATGTTGCATGAAGTCCAACGTGATGAACTATGTCTAAATACAACCAAATTAATATTCAGTGTCACAATTTTCCTGGTGTATGTGAATTGTGCTATTCAATGAAGTATAACTAGAAGATAACTGACAATGAATTTGGTAACAATTAGGCCCGTGTTTTTAGTAATTTATAAA
This sequence comes from Hyperopisus bebe, assembly GCA_026777045.1. Taxonomy (NCBI): domain Eukaryota; kingdom Metazoa; phylum Chordata; class Actinopteri; order Osteoglossiformes; family Mormyridae; genus Hyperopisus; species Hyperopisus bebe. The sequence continues at coordinate 11,085,187 of JAODJW010000094.1, forward strand.
CACATCCATAACACATTATAATGCATTCATAAAGCATTATAAACATGCCTATAAGTATTTATAAAAAGGCATAGCATTATAGCCATGTTTATTATGAATAATGAATCCTTCGTAAAGATCAGATATATAATGCACTATAGACACCTTTATATGTATTATTTTGGTCAGTATAAGCATTAAGGATGCTTTGTACTGCATTATAAAGGTATCTGTAGTGCATTATAGATGACAGCTTAATAAAGCTTCATAATGCATAATTAACATGGCTACAATGTGTTATTCCTTTTTACAAATATTTATAACCATGTGTATATTGCTTTATGAATGAATGAATTATCACACATTATGAATGTGTTTATATATTAGTAAAAACATGGCCTTTAGTAAAGGGTTACAGGGAATTTTAGTCAGTTTAAACAGTTTGCAGAAGAGTGAGTCAGAGAGCTGAACTGTTGATGCTCCAAACATGGAGAAAGGCCAGGATTTGCACCAGAGTCGGCTGTGTTACTGTTCATCAGTGCAACCTGGGCTCTCCTCCAACATTATTTGTTAATCAGCTTAATCATTTCTGGTGAGTCAGATCTAAATATTAGCCCGCAAACACCTGTCTACACTTCACAGTGTGTCCACAAGGCCATTTCATTACCTGATCTGTTTGGAAAATGTTGCGGTTTGATATCTGATAAGGTTTCTTGTACGAATGGAGAACAACGTGGCTCAGCCTGTTATCGATTTTCTTTTGAAGAGACATTCGATTAAGTGAACTGTTTAAGTAACTCTGGAAAGACAGTGATACAGCTGAATGACATTGTAAATGCATTTTCGTTGCACAATGTGCACTAAACAGAATGTGATTGAAGAGCAAAACAGCAAAGCAGAAAGGATCTAATATCAGGGAAGGCCTGAAATATGAATGAGGCTCTTACCTCAGTACTGTTTTTCAGCGATTCTGAGTCAGAACTCCCCACTACAAAGAACAAAACAGGAACAAAGTGTGAAAGTGAATAACAGCGATTATCCTGCGTGGTTGGCCTCAGCCAGCATCGGTGATGCAAAAGTAATTGATGGGGAGCATATTGAAAAATGAAACGTGTGTAATTTCAATGTAGCACTGCTATTTTATTTTTAGATACATACACTCATCTTGTTAATACTGTTAAAAAAACATGTAAAAAACTGCTTTGGGTCTTTTGGACAGCGACTGACAGGCAGACAGAGGATAGAGGAGGAGAGTGACAGCGTGAAGCGAAAGGAGAGACAGAGGAGGAAGGGGAGAGATGAGAGGTGGGAGGGGGTATGGGGGGCCCGGAAAAGGAGAACGGGATCCCGGCCAGGGAGGCGATGCTGCTCCAAGCATAGATGTCCCAGGCAGACCTGTTGAAGGGGATGGAACCTGTTGTAGGAGCTCAGTCACGGATGGAGGCGCAGTGAACCTGAAGCTCGGAGACGGGGCCGTGGGGAGCATCGCCCCGCTTTTTTTAGCGGGAAACGCAGGCCTGTGCTGGCACAATTTTTTTTTCACCTTCCTTTAAAATGCAAGTATAGTGCAGGAGAACTTGCTCAGGCAGAGAGGAGACACCTGACGGGAAATGAGGGAAGGGAAAAAGAGTGAGCGTTAGAGGGTGGAGTAAGCAAGGAGGGGGGGTGGGCGAGAGGCACGGTAGGTGGAGAAAGAGAGAGAGAATCCAATCCTTACAACATAATGATTAGGGCTCACTATCCCTTCCTGTGACATGGGCTGGGGGGGGGGGGGTTCTGAGGAATGAAAATAAGGAGGTGGGTACCATCCAGACTGGGTGGTCTGCAGCAACAGAAAGCCCAGAGCTCCACCGTAGACCCTGCGACAAGGCCTCCAGCAACGCCGAGAGCCGACCCACGGCCAGCCCCCGCCTCCTGCACCATCTGTTTGCCTGCGCTGCCAGCCGCAGATCTGGCATCTGGCGGAGCGAACCTTATTAAACGGGAGGCTGTCTGGGTCAGTCACGCCAGCTGCAAGCAGAGAGACCTGTAGGACCGGCCACCCGGCGTGCTTTCCAACTATTTTTGAATGAGCAAAAACGGTGTGGTTCTTGAGAAGAAACAAAACTGGCAAGAAACTCATAACTGACTCAAAATAAATGCAAGTGTAACAGAGTTTGCTTTTCCATTTTGGCTTTCAGACCCAGAGATGATATCTGTGCGTCGGGCAACACCGACTTTATACATCTGCTTAGTATAATTTTTTTCAAACCAGCTGATCCAACTTTGGTTACTTCCAATGACTTTTTTTTCGTGTTTGTCTCCTCTTCGTTTGAACAACGGACATGAGAGGAAGGTTATGAATGAAGCGGCTGATTGGAGGTGAAAGGCTGGTCTAGACTTGGTGTGGAGAGGCATTCCGACATACATTCTCTCTCTCTCTCTCTCTCTCTCTCTCTCTCTCTCTCCTCTCTCTCCGTCTCTCCCTCTCTCTTTTCTGTTAAACACACACGGGCTAGCTGCTTCTCACAACTCTGCTCCACTCTTCCACTTGTGTTCTCACCTCTCCAAGGATGTCGCAACTTCAGTCCTCCAGCTGCCTCTGAAGGCTTGAGAAGCGAAGGAAATTTATGGACGTCTTCTTTGCGCTTGTTTTTTTTTTTTATTTCTCTCTCACTCCTCCCCCCCCACCCCATGTTTTCTGGCACCGGCTCTTTTTTCCTCTCCCCCCATTTTTTCGTCTTTCCCGCACACTTTCACCAGTGCTTTAACCCACTCCAGTGCGCCCTGCAAGAGATAATGTGACCTTCTGCCAAAGTGCCAGAAAGCACGCCACGGGCACCGTGGGTTCCTCTGTCGATACTGAAATAGACTCAAACAAGTGCCGAGAGAAGAGAAAGAGGAGGGGGGAGAGAGAGAGGGAGAAAAGGAAAGCCACTGTGGAAGCGACAAGCAGAGGATGAGCTGACGGCTGCCGGGGCTGGATGCGGATTGCCAGAGCAGGTAATGAATTACCTTCACTCTTTCTGTGTCTGATGCCGTCCCCCGCGGTCAAACAGGTGCACCCTCTAAGAAAACGACCGGCTGTCACCGTGTATTTTTTGCATTTATGGGGCCTCGGGGGGAAATCGCTACTTCTGCTAATTTGTTCGGGTCGCCCTCCAGAAAGTCCTGTTGCATGCGTTGGGTGGGAAGTGCACCCCGACCCGGCATTTCGGGACCCGTAGCCGGTGCTGTAATTCCAGACAACAGTTGTGTAGCAGGTGTGCTGCTCAGCGTGAGTCTGGGCCAAATGGGAGGAAAGAAGGAGATAATGGCATTTTAGAGGGCGAGGGCCACTGGACAGGGCTAGGACACGTGTAGGGTAAACAGCTCGACTGCTTGGTGAGAATTAAGGAAAAAAAACATTAGACATAGTTGTTTGACATGACATGATCAGGAATTTCTGGTAAATTTTAACAAGTTTATGAAGCAGGTATTTGATTGCAAAATATATATGGCAATTTAATTGTTCATCATAAGTAAAGTCACTATTATGAAGTTTTTTTTAATCATCAACTATTTTACTGTTGTATTGAGAGAGTGTTTAAAAAGATCAATCAAAAGTGAATCAGTGACATTTGCTGAGGGGATTTCTTTCTGGAGAGAACAGTCCTTTTGGTTTTGGAGTTTCGTTTTGGGGCAGAAAAGAAGGGCAGGAGGCTGGGAGTCGCTATTAGAGGATGTGATGCAGCCGCCTGAAGTGTGACAGGAGCCACGGCAGACAGCCCGACCTGACGGGCGAACAATGGGGAGGCGAGAAGGAGAGCCGCCGCTCCCCCGAGACCTCTCTGTGCGCCACAGCTCCTCAATCCTCTTTTTCAACTGTATCCAAATCTTTGGAGCTGCACCTATTTTTTCATATTCAGCGGCAGCATTGTGATGTGTAAACCGTGCTTCCTATAATTACCCTATTTCTCTTAGAGTTAGGGAACTGGAAAAATCAGAAAGAGGTTCATATTTAAATGGCACGAGTCTGTTGCATAACTTTGAAAAAATGTCCATCCGTCCATCCATCCATCCATCCATTTTCCATACCCGCTTGTCCTATGTGAAACTTTAAGGTAAGAAAAAATATCATGGCATGACTGCCAAATTTCCTTTCTCTGTAAACTGCCTTCAGTTTAAAATAGGCAGGAGATGTGAAAGCAACAGCTACGGTCAGTGGCCAATTCATTAGCTAGTTCCAGGCTGGACCTACTTTAGCCTCCTGAACCATTTCAAGGGTACGCATATTATGCATTCAGAGAAGCCTTTCTCTGCACCACTGTTGCTCTGAGATGTTACTTTCATATTTGTGGACTTCCTGCTAGGTTGAACGAGTCTGGCCATTATCCTCTGACCTCTCATTAACAGAAATGTCATTGACTAAATTTTGTTTGTTTATTGCACCAGTCTCCATAAACTCTAGACATTGTAGTGTGTAAAACTCCAAGGAGCGTGGCTGTTTCTGGGCTGTAATCAAGCTGTAACCACCATGTGTGATAGCAACAATCACACCACATTCAGAATAGCTTAGACTAGGTGTTGTAGCCGTTCTAATGCTTAGTTGCACAGTAAATGAGCCTCTTGACTCTGTTTGCACGCTGTATACATTCAGTTGTAACCAGATGATTTATGTTTGCTGTTTGCATTAGCAGGTAGGTATATCTAATAAACCAGTTAATGAGTGCATATGGGAACACTGGAAGCCCTATGTAGTCAAGGGTCACAAAGTGTTAAATGAAAATGTGTGTGTGTTTTATGTACTGTATATATTACATTGTTGGGACCAAATGTCCCCACAATGTGATAAAAAAACCTGTTCTTTTGACATTGTGGGGACCATATTTTTCGATTTTGGTATTTTGATTGGTTACTGTTTAGGATTCTCCCCATAGAAATCAATGGACAGTCCAGAACCTATAAACGCGTGTGCGTGTGTGTGTGTGGGTGTGTGTCGGGGGGGGGGCAGCTCGCCGCTTCCATAGCTCTCTGTGACGTAGAACCTGATGCACTGATCCCAGTATGCTGGCTCCAATCTCCTAGAACTGGTCCATCACTCAGCAGGGGCACACAAAGTCCACCCAACCTCAAAATAAACCTGCTTTGGTTCTGGCTATTTTACCAATTAGATTATGCCTGGACTACAGGTGTGGCTGTTAGCGGCGGCCACACGGCTCTCCATCTGTTCCTGTCTGACGGAAAGCCTCCATGACCAGAAGCATGGCAGAAGCTACATTGTAGGTTGCGTGGATCAGTAGCGTGCTGCGCCGGGGTTGCTAGGGGAAATAAGACAAGCTGGCAATTACGACGACGTTTTTAAACGGGCACAGCTATAATTCCCATAAAAAGTTGCCAGGTTTTCCACAGTGCTGGGATACGAAGAGGGAGCGGGGGTTGGGGCAGCACAGAGACCGTCCTAAATGCACACAGTCCACAGCCCAGTGGCTTTGAAGCTTTTTATCACTTCCTGCCCTGTTCACGACAGACACCTGACAGATACGAAGGCCCGACCGGCCATCAAATCGGAAAGAAAAGCAGTCCAGCGCCAAGCTGTTCTGAAAATGAAAAGGGTTGCAGCACTGTGCTCTGATGTACCCCTGCGGGGCCGATAAGAATAAAAAAAATAATAATTAGAAGACTGAAACTAATAGGACACTGAATGTGTGGTCATGAATCAACAATTGAACAATTCCCTTTTGGTGTAAGTAGGAGCTTATTTAAGTGTATGTTCCGCTAGATCAGACTGACATAGATTAAATATATTTTTCTCCAAATTTGACAGGGGTGCTATACACAGAGATGAAAGGGATCACAGGGGCGCTATGCTTAGAGGAGTCATACGAAGCTCTGATGAGGGTGTTCAGAAGAGGACAAACATCCAGGGCAAAAAACGAGCCAATTATTCTCAAGGCACGCGGCATGCAGCGGGAAAGATACGCTTCACTATCCCAATAACACGGACGCACAAGTCTTCGGCTAAGTCCCAAGCATTTGTGCAACAAAAATAGTGTTGGGTGACTTTTTTTTTTAAATATTAAACAAAAAAAGATGTGGAATGACCTCCAGAGCTGCAGCTCAGGGTGAACCTTGTCAGCTCCTCCGTCTGTTCGCTGCCAATCAGTGCCGGTCAGCCTGATGAAGAGCTGGGGCATCTGGGGAGTGGAGCTTTCATTTGCATCCAGCCGGAAGAGACGGGGAGGAGTGGGGGGGGGGAGAAAAGAGAGCAAACTGTGATGGGACAGACGTGCGCGCGCACACACGCTGCGATGGAAGGCGGCTCTAGAGAGTGACGGCTCGCAACCAGAGTTAACGGAGCAAGGTCACGGGCGTGGGTCCGTAAATCCGCCCACGTCGGAGAGGGACGTATAAATTCACATAATCTCCCCCGGCGAATTTACGCTGTTCATAAATAATGGCGGAAACGCGATGGGCCGGCGGGCCTGCTTTTGTTTACGGGTGCGCCCTCCTCCCAGGTGAAGCTACGAATTCAAACCCGTGTTCATGTTTGTGTACTTGTCACGTGCACTGACGCCCACTCGCATACCACCTGCCCACTGCCAGTTAAGCGTGATATTAATGAAGAATCACTGAGAAATAACAGTAAGTAGCAGCTCCAAGCAATAATGACCCCAAGAACAGTAAGTAAATAGCATTGTGTACAATAAATAAGACGAAATATCGCAAAGACAAATGGGAAAAGAGATCGGTGCTGATGAAGAGAGCGTGCGGATGATCAGCGGTTTAATTCGCAGTGCCCTTTCATCCTATAATTAGCAGCTGTTGAGTGGCCTCAAGGCTCGCTTCTGAACCATGAGGCTAGAGCTCTGATGTTTCCTCACCGTCTGTCAGAGCATTTCTGCGCTGCTGTGCTGTGTTGTGCTCGACCCTGATCTGTATGCAGTGGATGCACCTCACAGGCCATCGCTCAGTCCTCTAGATGACCAGCGCCTGATCTGGGATCAGCATCCCTTTGCACTCACCTCTTCCCATCCCCTATGGCCCATGCATAGACCTACATGCTCTTCCAAAGGGCAATGAAACGATATCAGGGGCAAGTTGTAAATGCAGAAGCTGGTCAATGGTTGCCAAATCGCACTTGGTCTTGCCGCGCCCAGAATGTTACAATGGCACTGCAACCGATGCCAGTGTTTCCTCTGAGACCCACAGACATTCTATGTTGGGAGCTGGGAGGGAGCAAAAATCTGGACTGCCTGTGGGTCCCTGAAAACTGGGGATGGGAAACACGGACCTAAGCAGGTGCTCCAGAGCATTACCAAGAAGTTGCCGTCACTTCAGTCCCAATTAAATGCCAGTGCTATCATTTCCGTGTCAATGGAAATGTCTACGTTCATAATGTGATTAAGACTCGCAGGAGTCCTGCAAATGTCAGTGTTCAATTAGACTTATGACAGCCACGTCGGTGTGAATGCATGGACGGGAATAAAGCGCACCTTCGCTCCATCATGGCACTAGCCAGTGCCAGCCGGCAGCCAGCAGATGGAAGTCACATGATCACAGCTCTCTGAGAACGTCACCTCTTACAGAGCCTGAGATTGCCTTCTTTGGTTCCAAAGGCTGAATGGCAAAGTCTGGTGTGGGAGGGGCTTATTTAGATCCCACGGCTGCCCCTCAGATACCCTTCAGATAGCATGTACAGATGCCCTGCTTGGGGGAAAAGCAGGATGTCTGAGACCAGACCATCACAGAATTACTACGGAAAAGCATGCAAGATGTACACAAATGTTTAAAATACAGTGATAACAGAATCGGCGCCATCTCATGAGTTTCAGGCTGTCTATCTGGGAATGTGGTGGATGATGTGTAGCGACGTGTCTCTATAAATGTGGTGGATGATGTGTAGTGGCGTGTCTCTGGGAATGTGGTGGATGATGTGTAGTGGCGTGTCTTGAAAAGCATGTACAGCTTGTAAATACAGAATCGTACAAGGGCAGTTTTCGTTTTGTAGTGGAAAGGGGTGTTTTTCTAAATATC
>JAODJW010000094.1:11111124-11147367 GCA_026777045.1 Hyperopisus bebe
TGTGGCCCAAAAAGTCATTAACTTTAAAATATCTAGATCTAAATTGTTAGGAAGAATTGACAGTCCTTTAAAAATAAAATAATTATGACATTAAAACTGTACCCCAGTGTCTCCCGCTTAACTTGACAAAATGAAAGAATAAGAATTGATTAAAACACAGGCCACTTGATAATGCCTCACCTGTTATTTGCGAAGGGACAAAGCATGTTTGCAGTCCGTTTGTAGTGGTGCAAGTGATAGGATGGGAGTAAAGGTGATTAATTATTCCATTGTTGGAGGCAGTATTAAATGTGGCGGTATTATTGCAGGTGATGTATAGTGTGGGGCTAGAGCAGGCACAATGCATGCAGCTTAGCAGATAGGCTGGGAGGACCTTACAGTCCATCTCCTCTCTCTTTGGGTCACCGTAGCCCAAAGTCAAAGCCCACGGGAATGATTTGTTTTGCGAAAAGCAGATGTCTCGTTTGTAGAAAACCAGATGCCTTTTTCTCCAGATGCTTTGCATCCCAGTTCTCTTAGCATCTCTAAATTTAAGATGACTAATTTAAATCACAAAAATAGAATGTGGGGTGAAACCATATTCAAATTAGTCATAAGAAAACATTATTTCCCCTTCACTGCTCCATAGTACAACTTCCTGGCAAAATGTGAATTATTATTAACAGTTTTTATAAATTTTTTTATATAATTCATGTCTATTCAGTGGAATTACAACAAAGAAAAATGGGGAAGCGCTTAGCGATCAATCCAGACTACGACTGAGATGATAAGTAATAAAACAGATAGAATCAGTTGCAGTTTGTCGTTGTGCACTGGAGCCGGACCTTTCTCTTTCACATACTTCAAGGTTAAAAGAAACAAGCAGTGTACATTTTTTGCAAAGATTTCACCTTCATTACTTGACATTTTTGAAGCTGTTGCAGTGTAATTAATTTTTTATCTGAAGCCATGAGTGACACACAAGGAGATTCAGGAGCTGTGTACACTTTTTGAGTAACAAATTGGAAAGTGTTCCAGATATGTTAAATACTGCAAGCAAAGGGGAGTGTCATTATAGATGTTTTCTATCAGAAATTTCTTATGACCATCTGGCTCATTTGTTTGGGGTCCATAGTTTAATTAAGGTACTGTCGGCACTGCTGTGGTTTCTATTTGATATTTTAAGACTCGATGAAACATTTTCTGTTTGTTTTTTTGTTTCTACCCAGCTTGATTGATAACACATGGAGGTTTATGTGAAGCTTGGCCTCTGCATGTGTCAAAGCATTGGAACATCGAGTTGGACCGCATTGTATGCTTGATTTGCAAACGAAGCCACATCAGAATGTGAAATTCTGCAACGAGAAATGCAGGATATTAGTCATTTGCCATGCAAACTCCAAAATAAGTGTAGCTGTAATATATAGCATACATTTGATGGTGAAAATGAAGTTTAACATAATTTATATGCAGCGCGTTGGCTCAGTGAGTAGGACTGTCACCTCACACCTCCAGCACGGGGAGCAGAATCCCATCTCCTTTCAGTACGTGTGGAGTTTGCGTGTTCTTCCCATGTTGAACAGGTTTTCTTAGGGTACACCAGTTACATCAAGGATTCCAAAGACATGCAGTTAAGCTAATTAGCATTTTTAAAATCGCCCATAGTAAATCATTGTAAGTGTGTGTCTAGTGAAGAGATTACATCCAAGGTGGACCCCTGCATGTGCTGCCTGTCAGAGTTGGATAGTTCAGGTCCAGAAAGTTAAAATCTAGACCAAGATTTTGTTGCAGCCAAGAAGTTGAGTACTCTGTGTGTAGTTAGAAGCTATTGCCATCCATTTTCTGTAAACATTTGTCCCATCCAGGGTCACAGGGGGTCCATTTTTGGGCTGAAAGGGGAAATCCGAGTACCCTGGGGAAACCCCACGATGACACAGGGAGAACATGCAAAGTCCTCACACCTGGTACCCCAGCAAATGCTTGAATGCTGGTCCTAGAAGTGTGAGGCAACAGTGCGAACCACTGTGCCACCATACCATTCTAGAAGTTATTTCTTAATCTAAAAATACAAAAATCTTGGTCTGGATCTGAACTTTCCACATCTGCTGCTTGTGATAGGTTGCAGTCGCCCTTGTGACCCAGCCTGATAAGCGTTTATAAGAGTATATACAGGTAGCCCTCCTCTTACGTGGTTTTGAAGGATTGCAGTATACTGTGCAATGACTTTGGATTATCAAAACAATACATTATAACAGCTACTGTACTGGTTTTACATAGAATTTACATTGTATAGGTACAGTTCTGTATACTTTCTGTATACTTTTCATATACACCTACTCCCAACCTGTAATAAAGGTCCCCACATAATCTAATAAGGATGCAGTTGAATCCATTCAGACTTAGCCAAGCTGACAAAAAGACCACAAAACTGGTGAAGATGTCTTTACATCAGTGTGCTGCCAAACTGCTTTTCTGAATGAAGTAGCACATCAGAGCTGTTAGGGCTCACAGGATAAAAGTAGCAGAAGTGCGGTAACTGGCTAAGCACAAAACGTGATGTAATCAATGAGAATCATTAATGGCATTTTCATTAATATGCGAATTAGTGTGTTTAAATACAAGTAGTTCTAGTCCTATCTTTTCTGATTATATTATACATTTATAATGTATGCATTTCTAAATGATGATGGACTAGGGATATTTACGCTGGTGTTTGGAACTTAAAGGCAGACATCATCCAATTGTAGAAATTCCAAATTACAGTGAAAAGAGTTACAGGTCATATCACTGTAGACAAATCTGACCTGCATCCAAGTGGTCATTACATTTCATTTTTGGATGTTTTGCATGTAACTCCTCAAACATCATTTGAAGTCTGAAAATGTTCCCATTGTCAGTGAGTTGTGCACTCTTCACCCTGTGGTTTCTAACATTTGATATCGTGCTTCCTCCTGTCTCCTGCAGGGTGAGGGCTCAGCGTTCCTGCAGCTTGGGTCATCCATAGAGCAACAGATCAACGGCATGTTCAAGGTGATGGAGGAATACGACTGGCGCAACTTTGTAGTGATCACCAGTCTCTATCCCGGGTATGAGACCTTCATAGACTACATCCACTCCTTCACGGACACCAGCTACTTCCTGTGGGAACTGCAAGATGTGCTGAGCTTCGAGATGTCTGAGGCCGCCAACGACATCCGTACGCGCCGGATGCTGCAGCAGGTCGACGCCCAGGTCTTGTTGGTCTACTGCTCCCATGAGGAAGCGGTCTACCTCTTCGCCATGGCAACTGAGGCGGGGCTAGTGGGGCCCGGATACATATGGATCGTCCCCAGCCTGGCTGTGGGAAACCCTGACCTCGTCCCCCCGGAAAGCTTTCCCGTCGGACTCATAAGCATCACCACGGATGGCTGGAAGAAAAGTCTGCGGCAACGCGTGCGGGATGGGGTGGCCATCGTGGTGAACGGTGTACAGAGCTTTCGCAGACACCAGGGGTTTGTACCCGAGGGCTACAATGACTGTCACAGTCCTATGCATCCTCCAAGCAACAACACCCTGTTCAGGTAGGCCATGGAGGCTGGAGTACAGCAGCTTTCCAAGAAAAAGTCCTCAGCGCAGTCTTTTCTTTAATGAAGTACATTCTGATTTTTTCTCTGTAATTATAAGGATTTCCCCCTGCAATCAATAAAGTTTATGTAGTCCAATCTGCACAGGGCTACTGCTTTGTTCTCCAAGGTACAAACAAAATGAATGTACCCCCAATGGTACGAAAATGTTCCTCAGGGTCCATTTCTATACCTTCAGTTAGACAAAATGTACATTTACCTACAGCTGGGGTACAATTGGCAGACCGTTGATGGTACAGTCCAAGTGACAAGTAATTGTACCCTCAAAGGTAACAATTGAGGATAAAAACTTTTTACCCTAACGGTATGAAGAAATGTAAAATTTCATTACATCGTAATGGTGTAGGATATCTTAGATAATATAATTTTATTTTATGAGTATTGCCTAAGTATTGTCTGCTCACACTGCAGTGCTGTTATTGTCACTGCAAAGGATATTAATCTGTTTATACAAATAGCTGACATAAAAGTCTGTCAGCCACATTGAAATGACTGTTTTAGTAGCCAAAGCAATGCATCTGTTGATGCCAGTAAGGCGACGTTCTGGTGTCCTTGGAAACACTTTAACCTCCCTTTGTCAATACACAAGAAAAGAAAAAAGTGGTACCTTGTCATATGAGGCCTAATTTCAAAGAGTTATCTTTGTGCCAAGAAAAACAGTAAATACTAGTCAAGCTCAATTGCATCTGAGGGCTTGAGGTTGTAAAAGTCACTGATTATTATTGGTGAAGGTCGGATAATTGATCATAGACTCCAGGACTCCAGGAACTGAATAGTTGGAATATGTTGTTTTTAAAAACTATTTAGACCTTTTTTTTGCTGGATATCTGTCTTCAAACCATATTTGGTCTGGAAAAAACAGCATATTACATTAACCTTTGTCTTTCAGGCATATTCACTACCACATAATTTACTAAGCAATATATTTGGCAGTGAAAGCCTTTTGTTTATTGAACTATCATAGGGTTATGCAGAATAGGATTTGTCCTTAGTATCAATATAGTTAGTTAGTTGTTACCTAATTTTGATAACTACACTATAGTTATGTTTACTTTCAGCCGCTGATTGTTTACTGTGGTATCCAGTTAAAAGCTATCATGACTGAAGATAAACTGAGATATTGTATAAAGAAGTCATAAGTAATGGGCTATGGGTGGTGAAGTGGTTCAGTGGTCACCTGATGCCTCAGAGGACGCAGTTCCCCTGTGCTAATATGCGTTTCCATTGGTACACTGTCCATTGGTTCCTACCTAGAGCCTAAAGAGGTACAGGTCAGGTGACCTGGTGAGTCATGGATGCCCCTGATTTATGCCATTAGTAGTTGCTGAACATGGAAGGATGTCCAGCTCTGTATATCATGTCAAGTTACATGTCACATGTACAATTTAATTTGAGAGTGACCAGAACTGAACTGCTGCTATTATGATTGGAAATGAGGTGTTCATTTTAAGAAACAATTGCCTTGTTACACTTATTAATATTAACTCATTAAATATCACTTTCTTTACTTAGAACACATTCTCACAAACATCAGAATTTTCCCTTCTGTTGATGATTACGAAGCTGAGTATTGTTCATCCAAGTGAAATTCCTTTGAAGCTTTCTGTATACTGACGGTATTGATAAAACACTTTTTTTTTTTTAAATACAAGGCTTGGATTCTGCCAGTCATTCCATCTGCTAATAAGATTACACAGATTAACAGGTTAAATAGTTTTTTTCACAAGGGGGCTTCTACCATCATTACAGACAATGTTTTAATCACATCCTTAGGCTTTGGGGTGATTATGCTTTCGAGAGACACATGGGCAGGAAATGAAAGGCTTCACCATCTGCAGTCTAAGCATGAGAAATGAGTACATCATGCCGCGCTATGGTATGATGTTTCACATGTAGCGTAATGCTTTACCAAGTGTCGGCGCGTCCTTCACTCACACAACACATAGCAAGTGCGGAGCAGCTCATCTTTACATAATTCAAATGAATTAATTGAAGTGTATTTTGCAGAGACCTGCTCATGACATAACGATAAAGATGATATATATATCGTGGCCACGTTATAATATATCGTGGGAACGAATTAATTAAACATGGCTACTTTTTCATAAAAATGAGGGAACGAATTAATAAAAATGCCCACGATTTATCTAAACGAGGGAACGAGAATGAGTTCGGTAAAGCGCCCTGGCTGAGAAGCACATATGTACCTCTGCAAGGTGATTGTAGGTCATTCCAACCTAGATTTGCCACTTCCAGTGTGAGGAAATATAGGACTTCCCTCACGATAAAATTTGCCGAGTAGGGGGCACAATAAAATTTGGGTGGGGGTGGTCAAACCGCAAATACAGGACAAATCACGCTCCATATTGGTTCAAAATGGTCCCCAACATTTTATTTTTCAATACTGGATGATTCCGTACAATACGGAACGGATGGCCACTTTATTCCAACCTTAAAATTAAAATATCTCTGCCCATACCAGCCTATGTCGAGTGCCCTAAATGAAAGTGATGCATTAAGCAATAAGTAGGCTATGTAGTAACATGTGCTCACGTTTTAATATATCGTGAGAACAAATGAATAAAATCTGCCCACAATTTGCCTAAAACCAGGGAACAAATGAGTAAATTGTGGCCACGATACATATTATCTTTATTTCATGAGCAGGGCTCTGTGCATTTTACATATGCTAATAATGGTAACATTTGCCAAAAATCCAAGACTTAGAAATCAAGAATTTTGGGCATTTATTTTTTGCTGAAATTAAAATATGCCAACTGCTGTTGCCCTCTAACAGGCACATGTTGAATGTCACATGGGAACACCGCGATTTGTCCTTCAACCCGGACGGCCACCTTACCAACCCATCCATGGTGATCATTACTTTGGACAGAGAGCGACAGTGGGACAAGGTAAGGACGCCCAAATGTATGGCTTCTTAAAGTAATACCTTGTTATATTAAGTGGCCTGATGAATATGGGCGGAATAACATTAGCATCTTACAGAATTTTGCTCATAATAAGCTTATAATGTAAGTTTATTCATAGAAATTTTAATGTTAATAGATGAAATGTGACGACATTCAGAAGTATAAAGGAAAGGCCTGTTCATTAAAAAGTATAAAGGCAAGATCTATTTGCTCTTCATTTTCTGGTCAATAAGTTTTTGAAAATCTCATTGTACAAGCGGAAATTGATAGTATGCTAGAGTTATTGTGAAAGATATCGCTCCTTATTTTATTTGAATTGAACTAAATGCTATTACAGCTATCAGGGGAGGATGTTGAAATTATTGTTTAGGTAATTGATTAAATTGGATTTTGGATATTTTGCATTTCAATTTGATTCCTTAATAAATTATGAATACAGAATTATTTATAGCTTTCAGGTTCCGCCTCCTCTCCAAAACTAGCTGTCACTCTGTACAAACTGTAGTTCTGGCTGAAGTTAATAGATGTGCCACAGCCCTTCTGTCATAATAGTCAACAATTTTAGATGTCATTAAAAATAAATGAAAATATGGAGAAATGAGTAACCAACTAAATGAACGGTAAGTTTGTGCCTGTTCCACTCAAATCAATCAACGTTACCATTGAATCAGTTGCATGTTGTAGAATTCTGCTTTGTGATAGAGCTTAATCGACTTGCAAACAGATACAATATTAAACCAACTCCCCCCCCCCCACTTGTTGGAAGCATTGCATTGCTGTTTATATTCTGCTTGCAAACCCAAACATACAAACCAGCATTAGAACATAAATGCAAATGGGGCACATTCCTGCCTAATCATTAAAAGTATATTATTGTTAAAAAGTTATAAAATATCTACTGCTTGTACTGGCAGCACATTTTATTCATCTATTCAGGAGCCAGCCCAAGGTTACAGCTTTATTTTTGATGCAGTAAATTCTTCCCAATTCTGTATTTACACTGTGTGACACATTGGAGCAGTGTGACCCTCGACCAAAACAAAAGCACTGAGAAGTTTGCTGATACTGCATATGTTCTTCATGTACCTATCTAAAAAATAATCAACAGCTGATATTTCAAGTTGTAAAATTGGGTGATTCTGTGGATTCTGTTGTTTTGTATAATCATAAAAAGTTACAACTGTAATATAGTTGTGTGTATTTAGCTGTTAAACATGAAATGGAGGTTTCGGGAAACAAGAATTGCTCATCGTTTGTGCTCATTTTACAATTTAAAAAGTTGGTAATTTCTGAAATTTAAATGTAATAGCTATCAAATTAAATACTAGAATCGTCACTCTCTCCTTCATAACTGTCTTGTCAGTGACAGTGCTTCAGGTTCAATAGGAACAATAGCATACCATTTCAATTTGTGAAATGCCTGTTTCATATGTTCGGTATATTTTTAAAAACATTGCTTTGCATTCTCAGTGACAAACCATTGCACGTGTCGTCATTATGCTGGTAACTGCATAAATAGGCGTTTAATTTCAATCTGCTGTATCCTTTATTTGGGGAGGGGTCAGTGTGACATTGCACACTTTTCAGTGTAATGGCCACGCATTTTCAACCTTTTGGAATAACTGCTTACATTTGTCTTAATTAAGTGGCAGTTTCATTTAAGGCAATTTGACTTCTTTACCTAATGGGATTTTCTTGACAACCAGCTCTACTTAGCCATAGAAAACAAATGGTCTTTCTAAATGTAATGTGAGAAAATAGGTCAGTTTCATTTTTCCCTACAAGTTATTGTTTTGCTGAATAACACGCGTGATCTGCATGGAAAACAAATGTTTCTCCCTTTCTGATTATGTGTCAAATTTGTGTTAAATATTTTAATGTTCAGGCTGAATTAATGGGAGACTATATTTACTTATAAAACGTAAAACATGGGTAAGTTACATGAATTTACCCTTGCCCTTCTTTCCAGTCCTTAAGCTTTTGGTGACATATTCATAATAATTTATAACCTATGGATTCAAAACATACGAGAAGTCTGAGTAATTGCCTACTTTATACACCTTCTGACTCCACCTACTGGTGAGATTGACACTTTTATTATATGTCACTGCTTCCGATATGAATCCAATATAGTAGCAAAATTCTAGTCGCTAAATGAATGGCTGTCTTTTATTTAAACACAAAGTACATTCAGTGCATAGCTCTTATGCGACTTAGCAAATTCATTTATGACAATTCTTTTCCCACGGATCACATTCAAAAGCTTCAACAAGTACAAAAGTGCATTTAGATCAAGAAGAACAAACAAAGAAATTCCCCCCCAAATGATTTAATAATGACGGCAAATCCAATTTTGTCTGCTCCATAAATGACTTGCAGATTACTCGCACTCTGCCGGGTTTTTGCATAGCAAATAGCTGGCAGATATGTTGTAAATATAACCCAGGCACCACCTGTGCTGCCAAGAAGCTGTAAGAGAGACTGTGTTGCTTTGAAGCTGGAGCAGAGGTAGACAAAGCACAAATGTCGAGGCTTTATTGTCAAAGAACACCTGCTGATTCACTCGCACGTAAAGAATGGGACCTTTGATCATGAGATTAAAGAAGTGCTGTAAAACAAAGAATTTTGGTATGTGTGGACAGCACAGACAAATCATTTTAACTAGCAGAATCATCAAAAGTTTTCAGAAATACCAGAACTAATTTTTATATTCACTATCACAGATCAGCCATACCATTAAAACCACTGACAGACAAAGTGAATAACATTGATTATCTCATTACAATAGCACATGTCAAGGGTGCCATTTTGTATTAGGGAAGTTAACAGTCAGTTCTTGAAGTTGATTTGTTGGAAGCTAGAAAAATGGGCAAGCATAAGGATCTGAGCAACTCTGACAAGTTATAAATTGTAATGACTAGATGACTGGGTGAGAACATCTCCAAAGCAGCAGGTCTTAGGGGTGTTTAATACCTACCAAAGGTCCAAGGAAGGCCAGCTGGTGAACCAACGACAGGGTCATGGACAACCAAGGCTCTTTGGCAAGCATGGGGAATGAAGGCTAGCCCACCTGGTCTGATCCCACAGGAGAGCTAGTGTAGTACAAATTGTTGAAAAAGTGAATACTGGCTATGATAGAAAGGTGTCAGATCACACTGCATCACTGACTGTTGCGTATGGAGCTGTGTAGCTGCAGACAGATCAGAGTCCTTGCTGACCCCTGTCCACCACCGAAAATGCCTACAATGGGCACCTCAGCGTCAGAACCGGACCAGTGAAAGAAGGTGGTCTGGTCTGATAAGCCACATTTTCTGTTACATCATGTAGACGGCTGGGTGCATGTGCATTGTTTACCTGGGGAAGAGAAGGTACCAAGATGCACTATGGGAAGACTGCAACCTGACATTGGCAGTGTGATGCTCTGGATAATGTTCTGCTGGGAAGCCATGCGTCCTGGCATTCATGTGAATGCTACTTTGACATGTACCACCTACCTACACATTGTTGCAGACCAAATTCACCCCTTCACGACAATGGTATTCAACGACGGCAGTGGCCTCTTTCAACAGGATAATGCACCCTGCCACACTACAAAAATTGTTCGGGAATGGTTTGAAGAACATGAAGAAGAGTTGAAGGTGTTTCCTTGGCCTCCAAATTCCCCACATCACAGTCCGATCAAACATCTGAGGAATGTGCTGGACAAATGAGTCTGATCCATGAAGGTCCCTCCTCACAACTTACTGGATGTAAAGGATCTGCTGCTAACGTCTTGGTGCCAGATACCACAGGACACCTTCAAAAATCTTGTGGGGTCCATTGCTTGATGGGTCAGAGCTGTTTTGGTGTTGCGAGGGTGACCTACACAATATGAAGCGGGTGATTTTAATGTTATGACTGATTGGTTTATAAATTAAAGGGAATTGTACAAACACAGATTAACCTTTGTTGAGGGCTGAATCACACATCTAGCTAAACATCCAAAGAGAGCTGTGTGGAAGCCAGTCAGCTTATGTGAAATGCTGCCTTATGAAAGACATTTAAACCTGGACACATACTTCTGATTTATTTCTGTTTTCAACAACTGAACACAAAACACGTTTTGGTTAAAGAGCAATAAGTAGTTGAGTTTAAAGCATTATTTTTGATTGCTTATGATAACTTGGGACAGACACTCTTGTTCCTGTGCTATTTACCCTTGGAACATAGATGTGTGTATGATGAGGTGAGCTTATTAAAATGTTCTCTTTGTCAGGGCTAGCTGGGGACAGGGATGGGACCGACATGACACAAATGTAAAGAGATGGGCTGATGGAAACGAAATACAGAAACATGAGAGTAATGTTATAGCTAACTAATGCACATCCATCCATCCATCCATCCATCAATCAATCATCCATTCATCATCCATCCATCCATCCATCCATCCATCATCTATCCATCCATCCATCCATCCATCAATCAATCATCCATCCATCCATCAATCATCCATCCATCCATCATCCATCCATCCATCCATCCATGAATCCTTCATCTTTGATACAGAACATGACTGCACTAAACCTAGAATCTATTCTAGAAAGCAAAGGGCACATGGCGAGTGATATACTGGAAAGGATGTCAGTCAGTACACACGCATGCAAAAACACACGCAGATACGCAGACTATGGGCAATTTACTGACAGCAATTCCCCCTGAAGAGACTGGTTTGCTTTGATTGACCCCATGCAAACACTCATTATAAATACACAAGAATCAGATTATATATTTATGGATGGATATATGTTTCACATTTTGTCACAAACATAATCATAAAACTTCAAGCTTGAAAGATACATTCATACGTTTATAAACTGCTACTCTACTGATTCTTCTCTTCTGTCACCCCATCTGGGCATCCTCCTCTTTCACCCACATGATTTTTGAGTCTGGGCCATCACTCAATCAAAGGGCTATCTGGAGCTGTCACCCCCCTCCCCATCCCCGTTCATGTTGTGTCACTAATTTATTAGTGGGATAAATCATCGTCCTGCTCTTTTCAAACATGAATCCCCTGGCAGCTGATGAACGCTGTTTTTCACGGTGCCTGTGGAGTCATCCCCAGCCAGTAAGAAGGTACCTCAAGTTTTTTTTTCTTTTGACACAGGATAGCACAAGATTAATTTGGAAATAAGAAAGTGATAAAATAACATACCCTGCATCTATACAAAGAGAGTTCCTGAAAGCTGTTTTGTTCAAATGTATACTCTACCTTTCACCCCCATGTACAAATCAGCATAAAAATGCAAAGTCTTACGGAGAGACAGGGCCAATTTGAGTTAATGTCTGTGAGTCTCATCAGCTGATGACACCCATTTAGTTTCCTGACCTGATTATTTCTGCTATAATTAGCTAATCCATAAGGAAACAAAGTCCACTAGTCAGGGGATATAAACAGCAGCTCTGCAAATGGACAAGCTCACCGCCTTTAATAAGCCACGGCAGGCAGCCCTACGCCGTCAAACCTCAAAATAATAACAACATGTGCATTTTGACATGATTAAGTATTTCAGTGTTTTCTCACTTCTCCTATGTTAAGAGTTATTTAAACAGATCCGCACTGCAATGTGAAATGTCTAGGAGTTAGTCATCCTTTAAAAAACATCATTCTTGTCATTTTTAGAGCATAAATATCTCACTTGAAAGTGGCTGGCTGCTTTGCTAGAATAATCTTATAATTGTGACACATATCCAATAGGTAGAAGCCATATGCCATACGGAGATAGCTAGGTTGATCCATTTCACACGAATGCCTGTGTGTTCCCAATAGTGAAACAGCCTTCTCCAACACTGCAATTTCTCTCTATAATAACGCCAGAACAGAATGGCAGCGATCTGACGAAAACGTTTCCCTCAGATGTGTTGGAGTCATTCCTCAAAAGTTTATCAAATGAGAGGACGGCATTGGCATGCCCACTGGGCAAATGTAGTGTTAATAGAGCAGAACTGTCTGAATTGTCCAGACTGTCTGATGGCCCTTCTAGTATCTGGAGATTTTCTACCATGGTTTGTGTTCGGAGCTGTCAATCACAAAGCCTAGTAAGAAGGAGGAAAGAAAAGATGCATTGATCTTTGGTCAGATTCCATTTAACATGACAGCCAGCTGAAAACACAAATACTCCTTCTCTTTGTTTTCTCTTGTGAGGAAACAACTTCAATTAAAAAGGGTTTTTCATAGACACACTTGAAGCTGTTATATAAAGGATCAGTAATATATTTAATGTTATAAAAATATACTATCATCCCATTTAGAATGTAATGCTTGTTTACATGTATTATGCTAGTGCAAATAGTATATTTATATTTTGGAAGTTTATTCCTTTTTTAACACAGGGTGGCTCTGTCTTGCAGCAATGGGCTTTTATAAACAGGACCCTCACGCTTGAATGGCCCTCCTTGAGTTTTATGTGTTTAATTTTATGCGTTTAAAGCATCTTACATGAGATACCAGTTCCTTGAGTACCAAAAACACTCAGTTCTTGAGCATTAGATTTGTCTGGACCTACCTTGTGCCTGTAGCCTCCAGGATCGGCTCCGGACGGCCTGCGACCCTCAAAAGGACAAGCGGTTTCAGAAAATGGATTAATTTCAATCTCAAGACTCAATTGACCTACACTCAAGCTCCTTTTGGAGTTTACAGTATATTTAACTTTATTCTCTTTGACAAAATAGGAGAACGCGGCTATTATAAGAAACAACTAAGAAACAGTTAAATAACTATAATTTCATATTTATTGTAAAAGTAGTTTGGCAGCAGCTTTTTGTAGGTTACAGGAACGAAAAGTACAAACTTGAAGCTTCATGCCGTGCAGTGATGAGTGATGCAAACCTTAAGTGTTAAAACCACAGAGGGTGAAAACTTGTGAATATTTAAGAACAACAAACAACAAAAAAGAGAGGGTAGGCGGTAGGGTTATGATTAACACGTAGCGGCATCTCAGCTAAGTAGCAGTACTACTGGAAAGCATCTTGAAAGAACGGCTCACAAACAGAAATAATAAAAGCAGTAGTTCAACATCCAAGAGTGTTTAAGGAAATTATTAAGTAACAAGGATTAACAAAACAAGTACAGGGAGTTCCTAGGTGAAGGACGTTCGACTTAAGGATAACTCGTACTTACGAACGATGATGAATGAACATGAGATAAGTATGTAATTATATAAGACTTAGTTTGTGGTAAATTATTACACAATTAATAGAAAATACTATATTATTTGTACCTCCTCACGTAAAGTGTTATCCCATTCATTTAGAAAAATCCATATTGTGAAGTTAAAGAATAGGCTTGAAAATGTGGTTCCGTGAAATAGCATGTACAAAAAATCATAATAGGAAGAGATTTCTCAGTGGGTAGCACTATTGCTTTACACCTCCAGCAGTGGGTGTTCAGATTGCACCTGTGTGCGTGTGTGAGTGTGCATGTTCTCCCTGAGTTGCACAGTCTAAAGCAGTGTTTCCCAATCCAGTCCTCCAGGACCCACAGTCGGTCCATGTTTCTGCTCCCTCCAAGCTCCCTGCCAGACAGACCACATTTTTGCTCCTTCCCAGCTCCAGGGAACTAAAATGTGGACTCCTGTGGTTTCCAAAGGACCAGATTGGGAAACACTGGTCTAAAGGCTTGCAGTTGGGTGAATTGGGATCTCTGAATTGCTTATGGTGTGTACTCTGTGATGAATGATCATCCTGTCCACGGTGTACACCCACTTTGTGCCCCGTGCTACCTGGGACAGAGTCCAGACCCTCATTCTCTGACCTTGTACTGGAACATTGGTTAGAAGATGGATGGATGTAATGGGAAGTGTATTTGTGAGGCAAATGCAAGAAGAGCAATTGTTGAGATCTCCTGTATTTTCTGCCCAACAGAATAATCAAAAGTGAGCTCAGAACCATTTTTGTAATGCAGTACTGCCATTTTATCAGAATATTAGAACTTCTGACAGTACTGTTACTATTCCGTTGAGAAACTGTGCTCGCAAATTGTTTGGTATGTTGTTTAAATGGGCATATCTTAATTTTTGTAGCTTGAATGCTTAGTTATCAGTACAATGAGGCAATTTGTTCCCGTTCTGTGTAAAATGAGTAATAAAATCAAACCAAACATTGAAACATTTATAACTGCTGAATGTGATAATGGAATGCTTTTGCCATTCATCAGATTGAAATGTGAGAAAATTACAGTGGAATCTGTACTGGGGATGACTTGTGGACAGAAGGACAACAAAACAATTTATCATGGACTGCGTGAAGGTAACATTAGCAGTTAAATCAATAGGTCAAGCTTGCTTGGTGAGACCATTAGCATTGCTACGCTGCTCTTTCTTATGCTGAGCTATTTCTTTCCCTCGCTTTGACCTCAATTTTTGTGACATCAGCTGAAGTTCATGTACAGCATAGCTTCTCATGCTCGCTCTCCAGTGGTAAGGTTGCCAAGTGTAGGTTCGTTGTAGGTTTCTGACCTTATTGTAGCAACTCTCCTCATTGTTGCTGGGGACCAGCCCTGATCTCCCACACAAAAAGGCAGGGACTTTAAGTACGTGAGGAACAGGTCGAGATCTCTAACAACAAACTGTGATGAAGTGCCCTCAATTATTCATGCATTTTCCAGTCAAAT
Organism: Hyperopisus bebe; assembly: GCA_026777045.1. NCBI lineage: Eukaryota > Metazoa > Chordata > Actinopteri > Osteoglossiformes > Mormyridae > Hyperopisus > Hyperopisus bebe. The sequence continues at coordinate 11,126,307 of JAODJW010000094.1, forward strand.
ACACTTGAAAAGGACACTGCTAGTTCCAGATGAAGAAACTGCTAGGCAGTAAATGAATTTTAACTGGCAGATTAACAGATAATAAATGTACTATTACCTAACCAAATGAAATTTGAATATGAAATAGCAGTTTAATGGCAACCAGAAACACAAAATATAAGCCTATAGCAGCTAAAAGGTACTTGAAAGGTCATGGCTAGTCAACTATATAACTTGAAATTTGGTTTGACAGGCAAAAGAGTGCATGATATTACTGTATCTAGAAGGTTGTTCTGGGATGAGGAGGTCAGTAGATGAGAGGGAGGTGATGTAGGAGGACTTGGTTCTTACCTTCACGTTGGCTCTTTGGCTGTTTACAAGCAAATACAAGAAAACAAGTTGGAATTGATCTAGTTCAGGAGATATTAAATGAACCCAAATAAGATGACACGATGCTACAGAGGAATATACATTGCAGTGCTTTATCTGTCTTGTTTACCATCTGTCACTATTTACAAGAGAGGAATCTCCAGGAATATCTATCTGCATGTGGTCGCGCCGACTCAATATCACCTCTTGCGAGGCAGTTTTCACCCACATAAAAGAGGAATCCATTTAAGGCACCCGAAAGCACAGCAGCGGCGCTGGCCTGACGGGCAACATCTGTCTAGGTATCCCTTTGCAAAGGCCCTTCTTACACAGTCCCACAAGGGCCTTTGCCTTTTCCTGCACAGGAAGCTGAACGCTCTCCGGATTACAGGGCGATGTGACTCAGCTCGCCACGCTGCAGAGTTGACAGCAGTAGATATAAGTTTTGCCTTCTATGAGCCAGCAGCAAATCCTTCTCTTTGGCACATTGTCATTAACAGCATATTTACTTGCTCATTCCTTTTACAAAGTCCAACAGGGGCTCAGGTGTAAATTCGGCCGCTCCACAGGCGAAACAGTGTAGAAATAGATTATTAAGTTTGTAGCCTTGCCTCATTAGGAAATGGCCTATTATCTTTGTTACTGCTGCTACTTCTTAACCTCTCACTTCTTTCTTCGCAGTTCTTGTTGCTTGACTTTAGGTATTTTCCCCTTCATGCGTGTCTTATAATAGGGCCTTTGCGCTACCTTTCATAATTTGTTTTTTCTTTTAACGCCATAAGGTAGGGAGCCTTGAAAGGGGCATTCTCCAGATGCGGTACCCTGTCTGGCCACGCTATGGCAACTTCCAGGAGCCCTTGTCTGACAACCGGCACCTGACGGTGGCCACTCTGGAAGAGCGGCCCTTCGTCATCGTCGAGAACGTGGACCCCGACACCGGCACCTGCGTACGCAACACAGTGCCGTGCCGCCGTCAGGCCAACAAGACCGAAGTGTGAGTCCACCATCTCCGACTGCAGCCTTTTTACCTGCATCCCTTGTTTACTGGAAGACAGGAAGGGTGATCTAATTTTCTCATTTCTTTCTGAATAGTTATGTTGTGAGACACCATGTGGAAAAGGGACCAATGACAAGGAAGGTGAAAGATTGTCATTATAGCAACTACACGGTGTTCACAGGGGTATTCAAAATGGATATTTAATCTCATTAAATTCACGTCAGTAAGGCTGTTCTGTATATCCGTGTTAGTCCTTGATCCGTGTTTAATGCAGATGAGTAAATACCTACCTTGCAAAGCTGCGTTACACAAGGCTTTTATATTCTGTGTTTATGTAAGCAGCTGTGTTGGTTTGACACTACAAAGAATAGGGAAGACGGCTGGATGTCTCCTAAGATGTGTTACTCTGCCTGTTAGGGGTGATGGAAATCTAACATCAGTTATCCAAACAGACAAGAGGGGTCTTGAGACTGCCTTCTTGTCTTCTTCACAAGCTACATTAAATTCTTATAGGGAATCAATGTCTGTCGCATGGTCCTCCTTCTGCTCATGGCACATGGCTAGTACATCACATCCGCTGCAATAAAACAAACCGAATAATTACTAATTAATTTGAAACCATGATGTCTACTAGCAGTCACGCCTATACATTTCTCATGCTGGCATATCAATTACGCAAGACACGTATAGTGCATTGTTAAGTCCAATCGCACATTGATTGCCATTTAAGAAGATTTATGTCTAGCCTGATAAGATATCTATTATCCCCACATGGGGAGAGCCAGGCTGTTCCAGTACATAAAATTGTTTGACTAATAATGAGATTCATTAGTGAACAAAATGAAGGGAGCTTGACCATATAGCACGTAAGTTCTGAACCTGTACAGAATTAACACTACAGTATATCTCTAGGCGTTTACAGGAAATTTTTCATAGGTGCTGAAGTGTATTCCTTCTTTCCTCACTTCCTTCCATCTGTCTTCCATTACTGCTTATCCAGTACAAGGTCGTGCTGAGCCTAGAGTCTGTCCCAGGAAGCACAGGGCATCAGACAGGGGACATTTTATTACAGATGCATTACTAAAGTGTTGATTTAAAACTAAATGTGCACTCAACTAAACCAATAAATGCACTCAAATAAACCAGAAAAAGTAGCAGATACAAGTAAATTCATCTGATTGCAGGTTCTTGTGTGCAAAGCTAAACTGATGAAAATGATACTTACAGATGAATTTATCCAATTAGAGGGTTTTCTTTTTGAATTAATTTGAGTGTATGATTTTTGGTGTACCTTAATGCTTGGCCATTATGGTTATTTTAACCAATGTTACTATGGCAGTTCATCCCAGTTCACAGGTTATATTGATGCAGGCAACATTGTTTGAAAGGATGCTTCTCAAGCAAAATTATATATTTCAAATATTTATATATATATAAAATGTATAAGAATTTCTATAAATAAGTAGGAGATACTGTACATGATGCTGTAGGCCTTTGTGTCATGTTATAAACCGAGCAACTATTTTTAATCCAGTGCAAGTGTAAAGAAACATAATTACCTTATTGTCATACCAGCATTGTTTTTAATGTTTCTTTTTCATGCTATGACTTATAAGTCCTTATAGTGGGAAATAATTTGCTTTCCGGTATTATAATGAATGCCTCAACACATGCAGAAAAGTGCAAATTTCATGTTGCAAATGAGCAACAGTTAATATACAGGATGCTTCTGCAAGTCCTTGACCGCTGCACACATTCCGGCTTCTCCTTAAATCCCTGTTGTGCCTAGTTGAGATGGCGCACTTTGACCATGGAAGTTCATTACAGCAGAGGAGCAGCTATTTTTTTCCTCCCATGGGAATCCGAAGTGTCACCACATCTGCTCTCTGGTCTTCCGGGAACATCGAGCAACAGCAGCTACCATAAAACCAGGAACAAAACTGCATATGGCTGCTCGGCACATTTAATATATGGATGGGGGGAAGCCCTCATGAATAACTGAAATAATGGGAGAACATTACCCAACCGTAGGAGCCATGGCTCATGGAGACACCTTGATCAATAACCGTTATGTGTCAACTGCACAATGACAGCTGTCTTCAGGCAGCTGTGTCCCGTTGCTAATAGGTTTCGGCAAGAACAGAAATATTTAATTAATCCCATGGCTCATATACTTCAGCCTTTAGGAAGTGAAATTGGGGCTTGGTAAAGCATATTAATTAACTACAGTCACGGATGGCCTTTTTGAATCATAGACTGGCCTTCAAAAATCTGCAGGGGAATCTTCACAGGAGTGTTGGTACAGCCTTTCCGCATCCTGAAAGACATCAAAAAATGCCCAGGGATGTCTAGGATTCTCTGACCTCTGCCGAGGTCACTGTCCATGGTACCACAGTTAGAGAAACCGTTGACAAACGTGGACTGAATGTCAACTTTAATTCAAAATGCTCGCTGTAGAGAATTTGAATATTTAGTTTTCCAATTTGATGCCTAAGAATTCTGTCACAATATGCTACAGATAATGATTACATTTTTTTCCCAGCCACAAAGGGACCCTACTTTGAAAACAAAATACTATAGTCCACACTAATAACCTCATGCGAATAGTAAATAATGGGTGTGGAAAGTCATGGTTTTGGTGCCATCTTTATTGTCATGAATTCTGCCCTGCATGCAGCTGAGTGGGCCGGTATGACAATAATATGGACAGTACTAGAAAGAATAAAGCTGAAAAAAAGAAGAATCTACACCGAAAATTCCAGAGGTGCAAAGTTTCGATCCAGAAAGCACTAATCCAGACCAAGGTTTTGTTTCAATCAACCAGTTGAGTTTAAAGAATCACAGTCACAGAGTACCCAACTGATTGGTTGCTATAAAACCATGGTATGGATTTGTACCTTCTGGGCCTGAACTTTCAACCTCTGAAAAAATTCACAATGATAATGGCAAATTGTGACCAGTTGAAGTCATTCTGTGTAGAGGCTAAGATCTCAATCCCTTCATAATGCTGTGAGAAACCGATCAGCAGTTACAGGAAGTGAGTGACTGGGGTCTGTGCTGTTAAATTGGTATAATCACCTATTAACTGTAAGGGGTGATTCAATTTTGCATATAAAGTACTGCATGTTGCATAACAGCCTGCCCCAGCATGGATGGATACTGGATACACAGAAGGATGGACGGATCGATGGACAGATGAAAGGATTCATTCCTCTCCAAAAATAGTGGCCAAAACTGCTGAGCCGCCGTTTTACCTGGACTCACATTTACACACTGACACACACAATGTCGCCCGGAGAAGTTAGCTGACTGATTAAATAAGTTAGCTGCGATTCATAGTCTCCACCCCCCCCCCACCCCCCACTGCGCTGGGACCCAGCAGCTGGTAAGCTGAGGCGACGGGGGACCCTCTTGTTTACTTTATGTCTCCGCTGGTTTCACCAGGAAACACTCATCTCTCCAAACAGTTAATTTGTTTCCCTTTGTTGCGGCCCCGCTGCACCGCCGCCGCTGCCGCCGCTGCCGCCGCTGCACGTTTGCTCACCCCGCCTCACGCTGACAGCACACTTCATTAGACAGAAGGTCTGCCGGGGTGATGCATTATTATTATCCTTTGCGTTTCGCTCCAGCGCGCCCCGGCTTGTACGCAGGCGCCCATCGGGCCCCTGTCTTTTTGTCGGGGCTGCTCAGCCATCTCGCCGTTAAAGCATCAGCAAAGAAAGCCGGGATGCGCGTAAACCCAACGTGCATCACCGCTTCCGCCAAAGGACTGCAGCACCCTCGATGTCATCAAAATCTGCTTAGAGAATATAATTAAGGAAGTAGGGAGTTACTGAACTTCCATGTAAATGCAATCAAGTACTTAGGCACCTGTTACTTATCTAAGTAGCTGGTGTTGCATACTGTTCAAGGTCATTAAGTGAGCTGCACTTAGGGTTACGGGTAGAACAGGAATAGCAGGTTGGCAAACAGCATGTGTTACTTGCCTGACTTTGCTATCGGCTAAATGAAAGCTAAACCAACGACACAAAAGTGGCACGTTTCTGAAGCTAACTTAAAGCAAGCTCTGCATATTCCCTTATTTATTATTTAGAACAGTGCCCCGTGAATACATCCAGCATTGTGTTGCGTACTTGACCTTCTGCTCTGCTTGTTCTCTGCTCACATGGAATATAAAAGAAATAACTGCTGCTTGCATCATCTCAGGAGAGATTAATGTCGCTGCTTATTCGAGGCATGAACTATTTTCATCTAGTATACTGTACCCTGGAGCATCATTGACAGCAAAGAGGTGAAAGATCAAATGCCTACAAAATAACAGCTCTGTCCAACTTCAGCTCTGATACACAAATACCTCCAGAATCCACAAGACATCAGATACCGAATTTAATTATACCACTAGTGGGTAATAAGTCATAGTGGAGCAGACAGTCAATTTCAATTTAATAATGCACATTGTACAGTGTACTGTATAATTACATTCTAATTTCCTGCTTAAAACTGAAGATAAAAATGACTGCACGGTGCAAAAATGTTAAATAGGTGTATATGATAATGGCTGGAATGAAATACCATTATTATCCCATGTGCATTTATGCAATATGTCTGTGAAAAAAAAAAAAGTAATATGATGATTCTTTATTTTATGACCCCAAGGTAAGGATAAGATTAATGTGTCATTATGATTTGTTCAAGGTTGTGCAGTGACATGACTTCATAATATTATTAAAGTATTACAAAATGCACCAAAAATAATAATATACTGAATTTTTACCATTAATAATGGAAGGTATTAAAAACAATGCATAAGAAACACCATGATAATACTATTTGTTTCCAATATGGCTCTGGTTTAATTTCACGTCGTTGTGCAGCTAGAAAACATCTTTTACAGCAGGTTGTTGTTGATGTAAACACCGTTCTATGTGATTTTCTGGCGATTGAAACCAAGTTAAACATCATGGGAAGACATTGATAATATGAAAAATGACATCAGCCAACATGGTGTGCCACAATGGCGTTGGGGTAGAACATTAAGACATTAATGTAATCATGTTGCCAATAACATAACAGATATCCTACCAAAACTACATCTCACCAATGTAAGTGGCTGAATTGCTATTTATACTTCTACACTTTAGTCTATGTGTGTTGCCAGTATATAATTACATACTGCAGTGTGTGTACCCTGTGATGGAATGGTCCCATCCAGAGTGAACAACAGCCCTGTGCCTTGTGCAGCTTGGGATAGGTTCCAGGACCCCTTGTGGCCCAGATCTGGTTAAGTGATAAGAAGATGGATGGATGGATGGATGGATGGATGGATGGAAGTACCTTTTTCCATAGGACAACAAAGTGGTTCAGTGTCTCACACAGTTGTCTCACCCCTCCAGAGTATTTTTCCCTGTGTGTGTAGCATGAATGTCTCCTCGTTTTGTGCGGGTTTCCTCCTGCACGTCAAAGACCTGCATTTAGGCTACAGGGAGTCTCTCAGTTGCACATAGGATGTATGCGTGAGTGTATGGGTGCCCTATGATTGACACCCTATCCAGGGTATACCCCTTGTGCTTTGTGCCACCAGGGATAAGCTACTGGCCTCCATGCAACCCTGTTTGGGATTAGTGGCTGGAAGATGGATCTTTGTGATACAAATATTTGCATATAGAAATCTGTACATTGTGGGCATTCTTGTGGCTCAGGGATTCCTCCCACGATCCAAATGTCTGAAGGTCAGGAGAGATGAAGCCTGCAAATGGTCGTACCTCAGCACCTGTCCAGAATTCATACTATCCTGCACATCCGTCTGCCAGAATGTATGGAAGGAAATGTATGTTTTAGAAAACAGGCATGGTCAAAACAAAAATAAGTATGGAAAAGTGTAGAAAATATGTACGATGGGGATATTTTAAGAGATATGTGTTAGAAAAGTCACTGTTTTAGTTGTATTTCCTGTTTTTTTTGTCACAGGATTGCAGGTCACACGGAACCATACACTAAACTCTGTTGTAAGGGCTTCTGTATAGACATCCTGAAGAAACTCTCCCGTACCATTAAGTTCTCCTATGACCTGTACCTGGTCACCAACGGAAAGCATGGAAAGCTGGTCCGTGGGATTTGGAACGGAATGATTGGAGAGGTAACAAATGCCCTCTGCACCTTTCCCAAATCCTCCTAATGCTATTTACTGTATGCAACTCACGTAAGAACTTTAAAAACCAGTTACTCAGGCCATGACCTAAATGTAAGATTTTACTGTTCAGATTTCACAAGGGATAACGTTTATATCTTGGTGGAGTTACCACTGGATAAGTCATTGAGTTTTGTCTAGACATGCAGTCTTTTTATAGAATGAATACAACTTGGTCACACTGGGAGAAATAAGCTGGTGAGGGGAATTACTGTGCTCTGTAAATCACTGCCTGATTTAACTGAATGGGAACCAATTAAATACGCTGAAAAGAGGCAGCTGGTGATTGAAAGCACCTGTTAACCCTGCTGAAGTTTCTAAGTCTCTTTTGTTCTAAGTCTCTTTTTTTTGGTCAGTATTCCAAGGGCTGGTTACGCAAGTAAACTGAAGTAAAACAGATTGTTAGAGAGGTGCAAAGCAAAATTTAAGGGCAGGCATAATCAATGAACAAGCTGTGTGTTCACTGTCCATAAACAATGCAAAATAAAAACATTATAAATAATAATTTATTGACCTGAGTATTCTGAACAAGCCTGTAGAGTGCTAAATAATATTTGACGATGACTACACGGGTTTTACTGTAGGCACATTAGTTTTCCAAGAGTGCCAAGGCTGGAGCATCACTTCCCATAATCCTCTGCAAATGCAGGGGGTCAGTTACAGCAAACAAAGCATCAGGTTTGCTTGATGAAGTGCTAGAGCAGGTATAGTGACCTGAAGCTCCCGCTGGTGCTCCACTCACACCCTACCAGCAAATTACCGAGAAGGCTGTTAGCAGTTAGCTGAAAGACAGGCTTGTAGATGATGCTTAATTACTAATGCGTAATTAATTAATAATCACAAAGGGAAATCATTTAAAACACAGATTGAGAGAGTTTATCTCGTTTGTCTCCTGCTGCGTATCAGTCCCCTTAATCTTCTCGTTACATCTCGTCTTTTAGCTCCCAGCGGCTTAATCAGTTTAAATCATCACCTGTTCATCATTCCACCACGAGATTGTGCTCATGCAGTGAACCATTCTCTAAAAATACCTTTGTTTTCACAGTGGGAAATTAATATTGAGCAAAAGCTGGATGAATCAATAAAATACAATTTCATAATTAGGGTGAAATGGAAATATGGGTTTAAAACATAGACTAATCTGGGTTCATTCTGGAAAACAAATACGTAAGTCCATTTCATAGGTCACGCTTCTAGTATACAAGGCCTGGAATTGCTTATCTACCTCCAATGAATATCTACACGCAAATTAATTATCTCATGTTTTCACTCGGTTTTCCAGGATTGTCATTATATAAACAAAAATGAAAATGCACTGAACCAATAGCTACAGAAAATTTGATCCTATCTCTCAGTTCATTTAACTAAAATAATGAAATATTTTCAGACTAGTAAAAGAGCATAAATGAATATATGTACAGTATATTATTTATATACAGTATGCTAGCAAAAAAAAGTGTACTTTTTTCATGTACTTTTTCATTCCTAGCAGTTGTAGTGAGATTCAATTGCATGTTTAGCATCCATAAGGCCACTTACCACTGTGCTCAGGTTCATTGTTCATGTTCAGGCCTGAATTGTAGCCCCCAGGGCTCAGGTTCATTGTTCATGTTCAGGCCTGAATCGTAGCCCTCAGGACTCAGGTTCATTGTTCATGTTCAGGTCTGCATCTTAGTCCACAGCGCTCAGGTTCATTGTTCATGTTCAGGTCTGAATCCTAGACCACAGTGCTCAGGTTCATTTCTGAATCCAGGTCACTAGTGTTGAGTCCAAGTTTGAATCCAGGTCATTAGTGATTTAGTCCAGCTCTGATGACTTCATTATATTATTAGAACACCGAGCTTGATAAATAAGAAATCATTTGCATAAAATTATGAATGTAATTCTGAGTTGTACATGGGGCTGGAATGTTGTATGCAAAATGTTTTACCTATTATAACATGTATGAAGAAAACATTGTTCAAAATAGAATTAGATTCTGTTAGAACTAGTGAGTGGGGCTGAAAAATATACTGGTGGTCACAGGCACATCCAGTTAACCTGGTTCTGGTAAAGAATCAAGCACCACAAAACCTGGAAGCCCACACTGTACACTGCAAGAGGAAACAAGCATTATTTATGTTTTGTATGGTGTTTATGCATTTTTGAATACAGCTTAAGAAGGTATTAAGAGTCATACTGTAAGTGCTTAAGGAGATGTAGAATAACATCAACAAGAATCTAAATGATGCTCAGCCTTTGATAATTGACCTTATACAGCAATACAGGATTATAATAAAGGAACAGCAGTACTAGTGTGATTCTCTTTAATCTGCTCAGCAACAAAAAGTTATTTTTTTGCAGGTGATGGGGTTGTCAGATTTCAGCACTTCATAAATTGTGTCTCATTGTCCTGGTTGAAATGAAGGAATGATGGCATTTTCTGTTGGGGGGGGGGGGGCTGCACATCTGATCTAGTGACCAGATGTTCTGTCATTTTATTGACAGAGGGAGAGGGACTGGGCGGCAGACCGTTTACATTGATTGCCATAGGATGTGGCAGGTTAAATAGCAGCTATTTGTGCCACTTCTGTTCAGCCCCTCTTGCTCCCCCTGCAGGTTTTTTATAAGCGTGCAGACATGGCCATTGGGTCCCTCACCATTAACGAGGAGCGGTCAGAAATTATTGACTTCTCTGTGCCGTTCGTGGAAACAGGGATCAGCGTAATGGTGGCTAGGAGCAACGGGACCGTGTCCCCTTCGGCATTTCTTGGTGAGTAATCGCAGTACTTCTGAGATGCCAACTTAGCTGTTTCTGAATAAGTCTACTGCACATACATAAATAAATACAGTGTCAGTCAAAAGTTTGGACGCGTCAAACCACTTACAGAAGACAGTGATAGTGTCATATTGCATGACCTGATCACCTGACCTAAGATAGTGAAGGAAAAGCCACCAATGAGTGTTCAGCATGTGTGTGGGACCTGATTTGGGACATCTGGAAAAGCATCCAAGCAGGCCACCTGATGAAACTGGCATAGAGGAGACAGCAGGGTCAGCCAGTCCCTGGAGCGATTGGGCTTAGGGGCCTTGCTCAAGGGCCCAATGGTGGCATCACTTTGCTGACCCAGGAATTTGAACTGGCAACTTTCTGAGTCCCAACCCACAGAGCTGCCTGCCACCCCCAATAAATGAATTATTTTCTTATTTAATACTTTTTTGGTCAGTGCATGATTACATATATGTTATTTTATAGATTTGACATCTTTATAATTATTCCAAAATGTAGAAAATAGTACTTTTAGTTCTATGGGTAGGTGTGTCCAAAATTCTGACTGGTACTGTCGAATAATCATGGTTATAAGAGAGCTCTTACTTTCTCCTGTGGCTGTGTTTCTGTGACTCCCTCAGAGCCGTACAGCCCAGCGGTGTGGGTCATGATGTTCGTCATGTGCCTGACCGTCGTGGCCGTCACTGTGTTCGTCTTTGAATATTTCAGTCCCGTCGGATACAACCGCAGCTTAGTCAGTGCCAAGGGTGAGTTCTGGTTTGACCGTTTGTCTGAATTTGGGTTTTTTAAGGGAAAAAAAAGAGTAGGTACTGTATATCGCCAAGGCTAAGCAGCTGGGTAATAAATGGAGCTGCTCTGATATAAAAGGTCATTTCCCAGGTTTTAATTAGCACTTGTCATTTCACCAGTTTGACTTTGATTGATCACTTTGCTTTTTTGTTCCCACCCATAACAGGCCAAAAAGCAAAAATGCTGGCTCTGCGAAGACTTGTTTTGTGTTTCATTTTATATATTTATTTCTATGTACAGTAAAATTCCGTTATAGTGGACTCACTTATAATGGAATATCATCTATAATGGACGAGGTCCGCTGGTCCCGGCCGCGCGCCTTTAAGAACATGCAGAAAAAAAGCATTGAATAAAGCGGACTCGCATATAACGGTATTTCGCTTATAACGGACCAACAATTTGGTCCCCAGGGCCGCTTTTAGCTGTAGTTTTGTTTGGCTATAACGGACATGCCGGTGATATCCAGCGCAGATATGTGGTCGGGATTATTAATAGTCACAATTCTGGTTAGGTAAAGATGAATTACTACATGTACAGTATAATAATCTATACCACAAGTGTGTCTGCTGGGGTATGGCATGAGTTAACGGTGTCCTGTAGTTGTGTTCTAGACAAACAGCAACGCTGGATATAACGGTCTTTGGATATAACGGACTGTTTTGCCAGGTCCCTTGAAGTCTGTTATAATGGGGTTTTACTGTAGTAACAGACAAACTGGCTTTTGAGTTTTTGAGGCGGTATTTATTATTACATTTTTTTTTTTTACTTTCACTAATGTCTGGCCATAAACAAAAAATATCTATCGATAACTATGGATGGATGGATGGATGATGGGGGGATTCAGGCCCTTTTCTGCTCTGTCTGATTAAAGCAGCAAAATCGATAAATACGTCCATTTATAATATCAATATCATATTTCTTGAGAGGGTCTGATTGGCTTGGATGTACTTAATTCTACATGGCTATAAATATTTTCAGGTTCAATTTTTATGTTTCATAAATATTTTCTTTCCTTATTTTCACCTTGACTCAGATTGTCATGGTACATCTATTATATTGGCCATTTTTTTAAAAAATTAACACAAGTATATTAAACTGCACCAGTTAAACTTTACAGCTACTTCTTGTAACTGCTGAACTGAACTGACCTGAACTGAAAGTTCTTACTTACGTTATTCAGCTAACTGTAAAATTTTGTTTTGTGGAACACCCGACAGGTGGTATTCTACGAAGCAGGATTTCTTCATTAGCCAGATAACTTAAGCCAAATGTAAGGATTGTTCAACAGGAATGTCTCTTACCTCTCTTCCTATTGGACAGTTTTCACATTTGACTTAAGTTATCCAGCTAATTGAGAAATCCTGCTTTGTAGAATACCCCACAGGCATATCTTAATACTGGGTACTACAAAACTGTTCACAGCAATTTTAGTTGATTGGTTTATCTATACAAGGCTTATTCTGCTTTCATTCAGCCATCCATCCAGCTTTCAATAACCTGGAACTTATCCAAGGATGCACAGGGCATTAGGCAAGTTTGAAAGGGATGCCAAACCGTCATAGGGGGCATGCACACAGAAAACCACCGTGTGAGGAAGCCCTCAAAAGGTGGGAAGCACAAACAAACTCCACACATACAATGGCGGTGTCATTTGAACCTTAAACCCAAGAGGTGTGAGGCAACCGCGCTACAAACTAAGCCATCATGCTGCCCGCCATTATATTATGCATTGAGTGTTTACATTTCAATACATTTAAATACATTTCTTAGAATTATACAATGCTCTACAATTACAGCGAATGTTCAACCATAAACATAAAGTCCACAGACTTAAAGCAGGAGTGGACTAACTTCTCTGGGCCCCTAGGCTGACATGGGTAAGGCCCCCCCTAAGTGCACCATTTGAGCTACTTTTTGGAGTCTTAAGAGAAATTAGATGGAATTAAAAATGATATAACTTCAATAAAATGCTAATCAAAGCGTGGGGTGCCTAGTAGCCTCGGATAGCCTCTGCCTGTCTACCACTCTAGTGGGACAATATCAGAAACACGGGAGATGTCATTTTAGTCTTGTATCTTTGCAACATTTTCTTCTCCATGTAGGCTGCTTCTGTTCGTGCCAGTTCACTGTTACCACTAGACTCCTGAGTCAAAAGAAATCCACATAGTGTAAAGTCTCAGAGTAGGAAATGTCCACAGCTGGGATGGGGGCAACTTTGTCTACTCTTAAAACTGTCGCTAAAAATGCAAATAATAGACATGTTGCTATAATTTAAACGATCGTTCTATGTTATGTCCATAAATGTAACTTGTGGAAATTCTGTCTTCGTGGGATCCCTAGTTTGTAGGGGTCCCAGGCAGCTGCCTATACTCGCCTTATGGTAGGTCTGCCCCTGACTAAAGGAGCAGAATCAGCTGTATACAACTCATGGAACTTTCCAGAATGCGGTCATATAGGAGCGTAAGCCCTGAGTTTCAGAAAGTGGGGGTTTAACAGTTAACCTAGAACAACATTATGAAAATAATTGATAATGACAAAGGCAGTCTTATAGGTTTTCTTTGTTAATAAATTTAGCTCAGTCAGGATGGTCTCCTAATATTAAGATGCCTTAGTGTTATTCATTTACTTTTTTTGGCATGTTCTCCTCCTGTCACATAGGTTTCTTCCAGGTTCTCTGGGTTCCTACTGCAGTCCACAGACATGCAGTTTGGCTGATTATTGACCATAAAGTGGTTCTAGTGTGTGAATGTGTCCATGTGCTCTGAGATAAATTAGAATCCCATCCAGAATACACCAATACCTTGTAACCTGTGTGATAGGATTCAGGTCCACAGTGACTTGGCTCAGGACAAGTGCTTGGATGATGGTTCATTTGCTGAAGTAATGCAGGTGAAGATCCTGGGTGGTATAATGCAGTGCCTCATTTTCCCATCACCAACCCATAAAAACGTCTATTCCCTTTCTCCTGCTTCAGCTCCAGGGGGTCCCACCTTCACGATTGGGAAATCAGTCTGGCTCCTGTGGGGCATTGTCTTCAACAACTCTGTGCCCATCGAGAATCCCAAAGGCACCACCAGCAAGATCATGGTGTTGGTCTGGGCCTTCTTTGCTGTCATTTTCCTGGCCAGCTACACAGCCAATCTGGCTGCTTTTATGATTCAGGAGCAGTACATTGACACAGTCTCCGGGCTCAGTGACAAAAAGGTAAGGATAGCACATGTCTGCAGGTTTGCCTGACAAGTAGCCACATACAGATCTTACGAAATGTATTGTTTTAGTAGAATGTTGTCTGTCCTGTCGTTTTATCAGTGCAGTATTTTCATCTGTGCTGTTCATTTCTGCCTTGCTTTGTTATGAATCAAACTGAGTGGATTTGAATTTGATTGACAAATAATTGTAGCATATTTTATATATGACCATAATTATAAATTATCTGACATCTATCCATCATCTATCAACTTGTCTTGGTCAGTGTTGTGGCTGTTTGGAATCTTAAATGATTAAATACACTGATATAAATTAATGCTGTGAATTTCAATGCTGTGTATATTTTGCCTATTATTTACATTACTTAGAATGTGTGTTGTCATACGATAGTACCATGTGCAGTATTGTGCCAGCACTGAATGTAATATTTGTACTGAGACTTCTTCCTCAAGGTCAGTTAAGTCACAGTCTAAATTAGGGGTTCGATAGACTGACACCCCGTCTGTGAAACTTTTGTATGACGCAAAACTGATCCTTTATGTTGTTTGGGAACCACTAGTATAAATTATGAAAATGGTATGTATATGTGTGTGTGTGTATATATATATATATATACACACATATATATATAGGATCTTGTTACTGTATATTTTTGGAAATCCATAAAACATAAAAAATATGATGAAAGTCAATAATTCAGAAAGATACAAAAGTCATTTGAAAGTGGTTAAAAGTAATTAGTAGTACCTATTCTTCACAGATTCATTGAGGGTTTGAGAAACATTAAAATGATTGAAAACGTTACTTTCATCTTCCAGTTAATAGAATCTAACTGTCAAGAGGGAAGATAGAAGTGGTGTGTTTCAAAGAATAATACCCACTTTGGACAACTAGATCTGTGCAAATCGAATTCAGTATTTAATGCAGAGGAGATTATTGCCTACTTCATTATAGAATATGTTTGTTGTTCCAAACTTATTTAACAAAGCCTTTGCAGGGAATAATATGTTACAATGAAACAAAGAGAGTAGAAAATGAAATTTTCTTAATGTTGAAAAAGAATAGTTTACCCAGTAAGAAAAGCTTTGTAATAAGAGCTGCTTTCCAAAAAGCTGAGCTGTCCAAACCTCCGGACTGACGAATGCCCCAGACAGATACCGAGAGATGAAGTTTTGCCATTTGTTGAAAACTTAAAATGGATATCATAACCTTACCCCTGGGAATTCAAGATTAACTGGTAATTCTTCATACATTTATATAGAAATTCCTGCTCTGATGTGCATACCTAATTAATTCTAAAGCGTTAAAGCAATATGGCCACTAAATTATCCTTCATGGTAAATAAAGTTCAAAGCCTTAGGTGAGATTTGAGAAACTCAGATTTCAATGTTTTGTGCTGTTATTACACCTAACACAGTAAACTTCCCATGTCACATTCCCAGATTCCCTCGATTGACGTTCATATAAATTCAAAGCCAGTTGATCCCTTGATCTTTTTTTTTTTCTGCAGTTCCAGAAGCCCCAGGAACATTACCCACCATTTCGTTTTGGCACGGTGCCCAATGGAAGCACGGAGAGGAACATCCGTAGTAACTATCCAGACATGCACACCCACATGATCAAGTATAATCAGCGAGGAGTGGAGGATGCACTTAACAGTCTGAAATCAGGGTGAGAGCTCGGCAACACACAGAAATCCATCTAATGGCCTAAATTTACAAACAAAAAGCAGTAAATTTCATTCTCAATACCATGTTACGAAAACACGGATGCTGAAGATGGGCTTTTATCTCAGAGCCTTCAGCTTGTGTACCATACTTTTTGCTTTGATTATCAGAATGACAAGAAAGGAAATACTAGCAATAAAAGTGTACTAAAAATGTTAGCTATTCTGTCTTTCACTGATTGCCTGTCATATTTCATATTTTGGCAGCAAGCTAGATGCCTTCATCTATGACGCAGCAGTGTTAAACTACATGGCTGGCAAAGATGAGGGTTGCAAGCTGGTGACCATTGGCAGTGGAAAGGTGTTTGCGACGACAGGCTACGGCATCGCCCTGCAGAAGGACTCCCGCTGGAAGCGCCCCATTGACCTGGCCTTACTCCAGTTCCTAGGAGACGGTAAATCAGCACCAGGGTACCATAGTTATCTGACAATTAATTCCTTGTTCTCTACATGCTGAGATCTTCTAAATACGCTCCCAGCTCTTCAGGAGTTACAAATGTTGCGCAAACTCTTGAGGTGACCTGACTTGGACAGTCGTATAGATCTCACAGCAGTTGTGTTCCAGTTTCAGTGTCTTGCTTACCCTCCACTTCTGTTGAAACGGCCTTTGCATTATGTCAGTAAAAAAATAAATAAATACATGTTTCTAGGTTTTTTGACAGTCATTGATTAAATCAGTAGAGGAAGAGCACAGTTATCATAACCAAAAGGCATTTTTCATTGGAAGTCTTGTAAAGACAAAGCAGTATTTATTAGGAAAAAGCAAAACAGGGTCAATAGACCACCAGGGTATTATAAACCACCAACTACCTAGCTTCCGCATTTTCTCCAGAGTACACTCCCTTCTTGTCCCCTGTTTCCCTCCCAAATTTTGAACTCCACCCCCCTTCTCCATTGGTCCCTTCACATGATTTAGATACGGTCAAGTCACGCCCTGTGATTTGCTGAAGGTGAGTAAGGGTGGGAGTATGCACAAAATTAGACAAAAATTAACAACAAATAGTCACGAAACCCTAAGGGGTTACAATAGCATAGGGAAGAAAAAATTATATCGCACTAAAATGAAGCCTTATTAGCAAAAACCAGTGCAACTTACAGGGCAAGAGGTTTAGCCTGATAAAATGAAGAAGCAGCTGCATGGTTCAAGGGACCAATCAAATTATTGCCATAACAAAAGAGAACTCATCATATAGAGTCATGTATGCTCAGTGAGCTGTGTACAGAATTAATATATTATTTTATTACTAGCAATTATTCCACAGAATAACGTTTTGTTCCTTATTAATAGAAAAAATAGCTTCTTTTTTAAAAATGGTGAGAAGAGTGCAGCAGTAACAAACCTGCAAGCATAGACTAAATCCAAAAACACCCCTGGAACCCTGTGTAGGGTAGGTGATTGGGAACTGGATGTAGTTCAATTCAGTATGAAATAACACAGTGATGTAGCATTATAATATCACTTATCAAACAAAACGGTCCAGCCTTCTCTATAGCGGACAGGTGTAAATCGGTGCAAACAAAGAATGGCGGCGGGCAGTTCGTCCAACCGGCTCAGTGCCGACAACAAGGGGCACGTTTAATAACCGGTTGCCACACAATGAACCTCCTGTTTCTCACCCGTAGTTTGTCTTCTGCAGGTGACACCGAGAGGCTACAGACGGTGTGGCTGTCGGGGATCTGTCAGAACGAGAAAAACGAGGTGATGAGCTCCAAGCTGGACATCGACAACATGGCGGGGGTCTTCTACATGCTGCTGGTGGCCATGGGCCTCAGCCTGCTGGTGTTTGCCTGGGAACACCTGCTATACTGGAAGTTGCGCCACTCCGTGTGCAAGTCAGACCGGCTGGACTTCCTGCTCGCCATCAGCAGGGTACGTTGCCAGTGCCTCGCGTCTCTCCCTCTCTAAGCACAGATGGGGCAGCAAGTTCATGAACATCACTTCTCACTTGATACGGGGTAACACTTTTGTGATGATGATTCTTACATTTCTCATCCTCATCCTTATAATTAGCTGCATGCATTGTCATTCTACAATAACCTGTAAAAGTTTGAAAATGTGTCTTTTATAAAGTCTGTTTCTTTGTAACATTTTATAATCAGTTTTCTTTATTTGAGTTGGTCATGTGTGATGGCGTTCATAGTGCAAGTATAGACAACAATGGAAGAATGTGATGACATTGTTACAAATTAGACAACACAAGTTACAAGTAAAACAGGGCAGCTAGAATGATGGCGTGATAAAGGGCCAGTCAGCCCGCTTGTAGCACTAACTTTTAAAGAATGAAAAGCATGAAATTTGAGGCAAATTACCATCCACTGTGATTAGTGATTAAATCACCTCCGGGTTCATTAGATTAGTAGCAAAAGAATGGGTGATTAACAATTGCGGAAGACAGGAGGACAAATTTATTTCCATTTTAACAGTTTACCGTATAATTGTGAATATTGTTATAATGGTATTCTTCTCCTAATTAATCAGCACAGTGCAGTTAAGCATGTGAGAATTGTCTTATAATCAGCAGGGGAAAATAATGATGGTAAATGGTTACATAGATCATAACCTAACATTCAGACTAATATATCATAATGTAGAATAAAAGCAATAAATGGCCACAGGCTCGATGGTCCACTCTTTCTCCTTGTTTGTTTTCAGGGCATTTACAGTTGCTTCAGTGGAGTCGAGGATCCAGATCGGTCTGCCAGCATCCCAAACCCTGACATCACCACCAACTATGCCCAAGCCAACATGTTAAAGATGCTTCAGACTGCTAAGGATATAGTCTCCTCGACTAAAGTGGAGAATTCCCTAGAAAATGCCACTAAGACCATAGAGAACTGGAGCCGACACGGTGACATCAAGGGTGGCCTCCAGGGCAGACTTCCGCAGGGGGCCCATACAGAAATGCTGACGAATCGCTTTCCATACGTCTCCAGCATCACCGAAAACCACGCCTCTTTCCCACAATGCCCTTTGACTCCCACATTCCCCATGCATTATGGTGAAAACACCAGTCAGACATTGCTAGAGAGACCGAGGGTGCTGGCGCAGGCACATCCTGTGCATTACACTTTTCCTATTCAGGGCAGCCGCCTCTATGACAGGATGCTGCCCGTATCCAGCCTGAGTAGTCCTGGGGTTATCATGAAGGATGCCCTTCCTCCTGTGCTGAATCACCACCAAAGCAGTGGGCTGGCTGTGGATCCCCAACATCGCGGATCCTCATTTGTCCCATACAGAGAGTTCCAGGTGCCAGATGTCTATGCGGAGCACCGGGAGCCCACGATCCATAAGGCTCCCGCCGACGGACTAAGACGCAAGAAGAGGTCCCACAGCTACCTGGATGAGTCTTCGAGGCCGAGGAGGAAGCAGGATTACGAAGAGCGATCTGCGAGCCTTGTAGAGCTGAGAGCGAACCACCTCATGGACAGCCATGTTCCTGCTGCCTTAGCCTGTGTGAACAGTCAATTTCCACGAACCAGCGCCAGCTGCAAATCCTGCGTTAAATCGTACACGGAGCACGAACAGGATGATGTACCTCTACTGGGGCGGCGGAGCGTGAATCGCAGGCCGTCTTTTCTCAAGGCCACCTGGGGAAGTGACAGAGCTCACCAGCTGGATGAGATGCCCTCCACCCCCATCTCTACTTGCATAGACGTGCCAGACCTCTTTCCCCGAAGGGTGGCAGGCAAACCTGCAAGGTACTATAACTCTATGGGGAAAGGCTTGTGCTACCCAGTGCCAATTGAGCACGCCTACCTCCATCCAGCCCACAGCCACCCATTTAAGAGGCAGAGGCTGAAACACTCTCAGTCCACTCGCTTGCCGTCTTATCGGGAAGCCATTCTCCAAAATGCAGCTGCTCTGCGGAGATCTTCCACCGTACTGCACAGACACTATTCCACCTACCTGGATTCATATGGAGATATGCCAGTGTATATGGGGCCCCTCGCGCAGGGAACAGCCCCGACCTGTGAACACTCCATGGAGATGTGCAACCTCTTCCCTTGCATGGGTCACTGCCCTGAAGATACCTCCCTGGTACCTGGGCAGATAGCGTATCAGGACAATGTGTACAGAGTGTACAGGGACGCCGGGAGGGGTCGGGAAGACCCCGCACTGATCGCACCTCACAGCAGAGACAGGAGGCACGTTGTAGTCATGGGCAGAGGTGCCAATCCTCGTGTGCCAAAACCCTGGAGCAGGGTGTCTAGCCTGGAATCAGAGGTTTGAGCATTCCTCCTTTATCTTGCCAGGAAAAGGTGTTAACACTGTTTTCATTTGGCTGCTTTAAAAAATAAGTGACTCTGATTGACATTCAGCCACTGGTCCAAGCAAAAAAAAAAAAAAAAAAAAAAAAGTACAAGCGACGGAGGACTTCAAATTGTTTACTTTCTGCAATACTGTCTCGGCTGCAGGGAAGAAGACGACACTGTCATGTAGTCAAAGCTGGAACATGTCAACTTGACTTTAAGAGAAAAAAAACCTATGTTGAATAGTTCTCAGCGTATTTGATTGATCGATTGTCATTTATCCATTAATGGTGTCTTTCTGTTGAGTGGAACCATTACATGAGGTATACTGCAACAAATATCTATAAAGCACCATGGTTTCGTGGAGGGCTCCTAGTCAAAATGTAAGAAAGAAACTTTTGGTTTTATTTGAAAAAGAAAAACATAATTATTTTTTTTCACATATTCAGACATAAACTAGCAAAAATAATTTTAAAAAATCACGTTCCAGAAATATCTGCCATGAACTTTGTAAGCACAGGGCAAGGAGACATTGTTAGCTGCAGCTTTAACAGCAGCTCCTTGTGACAGGGTTTTAAAATGATTAGTATCACATCTGTATTACAGAGGCTCTTCCATTCAATAATAAATTACTAAGGTATTTTGGAGGGTCCCTTACTGCTCTCTCGCTGTTTTGTCTTTTTCTTGGGTGACTGAGAAAAGGCTCAGGAGAGACTTCAAACATTTTTCTCCCCCTTACGTGAGTTAGTAAAGCACTATCTGCCATGAAGGGGGGGGGGGGGGGGG
>JAODJW010000094.1:11147467-11166744 GCA_026777045.1 Hyperopisus bebe
GGGGGGGGGGGTGTATATTTCTTGAAAACTTTTTTGAGGAGACATACAAATAATGTTGTGAATGACCCAAAATTCAACAAAGTAGAATATTATTTAAACATATAAATAAGTGATTGATTTGAAATTTTATACTGCCTATCTAAAATTATTGCCTCCTGCAACATTCACCATATTTCATATTTCGAAGTTTTATGCTATTCCATCTTGTATTCTTGTAGTAGCAGTATTATCAATATAAAGTATTAGTAATAATAGTTTAGTAAGAGTAACGTATAAGGGCTTTGAATCACTGCTGCGTTTGTTACATTTATGAAAATAAAATTTTAACTATCCAGATTAAGGTATAATGTTGAAATTTGGCACAGGGCTAAGGAAAATGTTTACAAGTCCACTTCATATCGTCTCTTGTGTTATTGTCGCTGAGTTCTTTTTCCAGTTTTCTTACGTGACGTATTCATGAGTTAAGATGCTTGTCGAGAAAACTGAGGCTAGTTAAATTGTTGAGTAATACACACCTCCATCTCCAACTGCGGATCATATAACCTCAGTAGTACCCGCAAGTTTCATATCCCGTAACCATTGCACACACACATACTTGGGAGGCAAGGACAACAAGCCTTGCTTAAACTGCCTGTTTTCAGCTGTGACACCAGCAGCAACGTGCCTATCAAGGTTTAGTTTGACACTCAGGGTTGGGGGTTTAAATCTCCCACCCCCCACTCTGTGTGTGTGGATTTTGCATATATGCTCTCCCCATGTTTCCTCCAGGTTCTGCAATTTCTTGTTGCAGTCCAGAACAAGGTACTGAGATGAACTGGCATCTCTAAATTGTCCATAGAGTGTATGTGCTGGAATACTGTCCAGCGTGTTCCCCTTCCTCGTGTCCTTTGCTGCCGGGGATCGCGTCCAGACCCCCCCTGGGTAAGCGGTTGGACAAAGGATGGATGGATTCTCTATATTAAGGAATTAGGCGGTGAATAGTCTCCCTCATTTCCACAGCGGAAACCTATTGCAGTGGTGTAAATATACCTTCTTTCCTATTCGTCACTCGAGATCAGATGTTTTGAAAAGTTAAGTATTATAATGACACTGGACTTGCCACCAGCTGGTTGTACGTTCATGTCCCAGAAGGGTCTCTGCTGTTCAGTGTTTCAGCAAACCACTCACATTTGTTTGATGCAGTGAACATATCTGGCTGTGTAAACCACCTCACATAAATGTGTATGCTAAGCAATTAAATAGGGAAGAACTCAACTTACAAATTGCATCAATGCAGTTTTTAATTCTTTTTTTCCCCTATCCTGTGTATCTTTCAAGTTATTTATTGTGCCTTCCTTATTTCTCAGTGAATGAAAGACAGTGCAGTGCGACACTCATTGGAAGCCAACCATGCCATCTGTAACCTCCGTCGTGAGGGTGTCATTCTGAAGCCAATAAATAGGCCATGCTGCCAATTCCTTTTCTTTAATTGGCAGGGAAATTTGCAGAATGAGGAAGAGTCTGCAAGGACAACTGTGGTGCACTTGAGCCTGCCTGACCTCCATACAAAAGCCCTCTATCCCCAATGCCCCTTCCATGCGAACCTGGTGCGTGTCTTAAAATAAGCTTTTTACTACATGGCTGTTCTATAGAAGGGAGGGGAAGGTGCTGAAGAGGAAATGGGAAGATGGGTGTATCTGGAGCTCTGAAATCATTGGAGGGATTGGTTCAGCGCATGGGTGGACTGGCAAAATCAGCCCAGGAATTTGGGGGTATATACTGGTATATTTTTCCATTCGTGATCAACCGGTTGGGCACCTTTGATATAATAAAGGATTATCCATTATTCATCTCATGTTATTGACCTAGAAACATGCCAAGATTGATAGACAGGTTGGGCACCCCTGGTATATAGGCTATTTAATTTCAGGGTTGGGTAAGAATGACCGGTTTCTCACAAGACCGACTCATGGGGAAAACTTCCTGATGACCAGTCTGCGCCTGATTCAGTGCTTCTCAAGAAGTTCTTTACACAGCAATTTCCAGAGCAAGAAACAGTGCTGATGCATCAGAACAATTGCTTTTTTTCAGCAAATTATTGCTGAAAAAATTGCAATTTTCATTAGGAGTCCTGTGCTATTTACATTTATGCAACAGAAAGTCTTTTACTGGAATATCAGTGGTCTTCCTCCTCATCACTAGCTTATAGTATACGGAAGGTGAACTGATGTCATTAAAATCATTATGCTGCAAGACGTTCTTATCTGAAGATAACAGTCCTCTTTACAAATGATGGAATGAATAGCATTTGAAAACACCCTCTTCCCTTCACCAGTCTTGCTTTGTCATTGCAGCATTACTGGTGAAAATGCAATAACAATGATTTAATCTTCATTTTTTTCCCTGTTATGTGCCTATGGATTTATGGGCACCTGACTGCAGACTACCTTGCATTTACAGTAAGTTCCATAAAGGCACGATAAGAACTGGTCCCTTTCCATTCAATTTTGCTTTCATTAAACATCTCGTGCAGTGAAACTTGGGCAGCAATTGTTATGTTATGTTGGAAAGACCCCGACAGATTATACCTTGGCAATGGATATTGCTTTGGGGAATGTGGAACTTTCCTCCGGCATGGAAGGAGTCTGAGTTATTGCTCTTATCAGCTAGATAGAGCTGGTGCTACCTCCTCATACAGTGTGGGTTCTAGAACCAGACTTCTTGATCGGGGTGAACTCACTCTTGGTTTGAAGTTCCTCATGGTAAAAGACACCAGGCAGGTTTGGGAATACTCAGTGCCAAAGTTGTGTAGCTGGAGATCTTCCTAGCAGACAAGATGGTTTCCTAAATGCAACTGGAAATTGCATAGAGGAAAACTGACCGCTGTTTGTGTGCATGCACCAGATAGGAGTTTGGAGTAGCCAGACTTAGAAAATTTAGAGGAGATTCTTAAAAAGTAGCTTACAGACTCTGTGGTCATGTGGGGAATGATGGAGACACCTGGAGGGACATGATTAGGAAGGATGGCCTTGTAGAGCAAAACCAGAGCTGAGCTGTTATTCTATTCCTGTGCGACCCATGGAATTTCCAAGACAAAAAAACATGTTTGAACATATGAATGTTCATAAATGTATATGGTACCAGAGCACCATGGGTGAAAGGTCAATAATTGACTTTGTAGTTGTGTCATCTGACTTAAGGCCTTGTGTTTGGAACACTCTGGTGAAGAGAGGTGCAGAGCTATCAATTTATCACCACTTGGAGGACAGATGGATTCAGTACCTGAGGAGGCTAGATGGGCCAGGATTACTAAAACAAACAGTCAGGGATTTCTGGCAGGATCTAGCTGAAAAATTGAACTCCCACCTCTCTGAAAACCTGGAGGAGGAACCAGGCTCAGGCTGTGTTTATCCAGGGAAAGGAAGTGCTGATCAACTCTGGATATGTATACAGTAGATGTTGTGGAAAGAAGACTTTGAAGCACTCAGGCCTGGTGGATATATCATCTAGTGGATCCCTGCAGCTGTGGTGGTTAGTGGCCTTTGTGGTGGAGAAGCCGCAGGGATGAAATCCATCGAAAGATGTTGAAAGTACTGGATGTTGTTGGGGTCATATGATTGATGCACCTCGTCAATATTGTATGGAAACTGGATAAAGTACCTCTGGACTGGCAAACCTGATTAGTGGTCCCTATTTTTAAATAGGCGGAGCAGAGGGGGTGTTCCAACTCTAGGGGGAATGTACTTCTCAACCTCCCTGGGAAAGCCAGCGATAGGGTAATGTAAAAAGACTCCATCCAATGGGCAAACGATGCAGATTCTGGCCTGGCTGTGGAACTTTGAACGAACTCTTCTCCCTTCTGCAGCTGTATGATGGTTCGTGGGAATTTGCTAACATAGCTTACAGAGAGGGTGAACGTTAAGGGAGGCTGGAGGTGACAACCCTGCTATTTGCAGATACTGCTCTGCTTCTGTCCTCATCTGACCAGCAAGTGAAGCATACGCTTGAGAGATTCAATTTGGAGTGTGAAACGGCAGGAATGAGAATCAACACCTCCAAATCTGAGGCCATGGCGCTCTCTCAGAAAGTTCCTTTTGCATGAGGGAGGAGAGTTTCTCCCTATTTGAGCTACCTTGGGATTTTTTGACGAAATATGGGGAACATGATACTGACAGGTAGATTGGATTGTTAACTGCAGTGTCATGGTAAAGCAAAAGTTAAGGCTCATCATTTACTGCTTAATCTGTGTTCCTATCTCACTAATGGATATGAATACAGTCTATACAGTCACTAGGAGTTAACATTAACCTAATAATAGAGAATGACCAAAAACAATATTAAGCAACCAAATATGGACTGATCCCAAAATCAGAGTGAGATCTATGGGGAGATTTGCTTTCTGGCCCTGATACACCACAACCCTGATACAGCACAGCCCTGATACTGCACAGCCGTGATATAGCACAGCCCTGATATTGCATAGCCCTGATATTGCACAGCCCTGATACAGCACAGCCCTGAGACAGCACAGCCCTGATACAGCACAGCCCTGAGCTTTTTTGCTGCCCATATGACCCTGACAATGATAAGTGCCTGGAAGCTGAGTGGGGGTATTTTGTTATCTCTGAAAATACTGGATTAAACAAATCACTCTCCCTACTGAAGACGGCTCCCCTGTGCTCTGTCAATTAAAGTCTCACTTGTAACTACTTTGATTAAACTGCTTTTTATTGGGGGCACTATCTTATAGACTCATTTGTACTTGGCTCTGTCTTGCAAAGACTCACATGCTAACTCATGTTCCCATTGGGGCATTTACGACCCCTGATTGCCTACTGCACTATGTTAGAAAAAGGCTGCGAGGCTAAAAACCCTGGTATATAATGTGGGTCGTTTGTTTCTTCAGTAGCAACATGATCTATAATGAGAGTCAAACACTACCCTAAAGGTATTACTGTAACAAGTTCAAAGCCTGTTTAACAGCTAAAGCTTATTTTTTTTCACTGCAACATAAATTTCCCTGTCAAGAGAGAAATTTGCAGCTAACATACAAAATAAGTTTCCTGTTCCTTCATTTATTTCGAAATCCTCCTTCTCTCGGTACTTAAACCCTCATCAGCTGCATCGGTTTGCAGAAGAAAAAGTTCTTTGAAGTCATAGAGGGCTGACGTTGGTATAAGAGATCAGATACAGCTAAATTACATGAACTAGCGGACACCCTGGGGCGGGTTGACGCCAGGCGATGAGCACAATCATTCATTTAATCTATTCCTCATTTTTAGTCGCTGTATAAGGTTGAGTTTTGTCTTGCCTCATTCTCTATAAATGCACCAAGACCGTGATACTAAAATTCACACCCAGCTGTGGTCCTTCTCTCACCCACTGTGTTTTAGTTGCGTGTGCACATGCTTGTTCCCCATGCTCTGATTTAGAAATGGCTGTCCTTTGTTTTTCATTCCCCCTGTTACTTTTGTCAGAGCCATCTTTACTCCTGTCTTGTGTTTCAGCACATTTTCTTACTCACTGTATATAGTGGATAGCTGATGTATACTAGACTTCTTCATGCCAAGCTTTCACTTGTCTTTTTTTCAATGTTAGTCTGGTCTCATGTAGTACAGATGGGATTCACTAAGAGTTGCTTTAGGTAACTGTTCCAGTACTGACTGTAAATGATGATGTTGTCAATATATTGCAAAGCATGCATCTAGGTGCTCTTAAGAAGCTCTGGCATCGGCGTGGATGATATACATGTGTGCGAGTTGTCAGTGTAAACCAAACAGGGTGTGTGACAAAAAAAAAACAATTCCCACGTCATACAAAGGCAACACGATGGCTCAGTGGGTAGCATTGTGGCCTCATACCTCAAGGGCTATTATGTGTGGGTTTTGTGCAAGCTTCATCTGCTCAATTCAGTTTCCTTCCACGGTGCAAAAACTAGCACTATTGGTTTGGTGAACTGGAGCCTAAATTGCCCACTTTGTGTGAGTGTGTGCCTTTAGACAGACTGGAGTCCTATTCATAGTGTCCCCTGCCATATCCAAGGGCTATTTATAATGGGCTCCAGGTTTACAGGAGCTCTGCACTGGATAAGCGATTATTAAAAATCTATGGATGGATGGATGGATAGATGGATGGATGGAATAAGTTCTTGCAGTAAGTTCTTTAAATCATTGGTTTAATGGATAGAAGAGCTAACCAGTGGATTTCAATTCTACTAGGTTTATTTCAGTGCTTTTGAACTTTTTCAATCATGTGTGGTTCTGTAAACGATTACTCAAAATAAACATTTAATTATACAGTGCTAACATCAAACTACCCCCAAAATCTGCTATTCAACATGTACTTATGTGCTATATTGCCAAAAGTATTGGGACACCTGCCTTTACACACACATGAACTTTAATGACATCCTATTCTTAATAGAAAGGCTTTAATATGGAGTTGGCCAACCCTTTGCAGCTTTAACAGCTTCAACTCTTCTGGGAAGGCTGTCCTCAAAGTTTAGGAGTGTGTTTATGGGAATTTTTGACCATTCTTCCCGGAGAGCATTTGTGACGTCAGGCATTGATGTTGGATGAGAAGGTCTCCACTCTAATTCATCCCAATGGTGTTCTGTCAGGTTGAGGTCAGAGCTCAGTGCAGGTCAGTCAAGCTCCTCCACAACAGACTCACTCATCCATGTCCTTATGGACCTTGCTTTGTGCACTGGTGCAGAGTCATGTTGGAACAGGAAGGGACCATCCCCAAACTGTTCCCACAAAGCATGAAATTGTCCAAAATGGCTTCAAATGCTGCAGCATTAAGAGCTCCTTTCACTGGAACTAAGGGGCCAAGCCCAACCCCTGAAAAACAACCCTACACCATAATCCCCCCTCCACCAAACTTTACACTTGGCACAATACAGTCAGGCAAGTACCATTCTTCTGGCAACCGCCAGACCCAGAGTTGTCCATCAGATTGCCAGACAGAGAAGCGTGATTCGTCACTCCAGAGAACACGTCTCCACTGCTCTAGAGTGCAGTGACAGCGTGCTTTACACCACTGCTCCTGACGCTTTGTATTGCACTTGGGGATGTAAGGCTTGGATGCAGCTGCTCGGCCATGGAAACTCTATGCACTGTTCTTGAGCTAGTCTGAAGGCAACATGAAGTTTAGAGCTCTGTAGCTATTGACTTTGCAGTTGGTGACTTCTGCACACTGTGCGCCTCAGCATCCATTGTCCCCGCGCTGTGATTTTATGTGGCCTAGCACTTCATGCCTGAGTTGCTGTTGTTTCCAATTGCTCCCACTGTTATCATACCACTAACAGTTGACCGTAGAATATTTAGTAGCAAGGAAATTTCACGAATGGACTTATTGCACACATGACATCCTATCGCGGTTCCATGCTTAAATTCACTGAGCTCCTGAGAGTGACCCGTTCTTTCACAAATGTTTGTAGAAGCAGTCTGCATGCCTAGGTGCTTGATTTTATACACCTGTGGCTATGGAAGTGATTGGAATACCTGAATTTAAAGATTTGGAGGGGTGTCCCAATACTTTTGACAATATAGTGTATTTTATGCCCTCTCTGCACCAACCTGAGCTGCAGAGTGATTAAATGTTTCTGCTGTTTTATTTATTGGCCATATAACCCAGTTCTGGTTGTAAAGTAGGGACATATTTGGAGTAGGTGTGTATTTACGTCAACAGATTTGAAATGGCAGCTCTTATTTATGAATTGTCTGTTTAGCCTTAAACTAAGGAGGGATATGAGCAATACAGCGGGTAGGGAACAGGCACTCACCTGGAGACTGTGGTTCATTTGCACTAGATAGTCCCACTGCTTTGAGCGTAAGGTGGCCTGCAGACACAGCTGGAAGGATATTTACAGGATTGGAGCTCCTCGTGCCATGGTTTCAGAGGCTTGTTGCATCTCCTTTGGGGGCAATCTTGTCCCAGCGGGATGAGAGGCGTATTTAATTCACTACATCTGTGATGACCTCATTCAGGAGTAGGGGGACTGAGAGGACTGTTTAGGCAGTAGGAACCTTTCCTTTATCCACATGTACACGGGTCACACTATAAGGGGTACGTCCAGGTTAAACCGGCTTTATTATATCCTGACTCACGAGTGCCATTGTAAAGCCACCAGATGGTGCAGAGCAGGATGCCGTCGACCAGCTGTTTTATGCTTTGCAAGGCTAAGCTTGAGGTTCTCAAAAACTGCATGGTGTACCTAATTAAAGATGGCTGCTTTATTCATATTTAAATTATATAGCAGATACTTTTATCCCAAATAACATACATGTGAGATAAATGGCACATTACAAACATGCTCCTGTCAAGGGCTTGACCAAGCATGTTTATGTGCAGCTAGGCTGTACTTCCAGTCAATGCCCAGTTAAGTATAAGCGATATACACTGCTTTGTCACTTTCTACACACAAAGTCCACTAAGAAAGATGGATCTGGGGGTGAACTGGAAGAACAAACATCGAGCAATGCCAGTTCTCTGTTACAGGCAATCTCAATGGGGTAATACAGGTTAACTTTTCAGACAAAACAGGGCACCCTACATACCATCCTGATTCAGCCAGAATTCTGCTAGCTGTGAAAAAAAGAATAGTATAGCTCCAATTACAGCAACAACTCATCTAAGTGCTATATAAATGGAGTCCATTTACCATTTACCATTTATTTATCTACCATTTGAGGATCTCATTCATAATTGCAACAAGAAGGTCACATCTTTTTGGGGCAAACGCCAGTCCTGATCTTCTGAATCCAAACAGTGAGAACCAGGGCATACCTAGACATTCTGAGCCCCCTGACAAAATATCACATTGGACCCCCCATACAATTTTACGTATAATTTTATGTATTCAAGGGGCTCTGTCAAGTGCCGTGGGCCCTGAATCTGACATGATATCCATGCCCCTCCGACACCCCCAAGTACGGATATAAGGAACTGTTCCATATCTGAGATACTGGGACTTTCCCAATCCCTTTGTCAGGATACTCCATGCTATATAATCACTACAGTAAGTATATGATGCATCCTTCAAAATGGCCATTTCTATCACAGCTTATATACTGTTACTTGTGTTTGCCTAGCAAAGAAGATTAGTTAGATTTGTTAGTTAACAAAACACCAGGAGTGGAGAGTGCTATACTTGGGTATACATGACAACAAATGTAGTTTTTCCCTAAGAATAATCGAGGTGCAAAATGTCAAAGAGAATTCTCTGCAAATGGCTCTCATTTCCCACCTTCAAAGTAACCGTTCAATATACGAGTGCTTTCGTCAGCTGCTTCCTGTTCGTTTTTAGCTGTATGCCAAGGAACCAGTTTGCCCCTGGGTTTAGGTGCCATATATCCAAGAAGAGATGTCAATTTTGGATGGATTCACAAACATCAGCTTCACATAGTGTTATGTAGTAGAAGACCACACTGTGGGAAAAAAATAAAATTTTTCATTGTAACATTTTTCATTGTAAAAGCTCTTGATTTTTTCATGAAAATATTCAAATTCATATGAAATGAATGCAGTATTTTTTATATAGATTTAATAAAGAAACATCCATTTCATTCATCTATGCAGTCACCCATCCATCTTTCAACTACTTATGCTGGTCAAGGTCATGGGAAGAAATATATAATCTTGCTATATATAGCATAAATAAATGTTGAGGATACATAATATGTAAAATTGTCAATATCAGCTACTGTTTTAAATTAGACTTGTTTTATTTTAGCAAAGCATACCTATGACTCTCCCATACTTACATGGTATCTCCCATACCACATAATATGTCCCATATTTACATGGTATCTCCCATACCACATACAGACGCTCCACTACTTACAAACTTTCAACTTACAAACTGTCAGACATACAAAGGAAGAGGACTGTAAGTCCAAATTGTGTTCTTTGGGCTCCTGTTTCCGCAACATCAATTTTTTTTTTCTGCATGCAGTATAAGTAGTTGACTTCTGGCCGCTACTCCCGCCACGCAGCAGCGTAGCCTGCGTACTCCTGCGTACTCCTAGCATCCTAGTTCTTTGTATTTGCTTATACTGTACCCTTAAAATGATGTTATTATGAACATTTCAAGTTACAAAAGACCATTCGGAACTTATCTCATTCGTAAGTAGAGGAGCATCTGTACTATGTCCCATACTTACATGGTATCTCCCATACCACATAATATACCCCATACTTACATGGTATCTCCCATACCACAAAATATACCCCATACTTACATGGTATCTCCCATACCACAAAATATACCCCATACTTACATGGTATCTCCCATACTACATAATATACCCCATACTTACATGGTATCTCCCATACCACATAATATACCCATACTTACATGATATCTTCCATACTGTAGTGTGATGCATGGTGTCAGTCATTGGTGTACTGGTTTGGCACAGCTACTTGTGTAATCATCAGAAGTATGTGTTTATCATTCAACATTTGCAAAAAAAAGTCCATTTCCCTGAAAAAGTCAAGACACCCCTTCAGCTTTTCTTTTTTACAGAGTCGTGATCTAGTGTTTTAGGTCTTATCAATTCTGATGACAGAAGGAAATGTTGCGAAGCCCAGGAAATCCTGCCAATGTCGGTTCTGTCAGTTAGCTGGTTTTATTACATTATCAAACCAGGCTCTTCACAGGAAATTCGGGTCATTAATATTCTGTGTGCCCATGGCAGAAGTGACAGTTACACCTAGAGGATGGGTAATGAACTGCAAGACATTTATACATTTAAAAGACATTTATAAATGGTTTGATACATATGGCTCTCACTGATATGCCACTAGAAAGTATTTTTTTTAATAAATATAACTGAAATACTGTCTATTTCTTTCATTAATTTCCATCATGACCCAGATATGAAATGTTACAAGACTGAGTTGCTGTGATTGGGTTAAACCATATTTTGAAGGCAACTGCATAGAAATGGATCTACACTGAATAGTTACATAGAAATTCAATCATATAAAAGCTATTTATAAATTAAAAGAAATCATACACAGTAATATGAATTGCAAAATAGCCAAAGGTTCATTAAGGAGGTAATTTAGAACAGCAAGTCATCAATGAACTGGCCTTAATGTTCTACTTATATACTGAAAATACTGATAGCATAACTGACATATCCATGGAAAGCAATGTCGAGTAATAGATGGCTGTGTAGGTGACCATAAGAGGTCCATAAGCAATGTCGAGTAATAGATGGCTATGTAGGTGACCTTAAGAGGTCCATAAGTGATCTCAGAAGTTTCCCAGGAGAAACCCCAAGTAAATCCAAAGAAACGTGTTTCTCCAAGGACCATTCAGAGAATAAATTGCATGTTATAGTACTAGAATGCTGACATAACTGGTTATTGACGGAAATATTGTGACCTCAGAAAACCCACATTTTTATGGTTGAGCGGCAAACAGTGACATAACCACATGGAAGCGGGACACAATCAGCACGGATATATTCATTCTCTGATCAAGGTGACTCCATGGGCATGTTTTAACACTGTCACATATCCTCCACTTAGCGATATGAGTGATTGGCCTAGCTAAATAATTACAAGCTTAAATTATTCTTGGAGACTAAGTGGCTCATTCCTGAATAAAAAGGGCTATTCTGTTATTGAGGGGTCCTCAAGGAGAAAACTTATGCAGTTATTCACTGATATTTTGACAACACTTCCAATTCACCCCTTACCTTCATGTTTGTTAAGGGCTGTTGTATGGACGAAATATGCAGTAATGCTCTACATTAACTGCACCTTCAAATTGCCTTTATAGCGCATTCATAACATTCACAAGCAGCATGTAAATGTACATTATCATTCTAACATACCTTAACAACTGTAATATACATTAATGACAAACATGATATGATAACAACCATTATGACTGTATAAACGTATAATGCTTGTTATTAGTCTGTATTAAAGCTGTTAAGGAATGTTAGGACATTAAGGTATACTTACATGCTGCTTATGAATGTTCTATGAATGCATTATGAAGGTGCAGTTAAGGTAAAGAGTCATCAAACATGCTCATAAGCTAAGATAGGCTAAAAGCTTTTTAAAACTAATACAAAACCCTGGAAGCATCAGCTACAACATCTTTACCACTTGTGTAACAGTGTAGGAAATACTTGGTTATGTAAGAAGAAAGTACAAGCTGTGATAATGGAGGTAAAAAGGTTGGATATGACAGAAAATGATTCTTTTCAAGAGAGTTATTTTAAGTGTTTTCATTTTGTATTAAAACAGAGGTCAGAATCAAATATTGTGCTAATAATCTTGACAAGCAGATAAAAATTCAACATTCAACATTATTCTGAAAGTATTAAGCAGACTAAATCATTTGTATCATACAGTATGTTGCTTTGTTGACATTTGTGTTTGTACTTCTGTCTGTGCATTTGTGAGTACATATGTGCGGCCTGTGCCATTTGGGAATACTGGGTATAAATAACATTCACAAAGCTTACAGCTGCTGTTAGGGAAATGCCAAAGTTTACCTTGAGTACCATCAGTATTTCCAATACAAAACCTAAATAAAAATATTAACTTTCTTAAGAAGCCTTTGATGACTTGCAGTGTATAAATGTATATAGGATTATTTCTGTTTTGTTCTAATATGCCTGAAAAGCAGCACATATCAGACAGTCTGCTCTTTTAATTGGCAGCCCCCCCCCCCGTCCATCCACTTCTGAATGAATGCCTGTATAGTATTACTTTGCTGCACACGTCTCCATTTCTGACAGCATTGTTTGCTGAATGCAGCTATTATGGGGGATACTCAGGCAAGTCTGCAAGGTGACTGTAAAAGGAATAATGAGCAGTGTAGAATTAAATAAGCCTTCAAAACGAAGAGAGGTGGGATGTCTCTCATTGTAAAGAATTCGGAGAGCTGTAGAAGAGCTGTAGGAATGCTTTGGGCTTATATAATGGCACAAAATCTCTGGCTCAAGAGGAGGAAGATCTTAAACCCTAAAACGTAATGTAACTGAATGATGGACTTTTATATCTTAAAAACACATATCTAAACAGTGTGATTTGATACTGGGAGAAGACAATGAACTAAAACAGGGGTTGGGATCCTGATCCATGGAGAGCCGGTGCGGGTTTTTGCGATGACATCTCAATCAGCCAATAATAAAACAGTGACTCTCAACTCCAGTCCTGTTATTGGCTGTTTGAGAGGCCATCCCAAAAACCCGCACCCACACCAGCCCTCCATGGATCCCCATTCCTGAACTAAAGAGTCATGCATCAACACAAAGATGGTTTTAATGGATGAATATTACAGACACGTGCTATTTACATGTGATATGTTCCATAATTGGCATGAATATTGGAAGTAAAAAAAAAGCTTTACTTTTCCTCTTAGCACATAAGCATGGGATGTGTTTAGTAACAGTTCAGTGAAGTAATAATAATAATAATAATAATAATAATAAGAAGAAGAAGATTAATAATAAGAATAATAGTAATAAACACACCATAGTAGCACATGGGCATGATGAGCATTTGCTGCACATTCACTCACCGAATAAATTACTTCACACCTCATAAATTTTTCCAGATGCTTTGAGTCACCTTGACACAAGGGCTTGGAAGACTGTCAGGAAAGGTGAGGAGTGGATTTTGGAAGAACAAAGAGAGAGAGTGCTCCGCAGAGTCCAGTAGGGCTTAATTAAAGGCTAAATTAGAGCAGAAACGCTGCTGCACTAGGATGTGAAACAACATTCAGGTAGCTTGTAAAGCCAGACAAAAATCCTTTAGTCTTCGGCAAGAAGACAACGTTGGGACATTTACTGCGGTTCTGATATCTTTATATGTTTAGTCAATTAAAAAGTCAATATTACATACAGCACTATTATGAATTACATGTATCAGTATGTTTCTGCTAACTGCTTAATTACGTAAGGTTATGGCGATAAGGCGTTTATCCTGTGAAGTATAAGATATAAAAATTAGCAAACTTCATAGTGCTAATTTTGGATTCAGAACTCTAGTTCCCAGGGGATGATGCAGCAGTATGGGATACTGTGTCACCATCCTGCTTTTTGAAATGGATTCTATAAAAATATAATGTACAAATGATTATATTATGCATTGCTGATACATAATTATAATACTGCCACTTTTGAGCTATTATAAATAAGTAAAAAAAATCAACAATCAGTACAACACAATGTATCCACTGTCATGGAACGTTTCTTGACTAAGTTGTGCTAAGAATTTAATATAACGTAGGCTTGTCTACTCTAAATCAAATCAAACTACTTTATATGCTAAAAGATCACACTAATTAACTTGGCTACACCTATGCTTCTCATCTTCTGTTTCATTATTTCTTTTCAAAAGCTGATCTGAGGAATCCAAGGTAAAGATTACATATCGCAGCTGTAAGTGCCATAATTGGAAATTGTAGCGGTTAGACCTTGATGTTGTGCAGATTTAGCCACAGGGCTGTATTTTACATTCTGCAGAAAGAGCCATGCAAATGAGTGTG
Source organism: Hyperopisus bebe (assembly GCA_026777045.1). Classification (NCBI taxonomy): domain Eukaryota; kingdom Metazoa; phylum Chordata; class Actinopteri; order Osteoglossiformes; family Mormyridae; genus Hyperopisus; species Hyperopisus bebe. The sequence continues at coordinate 11,161,971 of JAODJW010000094.1, forward strand.
ACAGAAGATTGCATACAGTAGTAACAATCAGAATGGTAAAGTTGGTGTGACCGAATTATACTGAAGTTACTCGTACAAAGGAATGCAGACCCGTGCACGTGCAGAAACATTTCTGTGGCAGTGCCTTTGACTCAGACAGCCGAAGGAGCTTTGCACACTGAAAAAAATACATAAATCAAATGCAGTGAAATTTGAGGAAAATCTAATATTTAATCCCCCAGTAGACAGTACGAGAAACATTTTTTTCTTCATAGAGGTTCTAAAGATTAAGCATATATTTTTAATCTTGAGTAATATGCCACTGTGAAAATACATGAAAAGCAAACAATCTTCTGCAATTCCTTCTTCTCTGGCCACTCTTATGGTGACTGATCAGTTGCTTTATCCATGTAATTATCTGTGTTTATTGTTATCTCCTCATTATGAATACTCCACTCAGTTTGGGAAGGTTATCATTTAATCTCTTAAATTGCTAAGTGATAATCTTCTGCCTTCTCTATGAAACAATCTACTAGATTGTTTGGAGGACTCTGGGACTGTCTCAATATTTCAGTGCAGACTGAAAACTTTGACTATTCTGTCAGATGAAGGCTTTTCCACCTTTATGGCCATGTTGCTAATGGCTAATTTCCATAGAACCTATGACCAGATCTTCTATTACACGACAGCTCTGCTCTGACTACTTTCAATGCTCAATCATCTCTCAGTTTCTGCTGAAGGCCTTTCCCCCTGGAGCAACAAACCTTTGTATGATGTTCCAACAAAAATGTCAAACTTGCAATACCCCAAGGCAGGCTATGCTGCAGTTATGACGATCTGAGAAATTTCAAAAGATATCTCTGACTCACCTTAATCCAACATAAGACCAATTTTAAAATTACTCCAGCGCTAATTTAACATACTAATGAGGTGTACACTGGGTGATTAATGCACTTCACTAGCTGAAATGAAGTTGCAAGATACAGGCAGTCCCCAGATCAAGAACATTTGATTTATGTACTTACAAACGGACTCCCATAAAGCCTATTTTATTAAAAATTTGGGTAAAAGACAATGGTTTGTAACCACAAATGCACTTCGTGATGCTCATGAAAACATTGCACGACTTCAGTGGTTCCTCAGCTTGAGATGCAGTACAGTAACATATGTAGTTACTTCTATTATTACTATTATTATTATTATATTATTATTATTATTATTATTATTATTATTATGTCCTGTATTATTTTCTGACACCTACAAATTTGCTTTAAACATGGATTTAGCAAACGGATCTCGTTCGTAACCCGGGGACTGCCTGTATTCTTGCTTTGATCACATTCTGTAATCATCCTGTAATGATTTCACTGGTAATGTTTGAAGGGGACAGTGGACTGCTAATTCACCACCATTAGGGAGAAGGATTGGCTTCACTCTTTTTTTCTTCATTCATTTATCATAAGAGGCTGCTCATCCCGATTAGGATGGAGTCTGAGTCTGATTCTCTCTAGGCAATTAGCAAGGACGAACACGGAACTAAGGGCAATTCAACACAACCTCCTAGTTACTATACATCCACACTGGGGCATTCAATGAGACACAACTATGGTAGTTTCTATGCATACATTGGGTGAATCACCAGCACTGAACATGCCCCGATCGAAACCAGATCAGGTGCACTGTTCCTCAGTAGGATCCTAAAGACTTCAAGTCTACATTGGACCAGAATAGGACCAGCTGAACATCGTCTACTTACTCACCGACATTTCGGCATAAATTGATGTTGTTTTGTTCCCTGGAGGGTCCTTTCTTCCCAAAGTAATGGGTTTTGTTCCTCTCCTCTGTTGTCTTCTGGCTTCATTTGTGTGCTGTGAGTATTTGTGCATTTTTATGCAAAGTGCTCTCGGATAACTGTGTTGGGAAAGGCACTTTATAAAAGACAATTAAGTTGAATTGAATGAAAGAAAAAAGTAGGTGTCAAGTATTTTTCTATAAAAGTGGCATGCAGATTTAAGCAATTTTAAGTACTGTGTATAACTTTGCATGTACTGTATATGCAATACATTTTAAAAAATTATGGAAAATATGACAGATGCACAGGCAGGTAAAATCTATTCAGCATCCAAAATTTCAGACAATGTCACTTTGAATATGCTGATAAAAATACTGAAGCTATTACCCAGCCATACATTTTATCGGCATCATTGTTGATCTTATTGTTACATTTCAATGAACTGAAACTCACATTAAGTGTAAAAGTGCAATTCATACAAAATTCTTTTCAATTGAAGCACACAAAAACCACTGGCATATTTTTAGTAACAGTCTGTGTAAGATTGTAGATTGCAAGGCTAGTGTTGCAAATGTATGTATAACTTATCTCTGTTAGGGAATCTAAAATAGAAAGCAAAAGTCTGCAGAAATGAGAATTAACTGAATGCACATTACAATTACAATATTGTCTGGTAAGATGATATCATAAATGAGCCCACATCCCCGATACACCCCCCCCAAATAAACTGATAAAACAGACCCACATAACATGGAGATTGGGTATGAGTATGCCAGGTTGCAGGGTTTTTATTTTCAGGTGTCACATGGGTAGGGAAGGGGTAGATGAAGCATCACACAGAAATTAAAGACCCTACAGTACGTGACAAGATGACAAAAAAAGCCTCAACTCTGGCATGAGAGATGGTTTTTCATTATTTGGGGGTAAAATAACAGACACACATAGCAAACCGGCCTAAAAACAATAATTACAGGTCTGGGGCTAAAACACCCTAAGTGAATTTTAATACTCCTTAAGTGAATCTTTAGTGAATAGCAGATGGACTTAATAAACGTGAAAAACCTGATTACTACATCCTTAATAACAAAAGTATCTGAGAGTTATTTTTATAACAAAATTATAGCTAGAAAATTCTATGCATTCCCCTGCAAATAATGTTTAACCTGGCTTCATTCTCATATGATTTTTTAACGATTTATAACATTTATGTTATATATTTTGTATATGACACATAAAATTATATCAGTTTTGGATGAGTGGATGTGAGTGATTTGATTTGTTCCCTATGATTACACATATTGTTTATCAGATTTGTGATATTAATCTTGTACTGGGGACCCAATATTAGGTATCAGATATGAAGCTGAGTTGCAAATTGACAAGATCAAAGTGGACAGAAATATAAGATCCATCAGAGACTGTGTGATAAACTGATTCCTTTAAAACTTTTTCTGAGCTGTTACCACTTGTTCTGTAGTAGTCATAGTATTACAATAAAAACTGCACCAAACAATTAATGTTTACCTTTATAAATTGAAATGGACAAATTAACAATGCTATCTGTAAAATTAATGTCATCTGACCAATATGCTCAATATGATGTTAATGTTCCATTTTTGCAGCAATGTTTCTCATTACCAGAGTCCCTCACAGCCATCAAGAATTATCTGAAGACTTATATCTGGAAAACATCAACAAATTCATCCTACCACTGACCTGTTTCCTGTCTTCCCTGATTATGGTCTCTTAGCGGGGCAGAATGCTGGTGCAGTGGTTAGCACTGTCACCTCACACCTCAGGAACTTGGGTTCCATGTGTGTGGAGTTTGCATGTTCTCCCTGTGTTGTCGTGGGGTTTCCTCTGAGTACTCCAGTCCCCCCCCCCTCAGTCCAAAAACAGCTTGAGGCTAACTGAGGTTGCCAACGTGCACCAGAGGTGTGTGTGTGTGTGTGTGTCCTGCAATGGGTTGGTGCCCCATCCTGGGTTATTCCCTGCCTTGCACCTGTAGCCTCTGGGATAGGCTCTGGACCCCCAACCCTTAACAGGACTAGCAGTTTCAGAAAATGGATGGATGGTTTCTTGGCACCACAGAATGGTTCTTTCCTGTAAGGAATACAGCCCATATATGTGGCTGATTGGCTAAGTAGCAAAAACATCATACACAAGAGCTGTCTTACAGTTGATGACTTATATATCAATGTCTGCTGCCATAAAGTTAAGGGTATAACACATGAGCACAGTTGTACCTCAAGGCCTAGTAAGCAGTTCTGTAATATCAGTGCTCATCTCAGTTTATTTCAACATGCAGTATACCTAATGTACACACACTGAGACAAACATTGATGTTTCTTGTTGTCCTTTAAATGTACTGTGTATAAGGACTTCCTACTGATAGACCATGACTTCCCCTATTCAAATGCAAGAAAAGTTTAGCATTTCAAGCAATGCCACTACATTAAAGACAGGTAACATCTTAATTAATGTGATGAAGCATCGTGCATTTAATCTACATTTGCAGATTAATTTGTTAAAGGTGTGCAGGCAAACTATTCCAAGTAGCTAGTGAGTTACCAGGATGTGCACGTTTTACTGAACTCGGGTTCAGCATGTTGTTGAAGAAGCTATTTGGTGGATTTTGAAGGAGTAAGAGATAGAGGTGTGGTAATATGTCAGGCAACTGACAAATCGGAGCTAGAGAAATAGTGGTAAGACTAATCTGATTTTATTTGACTCTGACCATCATCTTATATCCACATGGAAGTGGAACCTAGGCGTTTAAGAACGACCCCTGCTTGAAAGTGCACAACAACATGGATAGGCAGAATACTTGAAGTCATTCTTCATTTGGGGGAGAAAAAAGAAGAAATATATATATTAGTGCTGTCAAACGATTACAATTTTTAATCTGACTAATCTGCTCACATAGCTGTAGCAACACGTCCACAGATAAGTTGGACGGTATAGTGTGTGCGACCGATTTAATGAGCCACAAATGAGAAGTAG
>JAODJW010000094.1:11166844-11201006 GCA_026777045.1 Hyperopisus bebe
GAGATCTTTGATCGCAACGGGACTAACCTGGTTAAATAAATAAATAAATTATATATATATATATATATATATATATATATATATGTGTGTGTGTGTGTGTGTGTGTGTATTTGTCACACCTAGACAGATGTACTATGCAGGATAGCCCCTGCTTCATGCCCTATGCATTCTGGGATAGACTCCAGGCTCCTCAGAGCCCAGAACTGGATAATCGGTTTTGGAAAAGGGATAGACGGATATTTGTCAGTGATAAGTATGATTTAAACTAGGGGGAGGCACTTCCATTTCCAAACGTGTCGTCTAGCCTTTGTAAAAGGATCTGTTAATCTTTTGTATCAGAGGAAGCATTCAAGTCAAGAAGCACTAGAGCAGAGAGAGAACTGTTGTCAGGAGATAGTGGAATGCTATTAACAATGTTAACAAATACTGTCTCTGTGCTGTGTCCATGTCTGAAGCCTGACTGATAAGTTTCCGAGATTTTTTCTAGTTTTTTATGCCCATGAGCCAGGAGCATAGGTTTGGTTTCAACATTTGCAGGGAGCGAATCAGCTCCACACTCCCAGCCCCCCTACACACGTGGTAGTTCCACAGTATTGGTAGTCACATGTCCCTACAATCCATATGCAAATGCACGCCGTTGCCATGAGCTAATTAACTACATTTGCTTTATATAGCAGTATAAGAAGAAATGCACAAAGTTTGTATCAACAGTTATCAACCATCCACCTTCTGTAAAAAATAAAAACACATCCATCCAGTTATACACCTGCTGAGAAGACAAATGGCTGTTGATCAGTGTTTCCCAACCCAGTCCTCAGGGATCTCCAGACGGTCCATGTTTTTGCTCCCTCCCAGCTTCCTGCCACACGGTCCACGTTTTTGTTCTCTATAGTGATAAACAAGTTTCCAACCATTAAAAAAAGATTATCCTGACATAAAACCACTAAAATAAAAATAATAATAAAATTTGTTAGCAATCCAATAGGGCCGCTAGTCCGATTGTGTGCACTTTCTGTTTGTTTATGTGAACAACATAACAATAACTGCGCAAAGTATGCTGATCTCGGCATTCGTATAGGATGTAATGGAATTAAGCAGAAAAAGCTTCAATTACACAGGTAAGGCCATTTTTTGATACTTTTATTTGCTATTTTCGAGACTGGGTAAACTGGAGGTGGCAAGGAAAAAGCTGATCAAACGGCTGGTTTCTGTGGTCGCTGAACTGATTAAGACAAGATTTCGATCAATTGTTCCCAGGGGTAGAGCTTTCAATATAATGTACTTGACTGGGGCAGAAGTCTCCAAAATGCTTAGAATGCCAAGGGAATCCCATATTAGTATGCCTGTGAGCATGAGTTTGTTTACATTTTGAGTTTGTTTATCCACAAGTAAGTAAAACATAGTAATCAGTTTGTGCTTGGTTAGCATCTCATGACTATCAGGAACATGTTTGGGCATGTTTGTGCAAATTGGTTGGGTGTCTCAACCATTTTATTTTGGGAAGGTCCAATTACTTGTGCTATTTTCAAATCAGAGGCACAAGCTAAAGCTACTTTTACTAGTTTGCTAGCTGATGGTTCAGCCCTTATGAAAATTCACCATGGTTTCCTATGGTACTATAGTACTACCGTGGTTTGGAAAGACCATGGTAAAACAAAGACCATGGTAAAACAAAGACCATGGTAAAGACCATGGTAAAACAAAAACCAGCTTTGTCTAACTGTAGTGAAACCATGATAAAAACCACAGTCATTGTTTCCATAGTTACCCAAAAAATCATGAAAAACGGCAAACCATTGTAAACCATGGTTATTTATTCATAGTAAAACCATGGTTAATTTTTATAAGGGAGTGGTTATCACTGTTGCCTCACATCTGGAGTGTTTGAGTCCTGCATCTGGTTTGTGGATTTTACATGTTGTTTCCTCCTGCAGCCTTAAAACAGTGATAAACTAGTGTCCCATTGCAGGTGTCTCCCAGACTCAGGAGCTGGGCTGCCTGGCATGTGGGCTTCAGCTTACCCAGACCGCCCCATAAGCAGTGAAACAATGGATGCATTGATAATGGTGTTGATAAAACTTCTTTGCTGTGTCATTTATCCTGTATTTCTACAATGGACATAAAATATGATTGCATATATTGCTGTGACAGCTAATCCTGTCTTCATTGTGTAATGCCCAGCACCTGCCATTTTTCTACCTTTCTCTCTGTCCCAAGTGTTGGCTAAGCAGTAACTGCTCCAGCAATTGTTTTGAAAATGGGAATTCTCCTTTGCAGCCAAGATCAGTGTCTCTTACACCCATATGTGCTATCTAACCTACTGACTGAGGAGAAAGAACTTTTAGTGACAATTTTAGCCGATTTTAACGATTTACATATGTACTCAATATTGAAATGGACAGGTAACCTATACGTAGGTATAGATAGGAAGTCATAAAGGATAATGTGAGAAGTCAGATTTGACTCAGTCACTTAATGGATCTCTCGCTGTCACCCCCAGTACTGAAAACAGAGCAACACCCTTGCTTACACCATTCCAAGAAGACTGTCTCTTGATGCTTAATCAAATAGCTTTTATTTCTGTTTTTCCACTTTTCATGATCCGCTATCCTATATTTCAGGGGTTTTCTTCACCTCATTCTCAAGCATTTTTCCTTACTTCTCATTTCTACTTTATCCAGAAATACGTGACAATCTGGTGGATAAAAATTAATTCACTAATTAGCTGTGGGAAGGCCATAAATGAACCTGATGTTTACAGCTCGCAGATGCTCAAAATGGGAATGCTTGGTGGAAGGATGTGTGATCACATCACATCATAGCATTAGGAACCCTTGCAGGGTGTAAGGAAGCTGATGAAATTCTTTGAAATTCATCAGATCAGTGAAATAAAGTATAACAAAAAAAGGTTCCCTCATTAGTTATGGATGAGACACGGAGAATGATGTTGCTGCAGTCACACACATTGTTGAAACTTCCCGCAAGTTCAGATGATGTTGCAGTTTTACATTGTACATTTGTGTGCTAGAACGTAAATTACAATTGCCATTGCATAATCAATGTATTCAAGTTTTTTTTCCAACATAATTTGTAGAGTGTGCATAAATATAATTTAGGCAAAGGCAAAAAATACTTTATATTTATTTTCAGAGTTCGACAGCACGTATTTTCAAAAGCAGCATCCTGGAAGTCCTACTTTTTCTTTTTCTTGTAATGTTTTTTAATACTCATGGGCATGACATAATTGTCTTGGATCAGATTCAAAATCCTGTCTCAGCCCTACTAAGTAACAAATGTCTTGGGACTAAAATCCTTCTGGAGTGTCTTCAGTTCCTATAACCCAGCTAGTTAAGGACATAGTGTGCCTGATTCAAAAGTATAAGAAATTGTGCTGGATAATTTCTATGGAGCAAAATCTGTCTGTTGGGACAGATCTTGTCTCCAAATTGTATCCTTTGGGGAAAAAAATATCACTGCAAATCCACAGTGTCAAACAAGATATAAAGTTACAGCACAGCACTAATCAAACCAGGACTATGTTCAGTATCTGTTGTGTGCCAGTTCCAATCCCTAAGCCCCCCTGGTTGAACCAATATTTAATTTTCTATTTTCTTTACAGACAAAAGGCCTCTCCCATTTACATGCATTAAGTATATTCATTTCTGCTTCTAGAACCACTTCAGGGATGGAAAACTTGTGTGTTCCGCCTTTACGCACCCTATTCGTACCGATGTGATATTTTTGAACTTGTGGCCTTCCTGTCAGCTTTACCAAGCGTCGTCATTCTCCCACAATCTCTTTATTTAACAATGCGTTTTCAGCCACGGAAATGCCATTTCAGAGATGCCTACCAACAATGACACCACATTCAAATTTGCTTATAAATGGTCTCTTTTCCATAGTGGTACTTAGTTGAACGGTATGTGAACTGTTTGTGCTGGTTGCCTGTAACCGGACAGTCATCAGAAGCTCAGCATAACTGCACTTATGTCTAGTGAACTCCTAGACGGCTGTACGTTTGTAATGTCATGTCACTGTCATGTCACTTTGGACAAAAGTGTCTGCTAAATAAAAATAAATGTAATGTAAGGTAAATTTTTGCATTAACAAGTAGGTGTATCTTAATAAAGTGGTCACCAAATGTTAATATAACATACCTACAAAGTACCACTATGACCTGAATTTTAGAGACATAAAAAGATACTAAGTTATTGCATGTTTAGTTTTTGTGATTTAGTGTTATTATGCAGCTTTTTGTACTCTATAATTATAGTTAAGACTGTAAAATGAATTTATAAAATGTGTTTCACCATTTGCCATAAAAATGATTCATATATCATATTCAGAATAGTATATAATTTTGGAGGGCAGTATTTTATTGGGTTATTTCACACCATTTCCATTTTTTGATATTTATGTCAGGTTAATTTAAAATCCCTTTAAATACATAAAGGTCTAAATAAATTAGAAGTGAAGAGACTGGAATGTAATGACAAGACTGAAGTTAATAAATTCTACCAGTGAAGATAAAATCCCCTTTCATGTACATCATAGCACAATATCACAAAGATAGAAATGTTTATACTTGACTGAATGTAAGGCTGAAAGTTCTCACTAAAATATTCTTCTGTAAACAGTCATACTTGCAATATACAAGTTTACAACAAGTGTAAGATAAACTTGCATGAGATTTATAATTATGCATAATTATGCATATGAATAACTACATTTTAACTATTGCAGGAAACGATTCAGTTATGGAAATATCAGCCAGATCTAGTGCCAGCAAATATCTCACTTTCAGACCACAAATTTGGAGACGTGACGCTATAATAACTGCCAGGCATTTGCAATTATCTCATAAGTAAGTCGCCAAAATCATGGTTCACTGAGGATATTTGCTGTCAGTTTTATTAAGCAGGAATATGCAAAGACAGGAGGTCGAGGAGTAGGAAAACCCCGAGGAGCCATGGGAAGAAAGGACGAACTAGAGGGGATTAATGCTGAACAGACCGCAACTCCGAAGGGAGACAGGATTAAGTAAAAGAGGAAAAGGAAATTAAGAAAGAAACAAGGGTGAGACGACGCAGCAGGAGAGATGAAGTCCAGCAAGAGGTGAATCACTCCAGCAAATGTACCCAGGTAGCCCAAAGTAAACGCGAAACAAGGTGACTCTGCCTTTGCTGCGGTTCACTTGCATCCCATCGTTTTGTTAATTCCGCATTTAGTATCCAGTAATTCCACAAGTTTCAGAATGAAAGTAAACCTGCACAGCAAGAAGACAACATACTCCCACGCTTGCAGTGAACTTTTTCTAGAAAAAAATCTTTTATGACCTCACTGAAGACACACTCTTAAAGCAAAAGTACCCAATTAAACTAACTAATGTACTAAGCCTATTCCAGGGATATAAACTAATCTTAATCTGCGAAATATACACATTTTCTCCAATCATTCAATCATTAGGGCATGCTTATGCTTAACATTTTTTCATTTTAGTAACGTTTATAGAACGTTGTGATTATGGTATGGAAATGTGTCCTGTTTTTCTGATGTTTCTCAAAACCTTATCGCACAACTACAACCATAACTAATAAAACCAAAACAGAGGAAGAGCATGGTAGAGCAGCAGAAAGTTCTTACACCTTCAAGGTAATGGGATCACGGCTGGATGGCGTGCTCACAGATAACACTTCTATAAAAAATATTTTATCATAAAACAATTAATTGCATTAAAAGGATGTCCACGTAATAATGTTATCGTGCTAACAATGACAGAACTTTTGTTAAAATGTAAAACGTGTAAATAATGTTTTCTGCCGTCTTTGAGACGACCTTCACATGAACAAAACGTTCTGGGAACATTCCCTGTTAGCGCCGGTGCTCCTGCAGGTTAGGACTTCGTCCGATCGGTAACTTTATGTCACTTTGGGAAGAAGTGCCAGCTAAATAAATGTTATGTAGTGTAAATACATTGATGTCATACACCTGGAAGGGGGTGGCATGGTGGTGCAGTGGTTAACACCGTCGCCTCACACCTCTGTGACCAGCGTTTGAGTATCTGCTTGGGTTACATGTGTGTGGAGTTTGCATGTTCTCCCCGTGTCGTCGTGGGGTTTCTTCCAGTTACTCCAGCTTCCCCCACACAGTCCAAAGACATGCTGAGGTTAATTGGAGTTACTAAATTGCCCATAGGTGTGCATGTGAGAGTGAATGGTGTGTGAGTGTGCCCTGCGATGGGCTGGCCCCCCATCCTGGGTTGTTCCCATGCCCGTAGCTTCCGGGATAGGCTCCGGACCCCCCACAACCCAGAAGGATAAGCGGTTGGGAAAATGGATGGATTGATGGATACCTGGAAGAAAGAAATTCTCAAAAGTAAAAGCATCAGTGAAACAGTCAACAAACCACAACTGTGCAAGGATGATCACAACAACTGGCCCAGACACTGTACCTAACTTCAAAAATTGTGCTGATTAAAGATATGGAGTCTATGAAATGATAAATATAACAACACTATCTACCCTTGTCAGTGGATAAAAGGTCAGTCTTCAGCTGTGAGGGGAAAAAAATGATTTATTCAACCAGTCAGCATCAGCTGGCCCCCAAAATTGAGGGTTCTGCCTCTCACCTGATAGCTAAGGAGAAGTAAAACCTAAGAAACAATTCCAATTTTCCAAAAGTGAGTTTTAGAGTGAGATAAGACAGAGTGACTCAGACAGCCCAATCAGCGAATGTCTCTTCCTTCCTTTCCATTCACACAGACACATTGCTGATCTGTGGAGCTGAGAAGAGGAACATCTCTAGAGAGATGGGCAGGTAATATTACCCTTTGGAATGTGTGCGAGTAAACGCAGATTTAAGTCAGCTATTATAAGTGCAAAACAAAAAGAAAAAAAAAAGTAAAGACAAGTCTTTGTCTCCCCATCTCTATCTGTGTGTGCGGTGACGCTAATGAGTGCAGCGCTGTCATCTGTAGCAAACCCAGGAATCCATTCCCAACCCATGAAACAATGAGGAGCTCTTTCACGAGTTTTTGGCCATGAAGACTCATTACCCTGCCTCTGTTTGTAAACAAATTTGTCCCTTGTCAGCCTGCCAGTATCTGTCAGTATAATTACATTGCAAAGCTCCATGTGTCATTAAACAAACTGGCAGAGTGTTCCTTGAATTCCTTTTTTTCACAATTTCTATTCTTTGGTCTATACACTCCTTAAGTAAGGATTGAGTTAACTGCAAAAGTTAATATATTTCAATGCAATTTCAGAAAGGCAGTCTTTTTCTGGAGCATTCTGCCATACACGGACATGTTCATGCTTTCAAAGGAATGCATTTGAAATAATATAATTATTTGGCTGCTGGCTGTACACTAGGAACCATGAAAGCCCTATCCTGTGGCCAATTGACTTCTCCTTCTTGTCTTCCTATGGAAGATCTTATATTCTCTGTAGAATTCTCCTGGCTGGATGTTTCAGAAGTACAATTAATAACCACAAATGAAGCGACCTTTAATTGATCGCTGTCGTTGTTCAAACTCTTCAATCATGTGATAAGGCAAATGTAATAATTCATGTCTCCATAATAACAAAACATTCATAACTAGATCAAGAGTCAACAACATCATGGCTGCCATTTTCCTGATAATAGAGATGCCATACCAGTCAAATGTTTGGACACACCTACCCATAAGAAGATTTATTTCTACTATTTTCTACATTATAGAATAATTAGAAAGACATAAAAAATATAAAATAATATGGGAATTGTAATTATTTGGACGTTATTATAATGCAGTGTGTACACCTTAAACTCTAAATTATGTACTGGTTACACTACAGCAAAGAGCAGGTAAAATTGCATTGCACTGTATATGCAAGTAACAACGCATTGTACTATAGCCACATTTTCTGCCTTTATTGTTTATCTGTCTAAAAATGTTCATAAAATGATATAGCCTATGATTTTCTTTGTAAAACTATTGGGAAAATGTGCTGTCACCTTCATAGGCTTAAAAATCAAACAGTTATCTTTGAGATTTCTGATGATTCCTATGGTTCTGAATGTAGCCAAAGCAAATTAAACTGAGTGGAGCCTCTGTATCTTTTTTTTGCAGAGTGTTTTGAATATAGAAGGAAAATTGCATTAAGAAAAAAAACTTGGATATTAAGACCCATCTCCCGGTACCGTCTTCTGAATGCTGGACGTGTGCCCAGTAGCTCTTAGGCATAATAATCACCATGGGCATTCTAATTAAATAATGGGCAGCACTAATGAGAAATATTACCCATTTGCGAAGCACAAGATATAAACATCAAATTGGGAGCGTAGAGCGTTCACTTTCAGAAATGATGATACGTCTGGTTTAGGTACACGCCATTGATTAGGCCTAAAGGATACATCTCGGATTGCAAACATACAAACTTCTAGGTGTAAGGTCATGATGGCTTGGATGCTGAGATAGAGGGCAGAGCCATCAATTGATAACCACCGGTGAGTTGGATTTGGTGCATGGGCAGAAGCCCAGATGGACTAGTACATCCCAAACAAGCAGTCAGCATTTACTGGGAACATCTGTCTGAAACTTCAGTGTCAGATAAATCTCACACCCCCAGAAACACTTCTCCAGTATGAGACGGGGTATGTTGCTTCTGATTGGTCCATGCTGAAAACTACGAAGACCAGGCTAGTTGGCAGTAGTTGACTTTCATGGTCGTAACCCTAGAACCCACAGGATACCATTGGTGAGGGAAGCCTTCAGGGTAATACTTGCTGGTGGTCTCCTGAGAAAGGTGTAAAGTATTGGCAGACCGGTCATGTAGTTGTAAGCTCATGCATTGGAGGAATTTGGGGAGGCTACTTAAGTTGCTATGGAAGTCAGAAGTCACCAGAGTGGAGGATGTAGAGGTATATTACTGTAAAACGTTCTTGAGTCGCTGAAAGGACTGGATATGAAAGGCTTGACGCTACTTTTCATTGTGGGAATAAGAAACAGCATCTGAGGACATGGCGCTCTCTCTGGAAATAGTGGATTATTTTGTGGGGGGGGGGGGGGGAGTCTCTCCCTACTGAAGGATTTTAAGAACCTTGGGACCTTGTTCTTGAGTGATGGGTGTACTGGATTGGTGAATGCAGTTTTGTGGGTAGGGAGAAGGTTCAATAAAGTGTTAGTCTTAATTTTAGGCTTGCGGTTTACTGGTCAATCCAAGTCCTTCATCTCACCAATCATCATGAGCAGTGGGTGGTGACTGAAAGACCAAGGTCATGAGTGGGAGGCTGAAATGAGTTCTCAGTGGGGATGCTGGACTCACTTTCCATGACTGGATGAGGTACAGTATATGGAGTCTGGATCTGAAGGAGCCTTAAAATAGACTCATTGTTCCTTAGCATAGAGAGGAGTCCATTCTGGTGGTTTTGGGCATCTCATAACGACGACACCTGGTTGGCCAAGGGGGTTGTTTTAAGCATTTGTTAGGTACTGGGGTAAAACCAAGACACGCGGCAGGGATTGTGTCTGGCAGGTTGCGTGACAATGTCCACCATACTGAGCTAGACTTTTTGGCCTTAGAAATACAGCTTGGAATGTTGCCTCCACGTCCCCCACCAGCAGAAGTCGTATGAAGATGATGATGACGATGTTAATTGTTCATCTCCATGTGTTAACAAAGATCCAGTTAAATCTGTTTTTACAATAACCTTTTTTTTCTGTGCCAATGCCAAGTCAAGGACCAGTTCGCTTCCAGTTGCTCCATGTTGGCAGTACGGCACAAGCTGCCGATTCCCTGCTTTTGATTTCTGTGCAGTGGGGAGATGGGTGGATGGAAACAAAGGAAGGATGTAACACGGGGGATGCGAGGGGATACAGAAATGTGCTTTTTGTCCTGTGACAGAAAGCAAGAGGAGCTCAGAAAAGAGTGGAAGAAACACAGATAGACCAGATAGAATAAGTCTGAAAATGTGAGCCAGGGGGGGGGCTCTTCATATTTACCCCGCAGCAGCTTTCGTGAAGGTTGTGAATTTCTATCCCCGCAAGCTACTGCCACTGCGAACTGATTAACCAGGTCAGTGCCACGGGCAGCGCTACGTCCTGTCAGACAAATCACATCTGTCGCCTTAATTAAGGAGCAAACTAGATCAGCTATTTAATTTATGATAGGTGGCTGGAAAGGGTCTTGGCATGCAGGACTGAGAGAATAACAGATTAATGTGGGGACTACAATGCCTGGCGGCTGACAAGGGCTTTAAGAGTACAAGTGTCAGGTTGAAGAATTCCAACAGCCAGTTATCTCGGTTTGCTCTTTCAGTCCTTTTTTTCCATTCTTCATAAGTGCTATTCATTATGTCCATCCATCCATCTTCTAACCGCATATTCTGGTCAGGGTCACTGGCTACTCATCATTTCTTAAATATAATTCTCCTATTTTTGCAAAGCTTTATGATTTATTGATGCTATGATACATACGTTTAAATGGGATGGAATTGTGTTATTATTATATTATTCAGTTATATAACTGCCTATAAGTATTCTCTGGTATCAGCAGTGCCCTGGGTTATTGCAGGACTAACAGACACCATACTAACAAGCGTCATCTGAATATTTATCTTTGATTTATTTTGTTTGGTCTCAGCAGGATAAGAATCTCATCACATTCACCCATTTAGTATACATTATTCTGTTCACTAGTTGTAATGAACAGTTTCTGTATCAGTAGCAGCTGTTACTTGCATGTTATATCCAATAAGAATCACCCCAGTCTAGATGATAAATAGAACACAGAAGAACAAGACGCTAAGTTGGGAGATGTGCACAAGCATTTCCTTCAGGGTCATTGCTATGGGTGGGCCTGCCCACCCAATCAAATAGCTGATTTTCTTGTAAAACATTAGAAATTTTCAAATATCACTATCAATGTGACTTTTTTGCCATAAATACTCAGGATGTGCAAAAATATCCTTTTTTATTAATTGTTTTTAAAAAATTCTCCGATTCAATATAGATTTGTATAAAAATTTATGGATTGATCTTTCAGGCTAATTTGCTAATTTCTGGTTTTCTAGGTTAATTTCCGCAATAGTTAAACAACGTTACACTTACCCTGATGACAGCAGACACCTAATGCTAGCTAGTAGGTACCTAAAACATGATCAAAACAGTGTGAATTGTGGTTGTATTTCACTCCGAATTATTCTGGGATATTATGTAAATTTATTTATATATTTAACCCTTGTGTACATACAGCTCTCCTGGGGTCATATGATTCAGTGTATACGCTGTTTCCAGTGCATGTCACCTGCTTTACATTCATAACAATTTACTACCAAATTTATGGCAAAACAGCTTAAAGTCGGGTAACATGGTGGCGCAGTGGTTGGCGCTGCTGCCTCACAGCAAGAAGGTCCTGGAATTTCACTGAAATCCAGGAAAAACATTAGAAGTTTGCTCAGATTAACTTCTTTTTTACCCTTATTACCCCCACTCCAACTCTTTGTTCCTAAACAGAAAAGTATAATTGGGACATCTATCTATCTAGATGTAGTTTTTGCAATGTTTGCCCAGTGTATTTTGTTATTGGTTTTTCTGGATTAACCCTCTGGGCTAGGCTATCCTGCTTGCGGACCAAACATAAATCCTGCCAAACCATCTAAAAATTCGACGAGTTTTTGTAAAAAAAATACCCCCCAGAAATCTTTAACAGTCTACTTTACAATTATAGGAACAAACTAAATATACTTTAGAGCTTTGCGATAGGAAGAAAAAGAACAATAGTATCTGACTGAAAGTCCCATATACACTAGTGTTAAGGGGTTGTGTGCCAGGATATTTTTGACAAGACAAGATAAAGACGTGCCAGTTATTACAAGTGCAAATTTGGCATAGTGTGAAAGTCTAGTTTATAGTGTTTGTGTTGTGGGTTTCAACATTCCTTTAGGCAGCAGTGAGTTGAGAGCTCTGACTGCTTGAGGAAAGAAGCTTTTGCAGTCTTTGACTTTAGTATACAAGCCTTTCTTCAGTGATTTTTCAAAATTTGCTTTCAGTTACTCTGCATGTATGAATTTGTGTTCCATTAAGAGCTTTTTGCACATCTCTCCAAATACAGAAAGTTGTTATATAGTATTTTATATCCCATTCCAATCAAATTCATATTGAATTGGAATCAAATCGAACTGGCTTGAATCAAATCGAATTGGGGAATCCAAATAAATACTGTGATATTTATAAATCAGAAAAGAATCTCAAAATAAATAGATTTCCCACAAACCCGTCTATGCCTGATGTAAACAGCAAGGATGAAAATGATTTTGATTGGCTCAGCGAGTGCCTGGTGCCACTAACATTATTGAACTGGGGGGGGTGAGTGGCACCAAATTAGTGCTGTCAAACAGGCCTTTGGCAAGGCGTCAAAGGTAGGCCTGAAATTAAAATAAATTTCTTTTTTTGCAGTAGTCGTTTTGTCAGGCTGTTGTGTAACCTCTGAAGTGTTTCTGCATCATAAAGAAGATAATATGTTACAAAACTTGGTTGTGAATGTTGTTAAGTTGTGTCTGTCATGTTTATGGCTTATAATGCGTATACTGTAATGTTTCCTATGTTGTAATTTGATAGTGTTTTATTTTTTGTAGGAGGCGCTCTTGATCGAATTCATTTTTGTAGTACGCTTGGAGCTTGATTTTTAGATGTCCCTGGACTATGGCCATGTATTGCAGATTTATTATATAATGTGGCTTGGCTGGCTTTGTTGCCTACTATTACTACGGTGAGGTAGGAGCTAGAGGCCCCTGTGATGTAGGGGCTATAATCCCCTGTGAAGTAGGATCTAGAGTCTCCTGTGAGGTAGGGGCTAGAGTCCCCTCTGAGGTAGGGGATAAAGTCCCCTGTGAGGTACAGACTAGAGTCCCCTGTGAGGTACGGACTAGATTCCCCCGTGAGGTACAGACTAGAGTCCCCCGTGAGGTACGGACTAAAGTCCCCCGTGAGGTACGGACTAAAGTCCCCCGTGAGGTACGGACTAGATTCCCCCGTGAGGTACGGACTAGAGTCCCCCGTGAAGCAGGGGCTAGAATCCCCCGTGAGGTAGGGGCTAGAGTCCCCTATGAGGTAGGGGATAAAGTCCCCTGTGAGGGACGGACTAGAGTCCCCTGTGAGGTACAGGCTAGAGTCCCCCGTGAGGTACAGACTAGAGTCCCCTGTGAGGTACAGACTAGAGTCCCCCGTGAGGTACGGACTAGAGTCCCCTGTGAGATACAGACTAGAGTCCCCCATGAGGTACGGACTAGAGCCCCCGTGAGGTAGGGGCTAGAATCCTCTGTGAGGTAGGGAATAAAGTCCCCTGTGAGGTACGGACTAGATTCCCCCGTGAGGTACGGACTAGATTCCCCTGTGAGGTACGGACTAGAGTCCCCTGTGAAGCAGGGGCTACAATCCCCTGTGAGGTAGGGGCTAGAGTCCCCTCTGAGGTAGGGGATAAAGTCCCCTGTGAGGTATGGACTAGATTCCCCCGTGAGGTATGGACTAGAGTCCCCCGTGAAGCAGGGGCTAGAATCCCCTGTGAGGTAGGGGCTAGAGTCCCCTCTGAGGTACAGACTAGAGTCCCCCGTGAGGTACGGACTAAAGTCCCCCGTGAGGTACAGACTAGAGTCCCCATGAGGTACGGACTAGAGTCCCCTGTGAGGTAGGGGCTAGAGTCCCCTGTGAGGTACGTCCCCTACGGAGAACATGTGTGCATTTTATTATTATTATTATTATTATTATTACAAAGTACTTTGTAACCCCTGTGGTTAAAATAGTGTTGTATAAATAAAGATTGATTGATTACAATAAATGCTTTTGAGCTATACTGGACTGTGTGGCTCCTTTTATTCTGGCCCACATGCAATTTCATTTTTGGCTACTCTGCTGATTTCATTGAGGATAAGTCTCCTTTATCTGGGATGGCAGAGGATTGGGGTTTTATGAGCAGTGGGGAAACACAAAGACTAAGAAGTCAGAGGCCATTACTTTGAGAGCAAAAAAAGATTAAACAAACATAAGTCTAGCACTGACATGGGTGTAATTAAGAATTGTGGTTATGAAGAATAAGACATGTTATAAGATTTGTGGTGGTTTACTGGGGATGAATAAGTAAATAAATTAAACAAATCAGCAAAAAAAAAGGAACAGGTGGACTAAATCAACGCAATAATCCAACCTCACAACATGGCCGCTTCTCAACCCCTAAAATGTTCCCTGCCTCCTCTCATATTATATTCTGTAGATATATCTCATGGTGAGCCAGTGTTACACATGGAGATTGTGGTGAAACAGTCAAGTTTTTATTGGTCCACACTCCCACCCACAGTGCACAATACAAACACAGTAGTAGTCAATATGCCACATCATCACCATGACAACAGCTGACACACAAAACGCAACAATAATAGAACCAAACAGAAGAACAAACACACCATAAACCATTACCAAAAGACAAAAGAACAGTGAAGTAAAACTAAGAACATAATGACCAAATGAAAAGAACGACCCAGCATTTAGAAATTGTATATTTTATTAAATGTTTCTCTTGTTTATGTTGTGCCTATTTGGTCAGAAGCAACTTTTATAATCCAAACCATTTTCTTAATCATTACTGGTCAAAACAGTATTCAAGGCCTTGACCTAAACTTGGTGAACCCAATTAAGATGGAAAAAAATTGTAGGCCATCACAGCGAATAGGAAAAATATGTTGGATTAAAGATGTGTGGAAATTGGGTTTTGCGCTTTATTAACACAGGTTTTTGTGTGACTAGGCTGTAGGTTGCCGTAGCCGAACATCCTCCGCAGTTAGGACAATGGCAGAAACGGTAGGAGGAGAAATTAAAGTGGCCACTCAGCTGGTTGCATGAAAATCCAATTAAAGTGGAAGCATTTTATAAAGTCCTGTGGTTTCATGGAAGTGAGAGTTTACTGTGCAGAAGGTGAGAAAATGGAATAATGAGTGACTAAAGCCAACATTACTACCGCATGAACATCAAAAGATTTTCAGTATTCCTTACTATCAAATCTTTTAGATCAAAGAAGTGTTCTCACTGGGTGCCTTTTAAGTTGAAATTTAAAAAATAGGTGATTGTACATTATATGTGTTAATCAATTACCATTTTCTTCCAACATGACGACAGAGAAATGACTGGGTGAGATAGAAAAACATTTTTGCTGTTTATTTCTTCTTAATTGAATCATGAACATTTTAATGTACCTTCATATAGAGGGGTATTGCATCCATATGGAATTGTATTGTGTATAAGACAAGCAATAAAGAATGGAATGATTAATGGTGCTCATAATGCACTATATATTAATTGCTTTGATATTTAAAATGTGAATAAGTGCATGTATATTAATGCCTTTAAGGTGTTTCAGAGCAAATCCGGTGGAACAAATATGTTCTTTGCATAAATCCCAGAGGACATAAATCAAATGGCTTTAGCTTTACTCTTGGGGGCTTGGCGATAAATACCTGAGTCATTTATTCCTTTATACCCTGACAAGTGCATAGGAGCTTCTATGTATACGACCTACATAAATGACCTGCAAGGACATCAAAGGAAGTATAAGGGTGCGGGGTTATGTGAACAATTTGAGGCATCTTTGGACGCATTTAATCTCTTTTTCTGTGTTATTTTAGGGATGACCAGGGTGACCAGGCAGGATGTATTACTAAACATCTACCGAGAGACATAGGGAGAGAAAGAGAGAGTATTACTATGCTTCAGCCTGGAGAATATATGATGCTTTACTTGACCGCAGATGAATCGTGTCACTGCCTTCACTCCGATTCTGAAAGAATCCCCTCCCCCATTTGAAATCATGACAGTAAAATGGACAGTTTTATCTAAAGAAGCAATTGACATTTTATCTGAGGGGGGCGGACGTAAGAGGCCCAAAGACCCTCTGGGTTTGTCCACCCTGAAAGAACATTCTTTCTCAGTGACATTGAAAGTCTTTGGAAAACTCCTCATTTAGGTGATGTTCAGTCCTTCTGTATTCAGGAATGGCTTCATTTTTACCCTCCCACTAAAATAACCCACACAATATAAAAAATTAGAATTCTTTCAGAATTCATTATTTTTAAAACAATTAATCCTTTCTGAGTGAATGTACTTCTGAAATCGCAGTATATTTAAATCCAAGCACTTTGTTAATATATACCTGTATTTGAACTGCATGCTGTTGCCGGCACATTTCACCTCATCAGTCATAAGGTTCTTTATCTAAACTGAATGCTTATAAGAGAATCTGGTCAACCAGCTGAGACGCTTTTTTCCACCACCATCAACAAACCGAATAACAACGATTTCCTGTATGTCAAACTCTCCGAATGAGCGATTGAATTATCAATGCCACTGGTCACTGTAGCTGTTCTGTATGCTCTTGACTCATAGGCCAATTATGGCACTTTGTGTTGTGTCATTTATTTTGATAATAATTTATACATTCCATTACAAAGAAATACCAAGCTCCCATTTCATGGTTTTCTTTAAATGTTACCTGTGATTGAAATGCATATTGATGTTGGTTCTTTGATGATATTTACAATCTGCTTGAGTTCTCAGGATGCATGTAATTTGAATGAAAAGAAACCCTTTAGCCACATAACAACAATATTTTTGTCTATACTCCTTTGTCCCCTGACTGTCCTCTCTCAGTCCAGCTCCACTGAATTGTGAAAAAAGAACCACAACAAAAAAAAACAATTTGAGAACCCCCAGAGTAAATGAAAATTTGCCCCCCAGAAGGAAGAAGGTCTGTGCACTGTAAAGTGTGACTTTAGCAAAACATTAAACTGTCTAAAAAGTTTTATTCCTGTTTTTTTCTGGCTTCTTTAACTGATTGCACTAAATTAGCATTTCAAGGTGCTTCAGCTTGCCAAATAATCTGAAAAAAAAAACACTGCAAAGGCAAAAAACACTAAATAAGGCAAGTACAAATTAGCATGAGTTTGCATTTTCCCTGTGTTGTGTTATATTTCCTCCTAATGACTGAAAACATGTAGTCAGGTAAATGTGTGAATGTGCCCTGTGATGAACAGACATCCCATCCAGGAGGTCCTTTGCTCTGAGCCCACTGTTCATGGGATGTGTTCTATGCTTTCAATGACCAAATCCTGGACATGTGGTTAGAAGATACTGTTTCACAACTGTTTATATGTATTTACAGAGCACAAAATTATGTACATTTATTCTAAATTATTGTTGTTTGTTTGATAATAATTTGGCAGGTATTCTTCTTTATAGACTTCCCCCTGACAAATGCAAATGTCTTTTCCTTCGGGCTACAACGTTAAGAAGAAATCAGATTCATTCCTGCTGTCGTCAAATTTAACATGATTGTACCACTCAGGGCCCAGAGGAGCCGTATATTTTTGACTTAATCTGAGCTTCATTTTTATAACGTGCAGCAATTGAATACACACAGGCTAAATATCTACACACAAATGACACCCCTACTGCCAATTCTCTGCTTTCTAGGCATTACATGCTATATGCTGTGCAGACAACCACATTTCATACAATGTACTTTCAGTAGAATAGAATATAATAGAAGAACCTTTTTTGTTTTTAATTCTCTGTTCCCTAATACAGAAATTCTCTCCTAAGGCTCCCGTTTTACACTACATTATTTATTCACGTAAAAAGTATCTAGGGAACATAAATAAAATTGTAATATATTATGAATATAATATTGCATTCAGTCCAAACATCAATTATGAAGGTACCAAAGACAATTTTCCTCATTTCATTTAAAAAAATTAAGTAATTATTAAAAAATGAGTTTTCACAAAAACCATTCATTATCAGCAGGCCATTTACGCTACAGTGTCACCCTCCGGTTATAAAAACAAACAGGGAGCCCCTAAAATTAACAATGTAACAGTCAGAGCATGGAACAATCCCAGCCTCCCCCCATTTTCCATTACTGTGATAGAGTGTGTAGCTTTGCACGGTCCTGGACCTCTGACAAGACTTAGACACTCTATAATGGACTGTTCCGCTTCGGGCCCACTTGCATCCACCACGTGTGTGTTTGTCAGAGTGAAGTCTGCGTCAGCCCAGCGTGGTCTTACATTGGGTCTCCTGAAAACACGCGCCCTCGCTGCCGTTTCTGCAGGTCCAGGATTTTCAGACAAGAGGAGATCATCGACAAAAGCTGTGCCGTGTATTACACACTAAAATCAAGGAGGCACAACTATGAAGAGCGAGCCACATAAAGCTAAAACCTTACTGACTGAAGTGTGGAGTGCAGTTGGCATTCTCATCAATTCACACTCTGCAGGCAATTCAGAGACACTGCAATCAGTGGAAACTGGCACAAACATGAGGAGGACTCGCAAATGCAGAAATTTAGAACAGACAGATGCTAGATTTCAGCACAAAACTCAGGAGCCCTGAATAATAGAGAGGCTGATTTGGCCCACCTGTGGTGCCTCCTGCAGTGCAAGATGAAATAGCAAGTGTATGTTGCATTTATTTAAATGTTTTAACCTTATATTTAGTATGACAGTTATTTGGTATATGGATGTTCACATGATGGAGTTAGCACTGTTAGCACTGTAGCCTCACACCCCCAAGGCTGAGGGTTCGATTCCTGCCTCTCCTCTGTGTGTTTGCATGATCTCCCCCATGTCCACACAGAGTTCACAGCAAGCGATACAGTATGACAAAATGGCCGTCTGACAGGTATGTGTGTGTGTGTGGTTGGGTCAATCTGAGGGGAAGTGCTGTTGAGAGGTAAATTGATTTTTCTTTCTCTTTATTCATTTGGTCTTAGTGATGCCATGTGTCATTTAAAAACAGATGTAAAAATAGGTAGTTACGTTTGTAGTGTGATTTTGTCTTTAAGAGAATTGTTATGGGACTGGTCCTCCTGATTTTCTGCTGGTCCATCCACACTATGATTTCTGGCTCAATTATAGGCATGAGAAGGAAAGGCTTCCTGTCCAGGGTGTCCAGTGATGGACCACTATCTTCTCCACGATGACCCATGTCTCATAACCTGTGTTGGCTGGGATACGTTTTAGCCTGTATTGGCTTAATGGCTGTGGAACATAGATATACGAGTTTTTATATTCTGTATGTCATTTGACTCAGATGATGTTTTTACAATTCCTGCTCTTACAGTAGAGTGGCCATGGACTTTTCATAAACAACCTTGTTATGTACACCTGAGATGTCAAAGTGTGGTGCCCTTCAATATAAAGGCAATTATTCCAGGTTAGAAGAGGCATATATAGTTTTTGAAACAAACTATGCATGTTGTCTGGAGCTGAGGAAATGCCTTTAGCTTTTATTTTCAGATGCTGTCATATGATAATTGCCTTAACATATTTGTCAGCTACTGGATTGCATTTCACAAACACCACACTTAATGCCTGTCACTGATTAAATTCATATTATTGATGATTTATTATCATTTATCGGCAGGATTGCTTTGCCATTTGGTGGTTACTCTCCCTGCTTAAGAAATTCATCTTAAGCACCTTCAGACATACCTCCATTGCACATTATTTGGGAGTCCGATCACAACTCCAAATTCTTACCTGAAATATTTCTTGCTCCTCTGTTGATGATTTAAACTTCTATGTCCTATTTTCTGTGGATTGCAGGCTCCAATCCCCCCGGTGCTCCCCTTGCCTGACCTACACTCCGAGTTAAGTGTCACTGTGTAATTCACCGCGGTATAAAGACACTGCACCCCCACAAGCTTCGTCCTCTGCGCTAAACACCCATGAAAGCGTGCTCCTTATGCCTTTTTTTCCGCCCGTTTAACTTTTCAGCGAAGCCTCCCTCACTCCCTTATGGGCTGATATTTGTGCCACTAGAAACTGAATATGAATTTTGTATATATGAATATGCAGTTATCCGCATTACAAAATTGAATCTGAATTTAATAGTTTGAATCTGAATTCCAGTAACTAGAAATAGCATTTATCCTACCTCGAAAAATTCAGTCCGCAAATTCAATTTCAATCTAGTGTGACACACATCCGGGTCCTTGAGGAAAAGCAATCGACCGCAGATTCACAACGCAACTCATGTCCACGTTTACGGTAGTCCTGCCGGTCGGGGTAAAGAGGAGGCGTGTGCCGGGAAGTCAGAAAAACAAATGCTGGATTCGCAGGTTTGTCATTACCTTATGATACATATGAGAATAAGCTTTATATACACAAGCGATAGCATAAACATTAACCATACCTCTGGTTAGTATATGGTATTATATGTGATTAAATGAACGATTTCTGGCACTGCTAGTTTATGTTAATATGGTAGACTAACGCAAAACTAGCTAGGGATATGAATTTTACTTATAGTTTAGTTTAAGTTATGGCTCGCCTGTTCTTCTCATGTGGCTTTCTAGCAGTATTTATGCTAAATATTTTTTTAAATATTCATATCGCCGATATGAGGCGGAAATCAGTATTAATTTTATGTGAGTATGGAATATTATTTAGCACTTCATAAGGCATAGAGAATGTAAATATGACCAATAAAGTTATGTCCATGCAATGACATTTTTGTGGTGTACTTGACTCTTTTCCTTTCTTAAACACCTACATTACTAGTGTGTTTTGGTAATGAAAATTACCTATTACTGATTACATAAACCATTACATTTTTGTGGAGAAAAAAATACTGAATATGAAATATTAAGCAAATGTGTTTACATCCCCAATACACTCAAAATGGCGAATGGGGGCGTGTTAAACAGTGCAGACACGTGACTGACAAAGACCGATGGAAGGTTTGCTACTGAAGGAAGGGATTCCCAAAAATTCACGTCTGGGTATTAAAAAAACACAACTAGAGATGGTCATGCCATCATTATGTTCAGCCGAGGGACCAAATAGTAAAAGGGATGATTGACAAAAATCATCTAGGGGTGTGGATCAAGGGAGAAAACAACGATGGTGAATGGTTGAAGAAATGATGATGCTTAGATGACGAGATATTGTTACACGATAAGTAAATGTATAAAAATTAGTGTAAAACAGTATTGGACACACTCCTGCAGGGTGTCCAGCCTTGGCTGTAACCTCACCGTAGCAATAAAGGCTGAATCTGAAGATCCACACAAGCGGCTCCTGACTCCTGATTGGTGGGGAAGAAAAAAACACAACATGAGTGCATCGATACACGTACTCCTGTATCGATCTAAATGTAAAGTTATAAAGCGGGTTTGAGGTGCTATGCGTCTTGTCGGCTGCATGTCTACAGCGCTCTCTGTGTACTGTGCTAATAACCGGAAGCATCAGTTGGACTGGCGCTTAATATGGTGATCTGTATAAGCAGTGTTCGAAGTGGAGAAATAAAAGTGTCGCTACGTACTGTATTGACCGTGAAAACGGCAGCGGGGGTGTTGGAAACAACAGAAGCGCCTCAAAAGCACTGTCGGTACTGCGCACGGTGCCCAGCCACTCTCGCGTGACGCTTGTCTCTAAGTAGCAGAGTACTGGCAACTTGTGAGAAGTGGTGGTACGATAAGGATTAAAATATAGCAGTGCAGGTGTTCTGTCATAAAATACTACCTATCGAGACGTGCTATCGAGCCTTTCTGCGTATGTGCAGTTCCACCGTCTTGGGATTAGGGTTAGGTTTTAGGAGTTAGGGTAAGGGTAAGGTAAGGGTTTTAGGGGTTTTGGGGGGTTAGGGTAAGAGTTAGGGTTAGGGCTATCAATTAGCACTACGGTAGCATTTTTCGACAAGGCAGCATATATCGACAGAACACTGGTACTGCTTAATTTTTATTACGTATATGATCCCGCATTTGGGCTTAATTGCGACACCCTGGCACACGCCTCCTCTTTACCCCGACCTGTAGAACTGTCGTAAACATGGAAATGAGTTGCGTTGAAAATGTGCGGTCTATTACTTTTCCTCAAAGACCCGGATGTGTGTCACACTAGATTGAAATTGATTTCGCGAACTGAATTTTTCGAGGTAGGATAAATGCTATTTCAAGTTACTGGAATTCAGATTCAAACTATTAAATTCAGATTCAGTTTCGTAATGCGGATAACTGCAGATTCAAATATACAAAATTCATATTCAGTTTCTAGTGGCACGAATATCAGCCCATACTCCCTCCCCATCTCCACTCTCCAGGTTTGCTCTCCAGCAGCATTTAAGGTCAGGGCTGCTGTAATTAATCTTAATTATGTCGGAGTTAGAATTTAAAAGCCTCTTGGCTGCTGGGTTCTGTTTGCAGACATCCTGACAGCAGAAGTCCAGAGCTAGTGATAAGGGAGGGAGAGGAGTGGAAAGGAGAGGTGAAAGAACACTTTTTGTCCCTCATGCGGCTACATACTGTAGTATTTATGTGTTAAAATAACAGCTATGGTTTTATTGCATCTTTCTTGGGGGGAGAATTTCACTCGACATGCAGTGCTGTCCATGTCTCCTGGGTACGATTCCTTGATGTAAATTCAGCACTCAGGAAATAAAGAGCATGACACAAAGCATCTGGCGGCATGAAATGCGATGCAGACAATCATAAAGTGACAGCTGGAACATTTTTTTGGTAAATTAAATAATCCCACTTCATTAAATGGGGTCAGGCCCTTATGGGATGGAGAACTGGCTGTACGCTAAAACGGGAGCAGGCACTCCACAATCCACGTTTAAGGGGGCAGCGAAATGAAATTAACGGCACTGTTAGTGTCACTTTCAGTTTGGAGACAGATGTGATTGTTTTAGGGCTGCTGGGCCGGAAGGTTAATGACCTTTCTAATAGGCGGTGGAGTAAGATGCTGGGGGGGGGGAAGCGATGTATCAGTTAGCAAAAGGGGTGGGTGACCAAAAAGGCTGATGGGTAATTTGGATCTGACCCTAAATAAGGGATGGAGCAAGTTTAGTCCTCCGCAACCCACAGCACATGTTGTTTCTTTTAGCAATAACTTAATTAAGACCATTAACAGGGTGGTAATTTGCTTCACCTTGTGTCAGCCAATGGATTCTAAAACAAAAGTCAGCCTGGCCATTAAGACTTCAGGCCTATAACCTGCAATTGTTTTAAATTGATCCAGATTAATTGCATTTGTGCAGACTTCTGACTTATTTTCATGATTAAGGCATCGGTACTATTGGAGCACCGCTCAAACAATCTCAGGTAACAAATTTGATTTAAAATTACTGCACAAACAGGTCATGTGGATGAATGCACTGCAGTGTTTACTTTTTCACAGAGAGTAGCTTTCGCATGCTACCAATCAAGTTTATGGCATGTGGCTTTTTTGCATTAGATTCATGGAGATCAAGAGAAAGACAGGCGATTGAACCTTTAAGCTGTGTGGTAAAAATGTAAAGTCTAGGTTTCATTAAGCACATAATAGCACTTCTGCAAACCAGACTGGAAAAGAGTGGTTTGCTTTCAGTTGGTAAATGGGCTGCCAGATACATATAGGACATAGGTCCCAGAGGGTTTGGGTTGACTGAGGTTTAGATGACAAAACTGCTGAATGGCCTACAAATAGCTAAAGCCCCAGTGGATGATAAAACAGCTAAGATCTGACTGACAGTTTCCTCTTCTCTTTCTCTTCTTCCTGATGCTGAGGTCAGTTTTATAGACATAGACATATTGAGACAAAATATTGGAATTGATGTGATACAGTGCAAAAGGTCTCAGCGCTTTCCCACCTTACGGATATACTGTTCAGATACCCTGATGTCCAGGGTACAGTTAATGGCAGACTCTGCATTTCTCTGGCCCACTTCTGCTGTCAGTGTGTCTTCCTAGAAACACATGGTATCCAGTAAATACTCAGTGGGGGATATAAGGATGGTATCTGACACTAAACTGGCTTCGGTACTTATGCCAAACATATACACTGCCATAAACACTTAACAGTGATCTCAAATCTCAGTCACTCATGGGGTTGAACCGGTGACATGCACAGACATATCGAGGGGCAGGTGGTCCAACAGGGTGGCCGATGGGGTGGAGTTCCGTCGGAATATTTTGCGTGATATTTGGTTGGCAAAAAGGGCACTTCAAGCTTCAAAAAGTGGACACTTTCAGTAGTTCGGGCAAAAAGAGCAGTTGCTCAGGCGCCCCCAGCCTCAATCCCCTGCTCATGCCTCGACTGGACACTTGATTGAGTGTTCTGACCCAGTAACTAGGCTGAAAATGCATATGTGCATATGTCACGTCTGCACTAAGCTGTTCCCACTCTGCCTCCCCTGAATAATAGACCCAGCTGCAACCAACCAATCTAATCAATTAGTGAGGTTTAAAAACACCTGGTTCTCAGTTAAGCCTAGTGGAATACTGAGTGTTAGGTTCCTGATCTGAAATCTGTGCACCCCTCTTGCTTTCTGGATCTGGTTTTTGCATCTGCACCCAGGGTTTAAATATAAACAGCCCAGCTCTGCCTCCTCATGTCTAAACTGCACCTTGCCAGAGCGCGTAAATGGTGTGTAGCTCCTTCTTCTCTAATGTTAACTTTTTCTCAAGGTTCCAGATTTGCAAAAGATTTTACGTGAATGGCTTAATTAAAGGTCAATTTTGCCCTAATTGTGTTTTCATCAGTTTTGATGTTAATTTTTATTAGTAACTCAGACCAGACATTAATTTCTTGAGTAGATGGGATATTGGCTACATGACGCTGTCACAACTCGAAGGAGGGAGGCAAAGGGAGGCATCAGAGAAAGAGGGGTCAAAACCAGATTGGGAGAATAGTGGAGGAACATAGGGCGCAGGGTAACCGGAGGGGTAGCGCAGGCAGCAGGATCACACACGCAACAATACAGTGACCAGACTAGGGAGCTCAGGATGAGGAGCAGACGAGAGGCACCTGGGATCATCCACACGAGGGCTGAAACAAGAGGCAGGGTTAAACGAGGAACAGGTGTGGCTCATTGGTGCCACACCACAGGGAACACAAGAGAAAAAGGCATGCAGGGCATGACAGACGCCCTGATTTCTGTCCCATGATTTTGTATTTTGATTTATTTTTCTTACCTTACTGCTGCCAAAAGTTCTCTTACTAGCTAGGCTCTGTAATAGGTAAGACGTGTTTAAAAGCAATCCGCAAATACCTTGATATTTTAATGCATTTTCACAGGGACACTGCAAATGAATAAGCAAGAATATTACTAGTGATAAGCCATTTTGATGCATGCCCACACAATATGTACAATACCCAAATCAAATAAAAATAACTTTTTGAGTTTATTTTGTGTTGCCCATAAATTAAGATTGTACATTAGTTAATTAGTTATTATTTGAATTTATGAATAGAGTGCCCCCCCCTCCACTGTGTACCTGATAAGGCTTCCCCCTACACTCTGATTCTGACTTAACCCCTACCTGCACCTGCATATCAGCCTCTGCCTGTTCTGGATTTACATTATGGTTTGGATTTCTTTGCCTGTCCTCACTGTTACATGGTTTTCGACATGGTTTTGTGCCTGTTGGAATGCAAATATGGAATTAAATTTGTGGCTTCCACACTTATCTCTCTGTCAAGTCAAGACGGTGTATGTTAGCTGCAATGCATGTCTTTTAGACATAAATTGGTTGTTTTAACTATACTTTACAGCAGTGTTTCTCAACCCTGTACTCGGGGACCCCCCCAAGACACCTTGAATTTTTGTTCCCTCCCAGCACACCTGAACCAAACAAACAAGAACACTGAATACCTAGTACACGTGTGTTGGAAGCTGGGTGTGAGCAAAAATATGTATTGTCTGTGGGTCGCCGTGGACATGACTGAGAAGTAGTGTCGATATTACATTTCTCTGAAGCTGGCAAAATAATTACAATGTTCATCTGTGACATTGCTAAAGTTTGCTCATGCTCTGTGAAGAACCTTGGAAAGTTGCCATCAGCATCCTAGACTAAATGCCCAAAAGGCTG
This sequence comes from Hyperopisus bebe, assembly GCA_026777045.1. NCBI lineage: Eukaryota > Metazoa > Chordata > Actinopteri > Osteoglossiformes > Mormyridae > Hyperopisus > Hyperopisus bebe. The sequence goes on from JAODJW010000094.1 coordinate 11,192,722, forward strand.
CACCAGCAGTGAGCATAGCCTCCCTGGGAACCAACCACACAGCTCGATTTTAGGCCATGATCTTACTAAAATATACTGCGAAAGGCTGTGTGATCCTCCTGTCTTCTGTGGAATACGTCTTGCCCTGAAACAGGATCCTGAGCTTTTTATTCCCTTGGCATACTTTCCACCTCCTCCCACTCAGCACACTAGGCCAAATACACCTAATTTAAACATGTAGCTTAAGCTCAGTTGGTATTTCGCTTCCTCTTTATCGCGGCGACTTTCAAGAAAAGATTCCCTGCAGCATGAGCAGCAGAACCTGTCCATCAGTGAAGTGCATACTGCCAGAGTTGGTCTTCTTATGCCAGTGTCAGACTTTCGTGGTAATACATGCCTCGGTGTATCTACAGAGTCGAGCACTTCATTACCTGAAAAGCAGGGACAGACATTTTAAACTGCCCAGACATCAGAAGCATTACAAAGGAAGACTTGAATGAATACAAAAAAACTGAATGCATTTCAAACCCCAACAGTCATTATGTTTTGTTTTGGTTTAAATGTTTTCCAGTGTTTGAATACTAGTATTAAAATTACCTATAATGGATCAACAGCTGACAAAATGCTATCTGGCTTCTAGGATTTCTTTTTCATGGAAAACATGAAAAACAACAAGCTTATTTAAATAAATACTACAACATTGGCATGATAATTCTAAAGTATTCTACAGTTTGTTTTCTTTTAACTAAAATACTGAAAAACTACTGCTCATGTCCTTGCTCTACACCACTTCCTTCATACCATCCACTGAGCTCTACTTGTAGTGACCTCTGACCACTATAAAAGTATTGTTAGTGTTTTTTGTCATTTGTAAGGTGCCATTTAGCATACTCATATTGTCAATAAGGAAGATCTTGTGAAGGACTGATGGACACGTAGTAGGGAATCGACGCTCCAGAAAGGTTCAGGAAAACTGCGCTGGACAGCGACAGCTCATACTCAGTCAGCAAGAGCGATCAAACATGTGGAAAAACCCCAAAGAGAGCCGGCTGAGGGCTCATCCATCTCTCCCAGCAGCTCCCAGGGAGACAGAAAGGCCGCATGTAAAGGCTGGACCGGTTCAGGATAAAGGCTATCGCAGGAAATGGACTCAGGCTGATCAGCTCGCTTTGCCAGACTCTGGGAAATGAGGCCCTGCACCTGACCTGACCCTGTACCTCGCCCTGCCGACCGCAAACTGGCTGCTATAAGGATCTGGCTCAGCAAACCTCCGCCTGTTCCCCTTGGAAGTCTCTCTTGGCCAGAAAGACTCCCTCCTCACTGCCTGACCCAGCACTTTCCCACGCCTTGTAATACAAGTAGACAATAAACAACAGCCCCAGAGGACTCACTGACTCCCGTGGCTAAATATATATATATATATATATATATAGCTAATCGCCCATGTAGACACACTTATATTTCTGTAGTAAATATTTCATAGTTTGTCTAATTTTATCAAATTCATTTTTTTTTAATTTCTCGTTTATATTTACCCACTGTGAGTCAGAATATATACAAGACACTACCATGTAAAATTGATCTAAAATAAATTAATTATAAAATTTAAACACCATAGCAACCTCTGTTTAATCCAAATCATGAAACAGAAATAAGTATGTAAGGGTTTCTCTGCCCTATCAGGATGTCTGAGTATCCAAGTTGTGTTTCGCCGTCTCTGTGTCATAGACATTTTGCAATGTAACATCAAGAAAAGCAGGCCAGGACGACATGATTAACTTAACATCTCAATTATGACATGTAAATCAATACTTTTGAAACTTGTGGATTTGTGATTGGTGTGATTTTCCCAGGGACCAATGTCAGTCATCTTGACTGATCCACGTTGATATAATCTCCAGGAGGCTCCCATTGGTCTCAAATCCCTCTCTGTCCTGACATCTAAAGTATTGATTTTGAGGATCTCAATCACATGCCTGACAAGGACACAGGAATCCTACTAGACATGGCCTTCGTGTCCGGATAGTTTTTCCGGGGCTCATAATTGATGCTGGCCCATGATATAAAAAGCCTTCAGTGCTGTTACAAGTACACCAGGTTTTGTAAGATACATAAACAGTATAGGGCGTATGACATATGAAAGGCTACTGGTTCCACATGAATTTGTGATCTTGGCCTCCTTTTGGTCTGCGCCGTTTTTCACCCCAGGGGAGAACTGTCAATTCAGCTCTGACGGGACTATGTTCACACACTCACTCTGGCATATCTGTTAGACCCAGCTCAACCCACAGTGAATGAGAAGTAGCCCACAAGCAGGTGCTCATATACCCTTGCTGTTGCCCATATGTTCCCGACACAGGTCACACTAGTCAACACAGAATGCCTCCTCCAGCAAAAGATACACATAGTAAGTGTGTTGATCATCCTACCATGTGGGAGCTCTGGCTACAGTAAAAACTCCCAGCTATTTTGTGAACCCTTCTTCAAATCCCAAACCAAGTAATAAGTATTCACCAATGAATTAGGTAATTAACCAATAATTGGACAGATGTTAAGTGCTATTTCATACGGATATGGCAACAGGGCAATAAAAAGACAGATCGCAAGACTGATAGCCAGCTGGTAGTCTAATAACAGAAGGGTCCACAAAATAGCTGGGAGTTTTTACTGTAGCCAGAGCTCCCACATGGTATTATGTGATTAGCACACTTACTATGTGTATCTTTTGCTGGAGGATTCACTGAGTAGCCCAAGCTTCTGCTTGGTATTATGTGATTAGTACACTTACTATGTGTATCTTTTGCTGGAGGATTCACTGAGTAGCCCAAGATTCTGCTTGGTATTATGTGATTAGCACACTTACTATGTGTATCTTTTGCTGGAGGAGTCACTGTGTAACCAGAGCTCCCAAATGGTATTATGTGATTAGCACACTAACTATATGTATCTTTTGCTGGAGGAGTCACTGTGTAACCAGAGCTCCCACATGGTATTATGTGATTAGCACACTTACTATGTGTATGTTTTGCTGGAGGAGTCACTGAGTAGCCAGAACTCCTGCTTGGTATTATGTGATTAGCACACTTACTATATGTATCTTTTGCTGGAAGAGTCACTGAGTAGCCCAAGCTCGTGCTTGGTATTATGTGATTAGCAGACTTTGCTGGAGAATCACTCTTTGGTCAGAGCCCTCTAATCTTGTTGTGCAATTTCTGTATTTTTTTTTTTTTTTTACTGGATATTTACTATTTTGTTTACTATAATTGTTATGTTGTGAAGTTAATTGTCTGTACTCTAATTTGAATTGCAAGTGATGTTCATTACTCCTACACAGCAGAAGATATGTATTTGCGGATGTATTTGTGAATTCCAAGGTAATGGTACTACCACAATCCCTGTCCAGGATTAGTACACACTAGCATTCTTATAAGAACACTGGGAAATGCAGTGTAATAACTCTAGTTTAATGGCTAATTAATTCTGGTTAACTGGAGGTGAGCAGCTACATGATCTTATACGGCATTAAACTGCCTTGCGACATACTGCAATTGTGTCAGTCCCTGAGGAGAACTGTTCAAACACACTATTGGCTTACAGCCTCGGAGCTGAATCAATCAGACATACTGAAACTGCATCAGTATCTGAACTGAAGTGATCAGACATGCTGACAACTGCCTTGCAGCATCTCAATTGAATCAATCAGAGAAACTGAAATTATGCCAATCCTACAGTTGAATTGCCCGAAAACGCTGACAATGTACCAATTTGTAGCTGCCCTGATCAAGTAGATATCATAACTAAGGTGCTCTACAATTCTGAAATGAATGTCATTTAAGTTAGATTAAATTTGGTTTAATTTGAAGTAGCGTTGTTCCAGAACATCATGATGAATGGAATTCAGCACCTTTTACTGCCCTGTTGGATTCCATGATTGGGCCAGTTTGTAGTTCCTTACACTTCAAATGCTGTTTCTTTAACATGAATTATTAAAAAAAAGATTTGATGTTCAGATTAGCTAAACAAATTAAAGGCGTAATGGGGAAAAAAAACAATACTCATCGTCATTTTCCGTATTCAGTTCCACTGGGACACGAAGGCACGTCTTTGGAAGACTGCCTCACAAAACGACTCTCTTTCCAGGTCATCTAAGTGTCCTTGCCTCCCCGCAGCACTGTCCTTATTTAGGTCTTGAAAGCTTTGGAGACTACAAGCTTATGGTACACCTGGGACTAAATGCCCCCCAAGCCTCTAAGTGGCCCCCTTTGACAGGGTCTGCAGTGCCACCCTGCCAAAGGTCACATATGTTGTCATGTAGAGGGTTAAGTAGCACATGCTACATTATGTATACGATGTACTACTAACTATTTAACATACTTCCATTAGCATTGTATTTGGTGTCAGCATCTCAAGACCTCACTTGAAGTGCTTCCTTATGGAATCCCAGACAAATCTTAATGTTGCAAAATATAGTGTCAAAATTCAAATTCCTGAATACTTAAACACTGGACTCCAATGGACTGAACTCCACCCCAACCTACTAGAATTACGCTGTTAAAAGAATTTAGCAATACTACTGGTACTAATAATCCAGATAAAGAGCTCTGTGACATGCATTTCTTCCCCCCCCCACCAGCAGTTTCCCATGTACCCAGCTGTCCCTGTGTTGGGCCATTCACCATTTTCTGGATTCAGCCCAAAGTGGCTGTTTTAGGAAGAACACCCTGATCGGAGTGGAGCTGCCTACAAGTGTGCCAATCAGCTCCAAGGCTGCACATGTCTGGTTGGCACAGCACCATCTTCAGGAGAGCTCTTTTAGCTCAATGCATATAGGCCCCATCACACACCTGGCACAAAGCAGCTTCAGGTGCAGCGCAAGTGTCTTCGTTAGCATGGGTCCCATCCAGCGGACACATCATTTAAAGAGCAAATGTACACCCCGGGGAAGCAAGGACCAGGGAAAAAGGAGCAGGACTCGAAAAGTCGGGTAATCACGGGGTTTAATCAGGAAGGACACGATTGGGAGACAGCTATTCAACATAATGGCAATGACAGGACTAGGGAAAGATGAACAGGGAAGCACAATTAAACCAGACTAGACACAGCTGGTAACATAGGGATTCCACACGTGGTTAACGAGGGGGCGTGGCACACAGGAGATGCAGCATGATCGGAACGTGACAGGAACTAGGAAAAATTACCAAACACGGAGGCTTAAAACACTAGGAAAAGACTAGGAACAAAAGTACATGCAGAAAAAAATAAAACAAGGCACAAGCAGGGTAAACCAAAACAGGGACACAAAAATAAATCATAACAGACACTAAGGAAAAAACAGTTATAAATTACACAACTCGAACTCATGACTGGATGGGTACAGCCTCTGAGCCGCATGCTCAGCCTATTGAGTTATGCAGTGGCCCAGGGAGCAGGGAAACATACTAGGCCTGAAGGGCTACAAGACAGAGAGGGGGGGAAGCAGGATGACTGCCGACACCTGCTGGCCAAAAGGGGACAAGACAAGGACAGGGTTGGACGGTCACCGACTATGACAGAACGTATGACTTTTAATCAGGCAAATTGTTCGTTTAGTATATGGTTTTAAACAGTATGCCTACATGCAGCATAAAGAGAACAGACCTACACTATAGTATATAAATATATATATAGCCCAATTATCGGTTATGTAGCCTAATCGGGAAAAAACAGTAAGCTAAATGTTACATAGTAATCTCATTAACATTGTGTTGCTGTTGAAATATATACAATCAATACTTGGTAGCAATGTCCCTGCGACGTTGTGCCAGTGAGCAAATGACCTCATAGGGATACATTGCCAATTTATTTTTAAGCATCGCAGTCATCGTGCTTATGCATGTGTGCTGCCTGGGTAGATATTTTAGTGTCGGGGCTGTGACAGTATGAGACAATATAACTGTCAAATTTTAGGTATCACTGTACCTAATATCACCCATTCATTGCACCACTGTAAGGTCAAATGACGTTAAATCATAAACAGGAAATTAGGGGAATAGGCTGCATTTTCATGCAAGACAAAAGTAACAAGTAACAAGCCCATTTAAATTTCAGTATTTTCAACTGTGTTATTTAATTTGAAAAGGTAATTAGTTACATTATTCGTTACCACCAAAAGTAGCAGAATTACTAACAACGCTGGACATAACAGTTAACAATGATAGTTATCGGAATTAGCTAATCATAATAATGACCAATAAAATGATGATGCCAGAAGATGAGGACATGCTGACTGCTACCTCCTTCTATGTCTGCTTTACCTCAGGGAGCTTTGGTGGAATCCTGCTGTTGCTGTGGATGGTCTGCCAATACAAATCTGCCAAGGTGCAAGCACAACTTTTAAAGGGAATGGGAGATCACACTCTGATTGGTTTATAGCACGTTATGCCTCATACTCACCCATGACTATTACAGTAAAAGCCTTTTGCACCATGCTTCTGCCACAGAGACTTTTTTCCTTCAGTAAACTGGGAAAAGTGAGTTGTCCAAGCCCTAAATGAACTTGGACCATGCATTTCAGACCATGTGCTTCAGATCATTATAACAGGGTCCTTAGGAACCTTGTCAGAAGAAAAGGAAGAGTTCTTCAAGGTCATTGCATCATTTGCATCCTTACCACTCTCCATCTCAAAATTTAGCAGTCCTATCAGTGAGGCTGGGAGTGGAGATGTCTGTATCTTCCAGTCACTCATGACCTCATTTTGTCCAGCAGATGAAAAATATTTTGTTTTGTCTAGAAAAAAAATGTGTGGATGCTAAAGAGTGTTTATAATAAGCAAAGGCCTAGTGTGTGGAGCTGTCAGCTTGCCTAATTGTGATAACTCACTGAGGGGGTCGGGTTACGGTTTAGAGGGTGGAAAACAAGACAAATTGGGAGTTGGGTGTTAATTGCTGTTGATGTGGAGGTCACCCTCAAATTATAGTGATGCCATATTGAGTCTGTTTTTTGTGGGGCTTGGACCAACAATGCCATAACATCAGAAGTTTTTAAATTTCATACCACTTGAGGATGCTGGGAGCTGCAGTCGACGTGGATGTCCTCTGTGACTGAGCATACCCAGAACTGCTCCTGCCGTATTGACTTTTTAAGCAATCAGGCTCATTGTTGAGTATTGTCAATGCTTGGCTTCAATCCCCAAGCCTCTGAGCCCTGTATCCATTTTGCCTTTCAGTTTCCGGCTTGTTGCATCGTTCTTGATTTAATTTCTAGTCTTTGCACTTTTTGTATCAGTGTTTATTCTTGACTCTAGGATTCTCATTACTCCTGAAGCATGAAGCTGTCCTGCAGGGAGCTTCACCTGGGATTAATGCACCCACCTGGATCTGACCATTCAATACTTCTCCCAGATACTAATTTCTGGCTTCATTCTGCTCTTGGACTGAACCTATATGAAGAGTCATCCTTCATATTGGTCTTGATTGTTGGTTGCTTGTCAACCAGTAGACAAGTCACTTGCATTTAAAAGTAAATAAGTTACATTATGTGCATTTATACACATTTTTCTCCACTAGTGTATATACAATTACACATCATTCACCACCAATGTCTACAGTTAATCTGAACAGTTAATCACAACATAGTCATGGAACTTGCAATTAAGTGATGCACTTATCTTTAGAGAGACAGTGGATAGAAAACTGTTTGCTAACTGGGCAGTAAACAATGCGGTCCTGGAATTTTTGTTTTTATTTAATGGGCACCACAATAAAAGATCAAACACATACATTTCAAAGCAGGGTGAATGAACATTTTCCCCCACCTCTGTCAAGTCAAGTTCTGTCTATTTAATTTGTGTGACAAGCATGTCCACTGCCAGAAAAGAGAATGCTAAGAGACATTTCAAAACAATTCTCGAAAAGTAAGACTTCCGCCCCTCAAAGTAAAATGAAAAGAATGCAAAATCAGACAGAGGCTTGGACTAAAGAGGACAACAGTTCTTTACATGGGGCCTCTCACATAATCTAACAGCATAACTCCAACATGTTTCACGATGAGCCGCATTTTACTGCAAACCCTTTGAGAATGTTGAGATGGTTAGGGAAGCTTACATCTGCAGCAAGCTATAATTTAAAATACAAATATCCAATTACTGCAGCAATATAAGTATTCTCAATCATGAATCACAAGACATTTTGAAATGCAGATGGCCAGTTTGAACACTCAAAGAGACTATCTATCCATCCATCCATCCATCCTCCAACCCGCTTATCCTACTGGGTCACGGGGGGTCCGGAGCCTATCCCGGAAGCAACGGGCACGAGGCAGGGAACAA
>JAODJW010000094.1:11213136-11223372 GCA_026777045.1 Hyperopisus bebe
TCAATTGGCAACAGGTCAGTAACATGATTGGGTATAAAAAGAGCATCTTAGAGTTGCAGTGTCTCTCTGAAGTAAAGGTGGGCAGAGGATCACCAATCCCCCTAATACTGCATCGACAAATAGTGGAGCAATTTCAGAAAGTGTGCAAAAAAGTTCCTCAGTACAAAATTGCAAAGAGGTTGAAAATATCATCGTCTGCAGTACATAATATAATCAAAAGATTCAGAGAATCTGGAGAAATCTCTGTGTGTAAGGGACAAGGCCAAAAAACCGTACTGGATGCCTGTGATCTTTCTCCGTTAGGCGGCACTGCTTCAGAAATAGGCGTGATTCTGCAATGGAAATCATTAAATGGGCTCAGGAATATTTCCAGAAAGCATTGTCAGTGAAAACAATTTGCCGTGCCGTCCGAAGATGCCGGTTAAAACTGTATCATTCAAAGAAGAAGCCGTATTTGAACATGTTCCAGAATCACTGACGTCTTCTCCGGGCCAAAGCTCATTTAAAATGGATTGTGGTTAAGTGGAAAACTGTTCTGTGGTCAGACGAATCTAAATTTGAAATTTTTTTTGGAAACCAGGGATGCCGTATTATCTGGACTAAAGAGAAGGACCACCCAGCGTGTTATCAGCGCTCTGATGTATGGGGGTGCATTAGTACGTATGGCAGGGGCAGCTTGCATATCTGGAAAGGCACCATCAATGCCGAAAGGTATATCCAGGTTCTAGAGTAACATATGCTCCCATCCAGATGACATCTCTTTCAGAGAAAACCTTGCATTTTCCAACATGACAATGGATTACCACATACCGCATCAATTACAACATAATAGATTCGCAGAAGAAGGGTCCGGGTACTGAACTGGCCGGTCAGCAGTCCAGATCTTTCACCCTTTGAGAACATTTGCCGCACCATAAAATGAAAATTTTGCCGCACCATAAAATGAAGACCTAGGACAATTGAGCAACTAGAATCCTATGTCAGACAAGAATGGGACAACATCCCTCTCCCAAAACTCAAGCAACTGATCTCCTCAGTCCCCAGACATTTACAGACTGTTGTTAAAAGAAGAGGTGATGCTACACAGTGGTAAACATGGCCTTGTCCCAACTTTTTGAGACGTGTTGCTGCCATGACATTCAAAATTATTTTTTCCTTAAAATGGTACATTTTCTCTGTTTAAACGTCTGATTATGTTTTCTATGTTTTGTTATGAATAAAATATGGGTTTATGAGATTTCCATATCATTGCATTCTGTTTTTAATTTACAATTTGCACAATGTCCCAACTTTTTTGGAATTGGGATTGTACATATGGAATTCAAAATGTAAGCACCTTTTTGAGTAATTGTATGCACCCATCACAATGAGAGCTGTAATAATGCTCAGATCAGTCATGTGCCAAATCATGTGCAAAACTCATTTTCCTACACTTGAGATCCTGAGATGGAGGAGTCAATTAAATTACATTAGAATATTATCAGCATTGCTATAGGATTTCCTTGATGGTTTCTTTGTTGTATAATGTTAAGATGTTACTGTTGAAAGTTAAGTACAGCAGCTTCTGTTTTTATTTTTCAAAAACGACTGACTTCTTTTTGCTTACTGATTATATTGTCTAAAGATTCATTTGATTTGTCATGTCCAGCCTTTAATGGGAGAAAAGATAGAGTTGGAAAATGGAACAATGATTTGCATAAAGATTAAAATTATATCCATTATATAATATGAATACAGTGTTTAAATTGCTGGGCTTATGATCAGGTTAGTTTAAATATTTTTATATTGAGTGTTTAAGACATTCAGTAATTATTTGGTTTAAGAATATAAGAATATTATGCATTTATGTATAATTACTTAAATGTAACATTAGACAGGTTAATATTTGACCTTGACTTGTTGGCTAAACATGTCAACCTGATTTGCTCATAATAGTCCTAGTTGGAACTCCTCATTTCGAGCGTATTTGCATTCAAACCCCATGTAATGCATCCATCACTAACCGGTTCACTATAAGCTTTTAAAAAACCACTATATCTGGGCAGAATAGCTCATGCGCATCCTTATGCATTATGGTGACTACAGGACAGTGTGTTCCACTGCTGATCATTCAATCCGACGTTATTATTCTTTTTCAAAAATCCTTTAGTGCTCACCAGCTTTGTAAACATTAAACACCCTCAAAATGCTTGATTATCTAACTCTTTTTCCAAAGTAAACACAATCACGGGAAAATGCATAAACAAACATTTTATTGCTTAAGTAAAACACTGGAAAATTAATTCGGCCACCAAAATATTACAGACTGCAAAAACATTATTTGAAAATCAATTTAGTTCAGTTGCTACAACTCTTCAGTAATAATTCATAATCATAGACATTTTCATCCTTGTACTAGTTCTGTAAAAACAAGCTGACCCCATGCTGTATAGTAAAAGAAACGAGAAACACAAAACCACAGGCCTAGTTAGGAAGGACTTTGACTAACAAGTGTTCCCACTGAATATGACTCTGACTGCGCATAATGTTGAAGTGCAGCCTCTCCCCGCGTTACGGTGGTGTTACGTTCCGCTAAGCCTATCGTAAGGCGAAAATATCGTCAGGCGGAAATGCATTTTAATACAGTGCACCTAGCCTAACAAACACCACTAGCCTAGCCTACCTTAAACATGCTTAGATTACACTTACATTAACCTACAGTTGTGTAAAATCCTTAACCCAAAGCCTATTTTGTTATATGATGTAAATATGATGTCATTTATTGAATAATGTACTGAAAGTGAAAATCATTAACCCATCGTAATGTCAAAATATCGTAACACGGACCATGGTAACCCGGGGAAGCCTCTGTATTCACGTTAAACGTGGACATGAAGCTGAGGCTCTGATTGCATCAGTGAGCTTCCTCTTCCCCATTCTGACGATGTTCGGGACCGATCTGTTTTGCGGCTGGTGATGTCATATTGCCAGTGAGCACAGCTTAATTATTCGTCACACTGGTGTTCTGCATTCTGTGAGCATGTCCAAATAAGGTTGGTGAGGTTGTCTGTCTGACCCCCCCCCCCTCTTTCTGGACAATTAATTCAGAACCTCTTATAATCTCGTTTGCCAAGCCAACACTCTATGTGTCCGCAGATGGGGGATGTTTTTTAGACCATATTCTGTCAACTGCCAAAGTTTGCAATGTAGACCTGAAATGCCGGCAAAACAGATGTGAGGGTCTGGGGGGAACTAATTGCTGTCATAAATAATGCAGCTGTGTGCCAATAGCACACGGGATGCAATGTAGATATCTCTTACTTGCTTCTTCATTACCATGAGACTCAGATACATGTATCGGCATATAAATGTGTGTCTGCGGATGCTGTGTGATAGATAGGGATGCACCTGTCTCCCTGTCCTAATGGAATTCAGCACAGGGGGTCGAGGGCCGTCGAGGTTCTCTGAAGTCTGCGGGGTCTGTGCCACAGCTTTGGTGAGAGTGAGTTTCCATTCCTAAAAAAGGGACAAGCCAAACAAATAAGTCACCCATTTTCTGTTATGCTTTATCAATTTATAATTATAACATGGGTCGCTAAATCCTTATGTTTATCTTAAATTATTGATTAGCATCCTTTGTGTGAATAAATATGTGATAATTAATATCGTATAATAATGCAATGTATAATTATATTAATCATTATTATAATATTATATAATTATTAAATATTATATTATAGTATATAAAGAAATTGGGCCCCAATTTTCCTTGTCAAATACAGGTGTGAAGTTACCTTTCATGTCTAAGTATATGATGAGCAACACAAGCATTGTGTGAACAGGGATAAGTAACCAACTGTTTCAGCAACAGATCCAAGTTTCCATGCTTTTGCACCTGGAGATGGACCTACAACACCTCAGCACGCACTGGCAGATTGAGGGACGGAGCCCAGTCGTGGGCATATTATCAACACAGAAATTCCCCTGTTAGAGACCTGGCTGAGCCAGCCCAGGCCAGCACCGCACCTTCTGTACCTCTGCAGACATCCTAACCTTTGCATAACATCACAAGTCTTCTTTTATAAAGTATAACGGCAGTTACGGTTTCCGCAAAAGAAAAGATTATCTGTTTAACGGTGCTGCCGGTGAATGGAAACAAACTTAAAGCAGTATCCTGAACAATACGAAGTCTAAGAATGCAAGAATTAGGAACTTGATGTGGTGACATTCAGACTGAAGCCAGCCTTTGAATACATGCCCAGTAATCTTCAAATTATTTGTCCTCCAAAGGATCTTGGAGATATCTAATAATAAATTATATAAACAAATCAGTAAGCCTCAAATTATATATTGACAATATTAGTTTCCTGTTTCAAAATGAAAAATGTCAGAGCAGCCAACTCTTCAAATATCAACAGTTAATTAACAATTCTTTGAAATATCGACAGGCCATTTGAAAGTAAAATAAACATGCACCATATTAGTGCAACTCAGAGGCGAATAACCTTTTTGAAATGGTTTTTGTCAGAATAACCATTTAACCAACTACAGCAGTGCCCTCAGATTGCAGGCTTATTTACAGGGATGCCGCCATTTTGGTCTTTGACTCAAATGGCTTTACTAAATAAAAACCCATGTGTTTAGTTTAAATACTGCTTAGATATGCGAAACATATTCAAGTTCTCTTAGTGTTTTTAAAGGTATCCTCTGTGTGCTGTTTTCCTCCCACAGTCAAGGAACATGCAGGTTGGTGAAGTGCCCGTAGCTGGTGGGTGTGTGTCCTGCGATGGATTGGCAGCCCATCCAGGATGTCTGCTGCCCTCTCTCCTGTGGTTCCTGGGACAAGGTCCAGTAACTCTGTCACCCAGTACTGGGTAAGTGGTTACGAAAAATGCATGTAAGGTGCTTTAGGTTAAACTGTCAGATAATCAATTGTATGCGAAGGTACCAATGAGTGGGGAAATCACTGTGTGCAGTTTAAAAGCTTCAATTGCTGCTCATGAATGAATCATTTCTCCTACGATTGATCATTTCCATGAAAACAGACTTCCCCAGCTAGAAAGGAAACATTATGTCTGTTTTTGTGTTCATTTCCCAGATTCCAAGGCAAAATAGGGTACACCCTGGACCGGATGCCAGTCCAACACAGGGCACACACATACACACACTTGCTACATGCAATTTAGAGATGCCAAGTAGACTATGCGTTTGGACACAGAAAACTTACACAACATAAGAAAAACAAGCCAAATACACAGGATCGATGCCCAAAATCCAGTAGATCAGAAAGCAGCAGACAGAACCACTGAACCATGGAACCACCCTATAAAGAGATGCAAAATACCAATAGCATATCATTATAACTGCAAGGCCAAATACATGAACTCTACGTTCTTTGTTATTAAAATTTACTCCAGTAATAAACTGGGTAAATTCAACACAGGGGACTGTGTAAGTGTCACCCAGTAACTTTAAAAAATGGAAACTTTATTTGAGAAACAGTGGCTCTGAAGAAGACAGCCATAAATCAAGCTGCGGCAGACTCTGAGCCACCTTCTCCTCTCAGCAGCCGGCTGCACTGGTCTGACTGACAGGAAGAGAAACGCTGCTATCAGAGCAGAGGACTCTGAAGATGCTGGAGAGCGAGGTAATCACCTCGCTGCAACCCACTAAGTCGTCCTGTTCCAGTTTGACCAAATGTAGAACAGCTAGACGTATGTTTTGCAGATATTGTCATGCCAGACAAATCATTCATTCATGAAATCAGCTTTAGTCTTGGTTGGGATGCAATTGTACCTGTGAATTTGGGTGTGTGATGGTGAATTATTTTTAGAATTAGAATCAGCAAGTGCTATGCATGTACAAGGAATATTTTGTCTGGTTTTGTTGGTGCTGGATACAAAGAATATAGAGTGTGTGCACAGTAACCATGCATATAATGAGGATAGATAACATGCAATACGGATAACAAGAGAGACGAGAGGCAGTAGGCACAACAAGAGGGACTATGGTCTCTGGCAGGGAGTTAGACTAGTTCACATTTCGTTTTATTATTCTCATCTTTGTATATCAGACTCTAACACTGGTGCTATTGAAGGATGTGAAAACTAATTGTTCTCACTTAAAAGTGAGACCGGACAGAGGAGCTGTTCAGGTGCTCTGTTGTTCTGCTTTATCATCAGCCATTATTTTGATAGTCTCAAGTTCTAGATGATTCCTTGGCAGTCATCAATACCTGTGCCAGCCTTCTAGAGCTAAGGGGAACTCTTCAAATCAACTCTGGATCCCCAAAGCAGGATTTTGTCTCATTACGAAGTTTATTCAATACAAACTGTTATAGCATAAAACAATAGTTAGGTAGAGAATAAATGCAAACCACAGCCTAATTCCACTACTATAGAGCATATAATACTGGACAGCTCTAAACAGATGCTTCCGGCTGAGATATCACAACCGAGTATAAACAAATAAGTATTTAATTACACAACAGAAAATAAGACCTAGTCACTCACATGCAAGACAGTATAGCTACAACGTCAAATTATGCTAACTGGCTAAATGTTAATATACGGTAACAGCATAATATTGAAACAGCTTTAAAAATGTATCAAATTAAAATTACTACTAAGATGGAAACCTTTCATTAAATATAAGGTATTTATATACACTTTAAAATGCTAACAGTGGTTAGTAACACAGAGCACAGTGACACTTTCAATTGAAAATAGTTAGCCTAGCATGCTTCAGTGAGAATAGACCTCCTTAGGACACAAACCGCCTCTGAATGTGCCTTATCTCGTACCATTATATGGCAAACCTGTGCTAATACTGAGGGAGTTTGACAAGTGAGGTCCTAGCCACACGTACTATTACTCTTTGTCAGCAAGTAGGTAATCCATTGACAGATGGAGCGGCAATGTCTTGCTGTGACAATCTGATGTGCAATAGATGTGCACTGACTTTGTCAGGCTGAGTTGAAGTCAACATGCAGGATCCTCACATATGTACAGGGAGGCAAAATGTAGTGTGTCAAGAAGTAAGTCTCTGACAGCTTACAGGTGGGAGATAATTAGCTGTTCAGAGGCTTTTATAACAACTGATGTAGACAGAGAGACAGGATATTTTGTCCTTGTGAGCAGGAACAATGACAAATTTCTTTAAGCAGACAGGGACCTTGCTGCTCTATTTAAGAGTAACAGGTCAATCAACTTTAGCGTAACCTCAGATTAAATGTGTATGTAGAGCTTTTCATCAATCACTCTTTGTCCTGTCAGAATGTCCTTACTTTTGATGATATAATGAAAAAGACCTGCATTAATTCTCCGATCTGAGAATAAGATCTATTGCCCCTTTCAGACTGTGTTGTGAAAATCCTCTGAGTTTAAGTCCACTATTCTTCGTACCTGCTGAATAAGTCTTCAAACACAATTTATAAGTACTGTGTTCATTTCTAAATCTTATGCTTGCATGACAAGGTGAAAGTTACTAACTGTGGTGAGACGAGTGTTAACCAGGTAGCTTAGTGAAAACTGTGCACCATTGACGCCTTAGATGTAGTGCTTAGTTTTACATGGTTACAATGGCACACACACACACACACAGGTCTGTAATTAAATCTCTGTGGGGACTCTCCATTCATTTCTATGGGGAAACCTCTAATCCCAACATGACGACCTTAACCCCTACCCAGCCCTAAGCTTAACCATAAGTAACCAAACAAAATACGAGGATTTTTTTTTTTTTATTACATTCACAGCCTTTTGTGGGGACCTGAAAAATGGTCCCCACAATGTCAAAGAAACAGTTTTTATTACATTGTGGAGGACATTTGAACCCCCACAATGTAATGTAAACCTAATCACACACAGACAGACCGACAGAGAGACAGACAGACTGAGACACACACACACACACACACACAGAGTCCACCTTTTAAGATCTCACCAGACATACTTATTAAAATCTGTTCATTGAAAGTAATGTATATTGCAACCTAAGGAAGACATTTCATTCCACACATTATTACTGTGGAAAAAATATCATCGTAAAAATTTGATCCCAGGTACAAAAATGTGTGGTAAATGTATGGTTTAGGCATCCGCTGGTTTAGCTCAGGGTTTGCTCATCAGATTTATTCTTTGTTTTCACTTACCTTTAGTGCTGAAAAGCAACCTATAATTTGCTCAGAGCATGTAATTTAGCTCTATATCAGTAGTAAAAATGGTTATTGTGAGTGCAATAATTTAAATTATTGTAATTGTGTTTCATTTGCCTTCATTTTATAAAATGAATAGTCATAATTATAAACTTTATCAAAATTAAAACACAAATTATGCATTTTATAATCACAATTACTACCTTTATTCATGCTCACATTCTTACCTTAGAGGATAAATGATACAATAACAATTAAGGAATAGAGAATATATAGTCAAGGAATAGCAAGCACCCAGTTATCAATTTCTTAATTGCTTCTATATGTGAACTTAGGAGGAAAAGTAGATGCTGTAAACTGAAAAAATTCCCGGGTACATAACAGGGGATCCTGCAGTCCTGTGAATGAGTCACCCCAGCATCAGTAAGCACAGCAATCGCACTTATAATAAGAACAGCTAACAAGCTGATAATCACTTCCCAATTACAATGTTTCTGTACAGTGGCTTAGGGGGCCCAAGCTTGGCCAGTTTTAACATCTTTAACATCTTTAATCTTGACAAGTGTAAATTATTATTAACAGAATTGCTTTTGGCTGTGCAAATTTTACTACGGAGTCCACAAAGCCAGCAGTTTCACAGAGCAGTTTAGTTTGCATTGACCGTGGTTTTCATAGAGAGAAATTGCAAAGTTGCTGCAATTGAAATATCTGAATTCATGCAAATTGGAATTTGAATTTTAAAAAAGGATGATAATTTAGCTAGACTAAAAAAGGATTAAATCAGCAAGGTTCAGTTTTATACAGACAGGCTAATTAGAGCAACCATCAAATATCTTTCTTATTCCACCAAAATTAAAAAACGTGCGCACACACACGCACTGCCTTACACTGGTGACGGGAGGGGTGGGTGTCGGAGGGAGGTAAGCTGTGTCTCTGGTGGGCACCGGCCAAATGCTGCCCCTCCTTGGGCGCTCGGTTGGCAGATGGGACGCTGTGTTTCCGTGTCACCTGGAAGACAGGCTGCCAAATGGCAGGCACTGCTCCCAGGTCCAGCTCGGCTGCTGACAGATTGCGAGTGAATAGGTGGCCGCGATAAACAGGGCCGGCAGTGGAAAAGCGAGAGGGCTGTGGCTCCCGGAGGGCCGTGGCTCCGGGGGACGCGCTGAAAGCACTCCGACGCAAGAAGGAAGGCGCCCTTAGAAAGTAAAAGTGCCACGTGGCGTCATTAAGAGAGGCAGAGGAGATTGGCTTGTTAAAATGGAGATGCGATATGGTCCACCTAGAGGAGACCACTACGCCGACAGCCAACGAGCCCAGGCCAAAGGCTCAGGATGCTGTTTTATTTGATTCAATCTCTAATATCATTTTCAATGATCCTTAGTCTTGCTTTCAAACTCATTGTCCTTTAGCTTCATTTGTATAGCAAATGTGAACCCATTATTCACATTCACAAATTAAACTGCTCTCTCCTCCAATCAACTCCAACATTTTTAAAGTTCAAAATCATTAATATTTTTTTTTTACCGTGTAGCGTAAACTAAAAACTAATCTAGTCATTTATTAGGGTGATAAATATGTCTGATTAGATTTTTGTTGCATTAAAAGAATGTTCTCTGTGAGAGAATGAGGCACACGCCTGCCGTCCTGCCTAATGCAGGGGAGTCAGGTGACACATAGGTGCCACCTCAACCTTGCATGCGTATAACATGCAATGTCAATATTAATATTTCACATGGTGCAGCTCTATCAAAATGATTGTGATTGGTGGTTTGCTGTGAATGCACAGCCTGCACCTTACTCACTGGCAAGAAGCCGGGATTCACAAACCGCAATACAAGTAAATTGTATCAGACAGACAAATTAGTTGGGATGTTTCGATTTGATTCGTCTTACTCAACATTGCACGTCCTGCAATGTGATTACGATGTCAATGCTGAAACGATATGTCGCGCAGCCTTAATTCAGGGCGTGTCTGTCGTAATTCCTTTATTGAGTTCAGCCTGAAATTGTGTGTTTGGGTTTGATCCCATTAGACTTGGTCTTGGTCTTGTTTACCCACCCACTACTTGCAACCCATTTGATAAAAATACCTGGCCCACTGC
>JAODJW010000094.1:11237237-11247634 GCA_026777045.1 Hyperopisus bebe
TATCAGCTTGAATCAGTCGGCCCATTCTCCTCTGACCTAGGGTGCTAGGGTGGGCACCACACCCCAGCAGAGGTGGCCAGTCCAGGTCCAGAGAGTAAAAGTCCAGAACAAGATGTTGTTTTAACCAACCAATTGAGTATTCTGTGATTATTTATGCTGAACTGGATAGTGGAAAGGTTCCGCTCAGCCATCAGCCCTTCCCCTTCCATGGATTATGGGGAACCTGCTGTACCTCCTGCTTCCTGGATTGCCTGCACCTCCTGCTTCCTCGTGCTGTCACTCCCTGCTGGCCATCTCCACCACCAGTTCTCAGCATTCCTCCAGCAGCAAGACCCCCAAGGTGCATGCACACTCCACCAGCTTCTGGCACTCCTGAGCCAGCAAGCCCTCCCTGTTGCAGTATGTCCCCAGGCGGTCCCGCAGGTCTGACTCCGTCTCCTGCAGCTCCCCCAAGCTGGGCCTCAAGAGTGTAACAGGCTTCCTCCCAGCCGCACAGCTTGGCCATGGTCCCTTGCTTTAGCTTTGGGATTTCCGCCAGCATCATCTCCTCCACATCCTTCCACATGTGGTCTCACTCCCCCCACAGCCATTGCTGTTGCTCTGCCAGCTTGCTACATTCCCGAGCCAGCTGGTCCTCCCAAGTGCGATGCACATCCTCGCGCTTGAGCGACGCCACCTCTGCTAGGCGGTCATGCTCATGTTCTTAGCTAGCCTGCTCCTCCCGCAACTGATCCTCATCTACCTCACACTGTGCTTGCCACTCATGCAGCTCGCATTGCTCCCCAGCCAGCTGGGCCTCCTGGGCACGGCATGCCTCCTCATGGGCGAGCAGCACCAACTCCACAGCCTTGATTTGCTGCCTCATGTACTTGCACTCACAGCTGAGGTCGTGCCGTGGTCCCTCGCTGACCCCGGGACACCACATGGGTCCAGAGCTTCTGGTATGGCAGAGAAGGCACCTTCTTCTCTGCGGTGCTCTCTGCTTGTCAGCTGGCTGGCTTGGGGGAGGCTTCATGGCAACAACGTAGCCGGTACCCTCTTGTGCCACAGTCCCAGAAGATGAGGTTCTCTTTCCGCACTGTCCTCTCTCTGGAATCGAAGGCCTCTTCTGGGTCATGTCTTCACCCCTGCCTGTAGGTCTGCCAGTCTGGAGCAGACTTGACAGAAAATGTTGAGGAGCATCTGCTTCAGCAGCGCCATGAGACTGTTCTGGCATCCCACTTCTGACACCAATCAGGTGCCGGGCAGACAGAGGCATGGCAGCAATGGCGAAGAGACGACAGGAGACAGTTTCATCCGAAGTTGCTCTTCATCATGAGTCCATAAAAGGACCACACAAATATCAACAACAACACAGAGACAATGAATAGCAGGAAAACATGTGGAAGTTACACTAAGGACGGTTAGGAACACACGGCAGGTTATTACACAATGGCTATGACACATCAGGATCCGGCAAAGACTGTATATAAACATACACGGGTACACGTGACAGTCGGGTACACAGCACAACAAGTATCTACACTATCAAATACATTAGTTATAATGCCATGTGATTGGTTGATTAGATTCAGCTATATATCAAACATACATAGTGCTATCTACACGCGCTTGCGAGGCATGCTGGGACATGCAGATGCCACTGGCGCTTCAATATTATCAAAATGGATGTAGCTTCCAGAAGCTCTTTTATTAGGTGTGATATAGGTTGTTTTGGGAACTTCCTAAAGTGAGGCAGCACAATTAAACTCATTGACTCTCTTGGCAAGTGTGACACAGAAACGCTGTATCCTCCCAGAGCATCACAGGCGGATGTAATCCTTGTTTCTCAGCGGGAAAACAGGTAGCTCATTAAGGATTATCAGTCTGAAAATTAGGGCTGTTGAAGAGGTAAGCCTATGATGAGATGTGTCAGCTATCACTGTAATTTGATACCCCATTGAAAGAGAAAATCTGATACAGAATTGAAACTGTGCTGTATCTGAAACTGCAAAGCAGTTGCAACTTTGCATCAACTTACATAAGAAAGATATCTGTGTTAAGTAATATATAACCTTATTTTCTTTTATCATAGCATTTTAGATTTTCATTAGAAGGTTTATATAAAGGCCATAAATAATGCCAACATTAGAACTACATGTCTACTAAAACACTTATGAATACACTCACGTTACTTAACAAACCATCTATCATTGCAGATTTAGCTTCACTTAAACATTCTTAAACATGTTATGGTACTTCTGTATTTATATAGGCGGGTCGTGCACAGCTGTTAATTGTAGATTTTGGGTTTTCTTGTTTCAGCTGTTCAAGTTGCAGACATGCACTTTTAAAAGTCATAATGCTATTCTGACGTAGCATAGAGCCAATAATGAAGTGCAGAGGGTTACTCACTGTCAGCATTGAAAGTGAAAACACTTTCTTTGCCTGCTATTTTGAGATGGCCTTTACGAATTTGCTATGGCCTTAAAATATGTCTTTCTGAATTGCCAGCTGTCTGATTTGTATGTGCAAACCTGGAAAGTGAGGAAGTAACACTGAATCTTCACCACAGAGGCTTTTAGCTGGATCTCATCTTTGCTCTTGCTTGTAAGCCATAACAGTGTTTGCTGTGGTGATATCCAATTAGTCCAGCTGGGGAATTCTCTCTACTGTCACATGCCTCAGTGCTCGGATCTCTGCATCTAACGCAGAGTGTCTAAGGTTTACAGTGACACCAATGGATTATGGCAAGTAATTAACCAAGCATAATCCTGAGTGTGAATTACAATATAAATGGTAACAGTGAACCTAAATATCTGAAAAACAGTACAAGTCAGTGCCCCAGAGTATGTAAATGTCATTTTGGAGAAACCTGTCTTATCCTGTTCCATTCTCTTTTTTAGCTTGGCTGCGCTGATTCCAATCAATCCCATCTTACATCATTAATAGCAATGCTCTTCAGGAGCCTGGATCCAGCTCTCTAACACTGCCCACAAAAACCCTAATGTATTTATATACTCTAAATCCGATACTGGCAAGAGTTGCATTGCTAGTATAGCGCTGGAGTTCCGACCCAGTTTGGTGTCTCCTGCTACTACAAGTTAAGTGAAGCTTAGCCGGCCCTTGGAAGACTGATTAAACATTCAGGGTAAGGTGCAGCCAGCTGGGCAGAAGCAATGCCAATGTTCTGCCACAGTAGTGCGTTACGTTTTTTGGCAGGATTTGCTTTAGTAGCAACATAGCTTTTTGCCTGTTTTTGTTCATCTTTAAAGACTGACAACCTCATTTTCTTAGAGAAAAGGTTAAACCTCCAAATCTCACTCTCTCCAGCTTCTCTCCCACCTACCCGTGCCTTATGTCTTCGTATCGCTCCATGCTTCTAATACTATATAAACACCCTTTTATGTCTGTAGGTGCTAATGCATAAGATTAATAAACAAAGAATTAACATGCATTTTTAAATCACAGTTTATTTTAACAATAACAGCGTCTGTAGTTACTGAAGAATGCCGGAGATAATCTAATAACTTATGCAAACCTCTTGGAAATTACTACTGGAGTGGAAACAAAACATCTGTTTGCAAAATACATAAATGATTTTAAAAATACAGTTTTCCTTTTTAAGCCTGCCAAATACAGGGTTGCTACAAATTGTCTAGGTCACTTTTTTTAATCTATCTGCCCTCAGGTCAACATGCGTATGATCGATGAGGCCAGCGATGCCTCCTTAGTGAAGTAGCTCTCACTCATTTATCTTTGAAAACCTCCTTTTCCGGACTTTATATTAAGTGACCCATTTATATGTCTGAATGCTTTTCCAGGCCTTATTAAAGAGCAGAACAGCTGCACATCACCTGGCATTTGACCCACCCAACACTGAGGTTACAAATCTCGGTGTCCCTAACCACCCATTCTGTCCAAGAGTCACGCTTTTGTCTGAGTCATTTTTTTACGCAGCAACCTTCATATGAAAAGTACTCTTCAAGTGACGCTTTCATTGAACCATCCATTTTTAATGGTTCATAACATTGTCATGACATCAAACATTTCATGAGAGAGTAGGAGTTAAGAGATGAGAATTTGTAGGCAGAGCAGACTATTTTGCAAAGAGGTGGATCATGATTCAGGATTTTCCCAAAGATTTTAAAAACCTGTCACTACGCTGTGTGTAAGAATGTACTGAAAAATCCAGAGGAAGTCCATTGTTAATATTTATTAATGTTCAAAGAAAGCTTTCCCATACAGAGATGTTATAAAGCAGTGCTGATGCAGTATTGATGAGTACAAGTGAAACAATGAGTGAATATAATCTGTCAGATCATGCGCTGACTTCCATTTCTTTCCCATTCAATGACGCGAGTAGTTGGTGTTTTTATATAGTATGTTTGTAGCTGCCATGTTTTGCAGTGTCTTTTCACTATCCCCCATGAGGGTACACCAAAGGCAGGACATAAAGCTATTGCAGAACACTCCCATTTACCATGGGGAGTGACCATTCTCTGTCTTTCACCGATTATAGAAAGCGTGGAAGATATTCTTGCCAACAGTTTGGAAATATAAACATGCCCAGATCTTGAGAGAAATTTGAATCCACAACTCTGGAGGTGTGACATTACGTGCCACTTCAATCATGGGTCTGATGATTTAAATATTGTGCTGCTTATCCATTGATTTCTATTCTTTGCCTTAAAGCTGTTTGTTTTAGTCCCTGTTTAGATTGGCAGGCCCATACTACTGTCCGTCTCTCCTATTCTCTCAGCATTACAGATATAGAGCAGAGTTAATGGCTACTGACAAATGTACACAGTGGGCATTTAACCATTAAATTTGTCTCATAATACAGAAATCCACGATCCTGTTCCAAGGAACGTGAAAAATGACATTTGAAACAATAAATCATTTTGTTAATTTCCAAAATGTTGTTATATTAATTATGAGTTATATGATAATTATTCCCGTACTATGAATATTACATTTAAAATTTTTATTACAAAGGGAGTTGCCAAAAGCCAGTATTAAATTAAATTTACAAGCTGTATCAGGCTGGTTTGTCAGATGCAAAGATTTTTTTTTTTGACTTCTTCTACATGGTCTTTTAATACAAGAAAATGCAGTTTTAGAAGAATGATAGAAGAACTCGTCCTTGTCTCTGGGATAATTCACATTGTCCTTAGTGAATTCCATCTCAGTATATTAACATGACATAAATGGCGTTGCTTTGGCCAGTCAGCTTTCAGTCTCCTGCCTCCGTTCTCCTCCTGCATCACAATTAAACATAACAAGGCTGGAGGCTGGAACTACAGTTTTGGCATGATACCAGTGTTTTGACCTCTTTGCACCCCGTACGATGGCATGTATATCATACTCCAAGCCTCGACGAAAGACAAAATTCTGCCGATTTAACTGTCAGACCCGGACCTGAGAGTTTGTACTGCAATCTCTTCTCAGATGTGGTGATAAGGGACTGCCATGCAACAGTGTCTCTGCAATCCCAAATCCATCATTCAAACTCTCTAAGTCTCTGTCACAAAGACGGAATCTCCCTTTTTGTGTGTGTTACACAACTGAGGGCAGCCCCTGATAAAAGCCAAGTAAGACTGAAATCAACATCTTCTGAGAATTCACTACAGCGTTGTCATGTGACCCATGCTTCACCTCAGGCACAGGAGTTCTATGCCCAAAATCAGGCCATTTTTCTTCCTTGGGGGAAACTTTGATAAATCATGCCACAGTTCAAGTCTTATTATCCCAATAACGGAGAGTCCTCACACAGATTTAATTTCAAACCTGTGTGTGTGTGTGTGTTTTGTGAGAAAACTTGTTCTGAAGTGATGTTGTAGAATTTTAAACATAAAATTATTTGTTTATGACCAGCTCAGTTTTAAACTTGTCAAATTACTTTATTTCTGACCTGCACACTATATTAAGTGGCTCACTTGGAATTCTCCAGAGTCTTCTGATTGGCCACCCCAGGAATTCTCCCGAGTATCCCGATTGGCTACCCCAGGAATTCTCCCAAGTCTCCCGATTGGCCACTCCAGGCCTGGTTCACCCTAAGTATGATGTACACTGACACCTATCAGAAGGATCTTTAAGGGAGCCTGACATCGTCATCTAAGCAACCTATGGCGTGGAGACATTTTAATTACATATGAATATAGATTCATCTTTACTTTCAGTTGGCTCAGTGGGCTAAGCCTGTGTGCCTGTAATTGCAAGGTTGCCGGTTCAAACCCAGCCTCAGCAGGTCTGCGGGCCCTTGAGCAAGGCCCTTAACCCTCAGAACCCTGGGCGCCCCAACAGGTGGCTGTAAAAAAACACACACTGTACACACACACTGTATGGTTTTATGACTTCAGTGTCAGTGCTTGATTTGGCTTACAATTCACTTGAATTCATAATTAACATTTAACTAAACCTTAAATATTGAACATCGAGAGAACTCTGAATAAACAGAATAATAATACAACATATAACATGAATATATTATAATGTTTGTGGTGGACTGGTGACCTGCCCAGGGTGTACCCTGCCTCTCGCCCGAAGATGCTGGGATTGGCTCCAGCTTCCCCACGACCCAGATGGATTAGGCGGTATAGATAATGGATGGATGGATGAATATTATAATGTTACATTTAAATTTTTAAAAAGGGTAACAATGCACTTGCTAAATACTGGAATAACATGGTACTACCTGGGAAGTACTAGAGCAGGGGTCACCAACTCCGGTCCTAGAGGGCTACTATCCAGTAAGATTTCTATCCTACCTGGCTTCTGATGAGCCACACCTGCTCCTGGTATTTACCTGAGAACTAGTGTGGCTCATCAGAAGCCAGGTAGGATAGAAAACGTACTGGATAGTAGCTCTCCAGGACCAGAGTTGGTGACCCTTGTACTAGAGTAACAACATACTTGTTAACTACATGAGCAATAATGTACCTGCTAAGTAGTGGAAGTGACAAGCTGAAACTTATTTGGCCAGATCTCAGATCCTGGTTTGAGTTCACCTGTATTGCATAATAGCGTTGTATGCATTTACCCTCTGAGAATCCAATATCACAGTGAGATCATACTGTGTGTTTACAGCCGTGGAGGGACTATTGATTTATAAATCTCAGATTTTTAGATTTCACATTTATTCCAGGTGAGATCTTGAAACTGTATCTAGTGACAAAAAGTGTATACCCAGAGGTGTTTGTTCTACCCTGTCACCCGTCCCAAGGGTCTTTCTCCCCCCCAGTTCGTCGATCACCCCTCAGACCCCTGTCATCCTGAGCTTTCGATTCCTATCTACTCTCATCCTTCAGCCCGACACCCTTGACAGCCGGTCCCAGCCTTGATTGGGCCGTCACTCACAGGTAGTGGACAAAAATAAACCAGCATCCCCTCTGTTGTTAAACCAAGACATCATTGACTCATATCTCACATGTCCCCCTTGCTGTTCTTCTCTAAATGCAACGTATCCTCTCTGTGTGTCCCAACATACATCGGAACCTTCTGTACGCTGCATATTCTGTGGACAACTTCCTTCCCTGCCTACACCCTTCCCTCCCTGAATTTGTCCTGCTGCCTTTGTAGGGCTCTTTGCTGGGCCAGCTAATGATCCTAAATCACTCGAGCTGCATCTCTTTGTTACTAGACAGCATCTGTGGTACCAAGTCTTCTGACCAGGTATAGATCGCCCACATCCTAAGACTGGGTGTATAACACTGTTGAAAAGTATTTTCTGAATAGAATAACAATGATTTTCAATTAACCCAAGAAAAGGCTACATAGTTCACCATCCATCACTGATTCAACAACTAAAAGGTCTTTGTCACTGGTCTCGAGAGTTTTTCTCTTCTTTGTAAAATTTATTTGGTTATAACATTGTTTGTTTGCGAGATTTTTGTATTTAATATTTAAGTTAAGATGACAAAATCTAAAATCGATTGTTCCGTTTTGCTCAAGGAAGGAGGTTTTAGGGAACAATTTTTCAACTTGACAAAAATGCTCTGAAGAGAAAGTTCCGGACAAAATGTCTGATCAAAGTACTGCATTCCTTTGAAATTCAGCAGAGTGTTCCTGCAAACACGTCCATCTGCTGCATTTGACTGGGTGGATTATAAATGCTACCACTGCCCTTAATGGCAGTCCAGAGCAAAAAGGTGACCCCCCCAAAAAAAGATGGAATGCAAAGTGGAGACTCTTTTTGAATTATATTTCCTGGGCATTATTATGGTAAGTTTTGCTGGGTCTGTAGATGATCCCTGTACACCTGCCAAATGTTTGATTATTTCATCAGAGTATTCGAATACAATGACAGTCTATTGACTCTCTGGCCATCACAGAACAAGGTTAGACAAACAGATTATATATATATTTCTTTACTTACTATGGCATATATAAAGTTCCTTTAACAGTAATTTAGATAAGCATTTGTAATATTTATATTTGTCATATGAGTTGTTTTTAATCTCTAATGTTTGAAAAGTTCAATCTTTCAA
This sequence comes from Hyperopisus bebe, assembly GCA_026777045.1. Lineage (NCBI taxonomy): Eukaryota > Metazoa > Chordata > Actinopteri > Osteoglossiformes > Mormyridae > Hyperopisus > Hyperopisus bebe. The sequence continues at coordinate 11,245,706 of JAODJW010000094.1, forward strand.
AAGTGATTGAATATATACATGATTAAAAAAAAACAAACATATTTTTTGAGGAATTCAAGCTGCCCTCCAGATGGATATTTTTGAGTTATAGAATATCCATATAATCCTCTTAATCTGTTTTGGTCCTTTTCCCCAGTGCAATTTTAAGAGAAAGTTGAATAAATGTGTTCATGGTTACCCTGTGTTTGCACATTTTAATCTATCAACACAGATTTTGAAGCTCTTTGCATTAAATAAACATCCAGCAGAGATAAGTAGTGTTAGCACAAAGCCCAGATGAGTGACGCCAAATCAGGCTGTTTTCGTATGAAATGGTACTGATGTATGACACAGGTGTTCAGACAGTTCTCTAGTCTAGCGCCCCCCCACGCTCCCCCACCACAATGCACAAAACAATGCTTGCCAGAAATATTCAAAGTGGTCCCCAGCCAGAACCATCTCCCTGCTAAATAACGATACAGAGTGTCACCTTTCCCACATCACAAAAAACACTCCGATAATCCAGAGTTGGAAAATGGTCCATCTGTCTGCTTGTTCTTCTACTTTCATTCTGTGTTTTTGTCAATCAGTGTAGTTGATCGTGCAAAATAGGAAACAAAATACTTTATAATCCTTTGACATGTATATGGATTCTACAGAATGATGACGTTTTTAAAGAGTACTCACATGATTTATCCATCCTAGGCAGCGGAGGGCACAAGACTGGGGTGCACACGGGATGCTGGTCCATCCCAGTCCGCATATGCACACACAATCATACTCTGTGGAGACCCTTATCAGCCAAACTGCATATGTTTAGGCTAAGGGGGAAAACCTGCGCACACGCACACACACACAGACTGTACACATATCTTTGTGGGGACCATCCATTCATTTCTACGGGCAAAACCCTAATCCCATCAATCACGACCTTAACCCCTATGATTGCATTCACAGATTTTTATAAAATTTAATTGGTCCCCACAACATCAAAATAGCATTATGGGGATATTTGGTCCCCACAATGAAATGTATACCTGGACCACACACACAGACACAGACACACACAGGTTTGTAATTATATCTTTGTGGGAAAAAATGTCCCCACAAGGTCAAAACATCACTACATTGTCAGGACATTTGAAACCCATAATGTAATACATACACGGTTACACACACACAGTGGAGATGGGATTCGAACCCCCATCCCTGGAGGTGTGAGGCAACACTGAAACCTAGATTTTTTAATATTTTTTATTAATCTTAAAAATGAACAGCATAATCTTATTAAATCCTATCCTACTAAAAATACACACTTCTCTGTAGTGGAGAACATTTTAAAAGTAACTGTAATTAGTACAGAAATATGTATTAAACATCTATATTAAAAATGATAAATTTCATAAAAATTATATATTTGAATAATAAGTAAACAGGCATCTATACTGGAAAGGAACATAATCAATGTGTGTAATATAATCAGCATCCCATCCTCATTTAATTAGCAAGGAAATAACACCTTATAAATATGAATGAAATTAAAATGAAACAAAAAAAACTACTGTTTCAGTTTTACTGCCTGTCATTATTATGTTGCCCTGGGTAGTGTAGTTGATATAAACACTTTAATTTCACATAGAAATAAATACATATTCACATTTTTGTGCTAATGTTAAATCAGGTAGCCTGCTGGCAACCCATAAACAATGTTAGTTAGGAAATTTTCATCAGCATCACTGTGGATGAAGAACAGACAGAATCACAACTCCACACTAGATTATTTCCTGAATCTGGAGTGCTATGCAGGCCCAGCACCTGCCACATCATTAACACAAATGTGAATCACTAAGAATGAACTGCTTAACTTTTTTTGTGTTTGGTACATATGAATGTAGTATCTGTAGGAGACTGTAGCATGTCGTGTGGGATGTTTTCATGCAAGCACTCTGT
>JAODJW010000094.1:11257009-11273455 GCA_026777045.1 Hyperopisus bebe
CTAGAACCAATTCAGCAAAAGTAATGTGATTTTTGAATTCAGCACCCTCAAAATACCCTAAATCCATTAAAAAAAACCTTGGCACCTGAAAATGTTTTTTGTAGACCTGTGTAGTTTTCAGCCCACCCTACATTTGGATCCAAATAACGTGTCTAATTTATCAATTTATTTTTTTAGTATGTTTGATGTGAGTAATTGGGTGTTCTGTAATTTTCTTCAGCTTAACACTGATATAAGAGAGATTTGAGTAATTGGCCCAGAACGGAACATGGTTCATGTGAAGCAGGTTTTGGAGTCATTGGCATCAGTTTTAAACCAGTGTCTAGGAAATAATGGGTACTTTTCGATTCCAGTTTAAACTTTGAATGGCATGTAAATAAACTGGTATTGTCCAGTTTTTACCAATTGTGGAATATTATAAAGGTTAGAGCATCACTATCTTTGAAGATACTGAACAGATCATTCATACTTTTATTACATCTCACTTGGTCTTCCTTACTGCACCGAACGGCTCTTCTATTGCTCGTCAGCAGTTGGTAGAGAACGCTGCAGCTACATTGCTCACAAGATCAAAGGCTCATGAACTTGTGAATATTACCCCAATTTTGGCATCACTTCACTGGCTTCCAGTTCAATTCAGAATTTATTTTAAAATTTTATTAATCAATTTAAAGGCCTTGCATGATCTAGCTCCAGAGTAAGTACCTGAATTGCTAGTATCCCATCAAATAGCCAGACTTTTTTGACCATCTGGCCAAGGTTTACTTGCTGTTCCAAACTCCAGACTGAAAATCAAAGGTGATAAAACATTTCCTGTGATGGCTCCCAGACTTTGGAATGGCTTAACTCTAACCATTAGATTGGCTGACTTGGTAGGCATTTTAGGTCTCATTTAAGAACATACCTTTATCGCTAAGCCTTTGTAAATGTACTTGTTTTTTAATTTGGTTTTTAATGTTTTACAGATTTTATTTTATTTATTTAGTTTACTCATATTTTTATAGTTTTTAAACGTTCCATTTTATTTGACTATTCACTTTGAATGCAGTTTCTTTTATTTCATTTGTGTCTGTTATTGTATTCCTCTGTTGGTCCTGCCGGTTATAATTTGAAGCAATAAATTCCACCTGACTTGCCAGCTGAAAAGTGTTACAAAAATGAACATATTATTATTGTTATTTTTATTGATTTATTATAATTTCTTTTCATCTGCCCACCACCACCACCCCTCTTCGGAGGACAACTTTATTTTAAATTAAAGTTACAGTGTAAAGATATTCAATTCCAGTGTGGCCACTCCAAACTCACCCGTCCTAGTACCGTGATTATACAAAAAAAAAAAAAGTAAAATAATATTAAATAAATAAATAAATAGGGGGGGAGGACACAGAAACAACAATCATAACAGTAACAGACATTAATCACCATGGGAAGAGAAAAATAAAATAATAATAACAAAGGTGGGATGGAGAAAAAGTGTAGGGGAATGCAAAATACAAACGACCATAACACACTTAACATTCATTAAAAGGACATCAAACAAAAAAACATTAATAGCAGGCTAATGATGACAACAATAAAAAAAAAAATCATCAACAACAACAATAATAATAATAATGATAATGTTCCAAATAGGTATTATCTATATGTAGCATACATACATGTGATCATACACATATACACATATTTCAATTCCTATATCTATAAGTTACAATAAAAACTAATAATAATAATGAAATTGATTGCTCAACCTCGTATGTGCCCATTCTTGTATGTGCAAGTGTAGGTGTGAACTGATTTGTCATTGGATGTGCTGGTAGTTGATGCCATCAGGGGGGGGTGTGACAGTGCCCCCACCCCCGGGCCCAAGGCGAAGGCAGGGGGAGCCAAGCATCTCAGGCCAACCTGCTGCCCCCATCACGTGTCCCCAAGACAACCACCCGCCCAACCCGGGAGGAAGCCTGCGAGGGACTAAGGGGGCGCCAACCCCCGTACAAGGAGGCCTGCAGAGGGGGGACGGGCAGCGACTCCCACCCGTGACCCTCCCACCAAGGTAAGCGGGTCCAAGGCTAAGGGGCCCCATCAACCGGGAGCCCACCGCCCCCCCCAGCACAATCCTCATAGCCAACCCTGTCAGTGCCAGTGGTCGTTTGAAGTCACCCATGACCCGAGGAGTGTCACTTTGTGGGCACCCATCAGCCACCGAACAGTTGTGTGTAAAATATTGCGAGTAAAATGTCTCCCTCAACGAGACATCACTCACTGCAGTTGTAGCATACACTGAGACAACAGACAAGCCTCATAATATGCTCATTGAAAAGAGTGACATCAGACATGATCGGGAAGAGCCGATCCGCTACAGCAACAGCTACTCCCTGAGCCGTATCTTGCACTCAACCCATTAAGCTATGCAGCAATCCAGGGAAAACACACTAGGGTTGAAAAGCAAGAGGGTTGTGTTGATGTTGCCAGTGTTCTCAGAAGGAGGTGTTTCGTCTCACAGGGCACCCTGGATATTATCGAGAGGAGTCGCAATGACTTAGTGGCAACTCCAGTCTGTACTGGGAACTGAGGAAGATGGCTGTGAAGGCTCTGATGGCAGATAAGGAGGCATTTGTTAGATGAATCTTTGAGCAGGTGACACACCATCTGTGGTATAGTGACCCGAGTCCTGCTTAAAGCATTATGCACATCTGAATCAGTTCCTTGGGGACTTGCAGTCAGGGCAGGTGATAGAACAGTCCTTACGGATTACACTGCAGTTGTGACCTGCTGGGCCGGCTACTTTGAACAGTTGTTTAAAACTGACCTTCCAGCTAGGACTAGGACACTGGACATCTCTGGGTCCACGGTTCTTGCGGCTGATCCTCCAATCAGTTGTGAACCACCCAATCTCACTGAGGTTGCACGGGTGGTGAATCAGCTGGGGGTAGGGAAGGCCACAGGGATCTGTGGTATCCGGGATGAACTTCATCCATTGGTGAAGCAAGATTTACTGATCTTGACTTTGCCGATGATGCTGTGATCTTAGCAGAGTCAATGGAGGCTCTGATCGGGGCTCTCAAGAGACTGAGCGAGGAGTCTGAGTGCCTAGGTTTGCAGGTGGCCTGGATAAAGACCAAGATCCAGGCATTTAATGACTTCTTAGACACAGCCATCAGTAGTGTGTCTGTCTGCAGGGAGAATGTCGACCTTGTTGAGAGATTTACTTACTTTTGGCAGCAACATTCATGTCTCTGGTGACTATGAAGTCAGCAGACAGATTGGGAGAGCGTGGGGGGTCATGAGGTTGCTGCAAAGGGGTGTATAGCGCTCCCGATATCTTTGCAAGAGGATGAAGGTCCAGGTCTTTACAGTCCTGGTGCTCCCTGTCTTGCTCTATGGCTGTGAGACATGGATGCTATCTAGTGAGCTGAGATGAAGACTGGACTCTTTTGGTACTGCGTCTCTTCAAAGAATCCTTCGATACCACTGGTTTGACTTTGTCAAATGAAGCACAGTACCTGCATTGTAAGGGAGCGTCAGTTACGGCACTACGGCCATGTGGCGCGTTTCCCTGAGGGTGATCCGGTTCACAGGATCCTCATTGCTAGAGACCCAAGCCGCTGGACCAGGCCAAGGGGACGCCCACGTAACAACTGGCTGCGACAGATGGATGGCCTTTTACGGAGGGTGGGACTGGACTGTGTATCTGCCTGGGGGGTCGCCTCCGGGGATCCTGAGCAGTTTTGCTATGTGATGGGCGCTGCAATGCGCTGCATCAGTGCATGCTCCCCAAACTGACCTGAGCTGAGCTTGTCCAGTGCTCATCTCTGATGCCACAAATTCTATTGAAGTATAAGTTTTACTATGCATCTGCTGGTGCGTTCCAAACTAAATCTTATTGTACTTACAATGACAATAAAGCATCTTTATCTTATCTTTATTTATTGTAGTGCGTTCCACCTGTTGCCTGTTGCCATGCTTTGCTGTTTGATTGGTTGTTCTTGATTATTCACACCTGCCCTTTGTTAGTCCTCAGTATCAGTGTATTTAAGTGCCTGCCTTTGTCAATTTCCTCAGTCAGTTATTGTGATCTGGTCTGTGAGTATTATAGTGCCTGGCTTCATAGTTCCCGTATTACCCATTTTCCTATGTAGGTTTATTTATGATTTAGTTTGTAGTGTTTTCCCCATATTTCTAACCCCTTGTGGTCTTTTTTTTTTTTTTTTTTTTTTTTTTTTTAGTTGTTCCCAGTGTGATTGTTTACTTCTGTTCCTAATAAACCTCTCTGTCTTGGAGCTGCTAGTGGATCATGACTTCATTCTGCCCGAACTATGCCCCGTGCCCATAATAGTAAATGGCATAGGTCAGACTGTAGTGTAGTTTTAATTCAGTTTAATCTTTTTACTTTTCAGAAGTCAAAACTATGCCACACACTAATACAACAAAAGTCAATTTAAAAAGGACAGCAATGTACCTTAAACATGATTCACAACACAAGTCAGTGCCTTGATCCAGGTGACCCTAATTGTTCCTAGTAAGATAGTGTAATAAGGACAATTAAACTGAGGCATTTGATAGCATAGGGATCTAGTGTTTTAGAGAAGTATTGCAACTATGTTTCGAAGACATCTTGTTACAAACTGATATGATTACATCCGGCTTTGTTCTTATACCCATTAAATATGGCTAATATATTAGATTAAATTTGATCTGTTTCTAATTAAGCAGTGCTAAACCTAATTAAATGTCACCATTAGCTAAATCAAACAATTGAATTATAGCTTTTAATAGCAATTGTTTAATTAACAACTGCATTGCTGATGTCTTTTTTTTTTGTCATTATTATAGTGCATGTGAAATGATAGGGTTGTAGTACTCAACTCACATTTTTGTGTGACCCTGATTCTGACTCAACACATACGCTATATTGCCAAAAGTATTGGGACACCCCTCCAAATCATTGAATTCAGGTGTCCCAATAGCTTCCATAATCACAGGTATATGAAATCAAGGACCTAGGCATGCAGACTGCTTCTGCAAACAATTGCGAAAGAATGAGTCCCTCTCAGAAGCTCAGTGAATCCAAGCGTGGTACCGTGATAGGATGTGACCTGTGCGATAAGGCCATTCGTGAAATTTCCTCGCTCCTAAATATACCATGGTCAACTGTTAGTAGTATTATAACAAAGTGCAAGCAATAAGGAACAACAACATAAAATCACAGAGCAGGGACAACGCATGCCGAGGCACACAGTGTGCAGAAGTCGCCAACTGTCTGCAGAGTTAACTACAGACCTCCAAATTCCGTGTGGCCTTCAGATTAATTGAAGAACAGCACATAGATAACTTCATGGAATAGGATTCCATGGCCGGGCAGCTGCATGCAAGTCTTACATCACCAAGTGCCATGCAAAGCGTTGGATGCAGTGGTGTAAAGCACGCTGCCACTGGACTCTAGAACAGTGGAGACATGTTCTCTGGAGTGACAAATCATGCTTCTCTATCCGGCAATCCAATGGACGAGTCTGGGTTTGGCGGTTGCCAGGAGAATGGTACTTGCCCGACTACATTATGCCAAAAGTTTGGTGGAGGGGGGATTATGGTGTGGGGTTGCTTTTCCAGGATTAGGCTTGGCCCCTTAGTGCCAGTGAAAGGAGCTCTTAAGGCTGCAGCATTCTATTTTCTATTCTATTTTGGACAATTTCATGCTCCCAACTTTGTGGGAATGGTTTGGGGATGGCCCCTTCCTGGTCCAACATAACTGCATACCAGTGCACAAAACAAGGTCCATAAGGACATGGATGAGCGAGTCTAGTGTGGAGGAACTTGACTGGCCTCTACAGAGCCCTGACCTCAACCTGATAAACACCTTTGGGATGAATTAGAGCAGAGACTGCGAGCCGGACCTTCTCATCCAGCATCAGTGCCTGACCTCACAAATGCTCTCCTGGAAGAATAGTCAAAAATTCCCATAAACACACTCTTAAACCTTGTGGACAGCCCTCTGAGAAGAGTTAAAGATGTTATAGCTGCAAAGGGTGGGCCGACTCCATATTAAAACCTTAAGAATGGGATGTCATTAAAGTTCACGTGTGTGTAAAGGCTGGTGTCCCAATACTTTTGGCAATATGGTGTAAGTGACTTGGATTTGCACTTGGAGTTAGCTTCATGACTTGGGCTTGGATTGGTTTGTTTGTGATTTGTAATCTTGAAAAGACATCTAGAGTGAGAATTATGCATTATTTAATTTAAAAATGCCAAAATCTACTAACCTACAATGTGTATCTACCAATGCTTATTAAGGGTGGGGGAATTGATTCAGTTGCAAATTAGATTGCCATGAGAATAGGATACTGTAATTATGATGGTTATTATGCTGATATGTTTGCCCAATTGCACACTATCAGATATTTTTATAGGACAGGTGAATCTCATGTGGTGCTAATATGAATGAGCCAGTGTTGCAAAGACTTTTCCTGCACAATCCTCAATTTAAATCCAGAGTCTGGGCAAATTTTAGATTCTATAAAGTAAATGAACACCTAGACATGAGTACAGCTATCTGCTTGCATTCATGGTTTGGTGCAGTTTTGGGACAGCAGGGAAACAGAATTTAATTTGAAGCTATTTATTATTAAATCTGCAAACATAATTAGGAACAATGGCAATGTGTCTTGATATGTCTGAATAACAAAACTTGAGATGTTCATTTGTGAAATAAAATGAATATGTAAAATAAAAAATAATCAAAGATAAGACTGCATCATAACAATCATAATGAACTAAATCCCATGCTCTCTACTACCGAGTATGGTTGCATATCTACCCATAGTTTTTTTTTTTCTTTATCTTTTTTAACTCTCTGCTAATTTCCACCACTAATGCTTAGCCTGATTCTGATTGTGGCAGATGTCACATTCATGCTTCCCAGCCCCCCCACCCGAATGTTATAATAAGTTGTTGTGCTAGCACAGTGTTGAATACCGGACACACTATTAAATAGTGTCAGATTTTGGACTCTATGACAGCATATTCTATTGTTCCACATTGTTTTGTGCCCCTGTCACAAAGGGGTCTTTGGAATCTTCCTAACTTTCCCTCCCTTTACAGCGCCCCTGTCAACTGACATGTAATACTGTTACAGATAGTTCTTTGCTAGTTATCACATTTCTGGTGAACACTAAGGGAATATTAAAATTCATTAAATCTAAATTCATTAAATCAACATTTTGATAAAACCAGTAAACTTATTAGATTTGTCTGTGTGTTTGTACATTTATTTTTGTCATGGTCAGCACCTGTTTTTCTAGTCCTGTATTGTTATAACCTGTATTACTATACTGCTGAAGGGCAGAAAATTCCTTAACTGTCTCAAATGATTTAGCAACATAATTTAAAAATTATTAGAAATAGCATTATTTTTTCAATATGTAGTTTCATTTGAAAATAAATTATTGAATTAAATACATTTTATTCACCTAGTACTGTATATCTGTAGCTGTAATATATACATGTAAAATTATACATGATAAAAAACTAAACTAACTATATCTACGAAGTGAAAAATAATTAGTAAGTTGATGTTAGATAAGGAAACCTTTCACAAAAGGTCGTGTCATATTGTGAAAATGCACTATACAAATAAAATTGAATTCCATGTTTTTTTCAGTTAACAAGCATTGGTGATTTGCTATTGAGATTTACTATAATATGTTAGCGTAGCATTGCATCCATCTGCAAAAATATGGAAGCTTCTCAGTATTTAACAGGCTGGTAATCAACTCATTTTATCCCAAGTCTGAGTCATGAGCCATGAGTGGTTGAGTGCAAATCCAAGTGTGAGTCATCTGTGCTCCAGTCCGAGTAATCTGTACTCAAGTCCAAGTCATGAGAACGTAAGTCCAAGTCCCAGTCATTATATGCTAATCTGTTATGGACGATCAGCACGGAACGGGAAAACAGGAGCAGGAGTCACAAAATTGGGCAAACAAAGAAAGCACAAGATTCAAGAAAACACACTTAGGAACACATCACAATATCACACAATGTTAATGACCCCTTCTGTTCCCGTGAGCTGCAAGTGGGTTGTCCACGGGGGAAACTAAGAAATGACAAAAAACAAGGAATACAGAATCTAACATGGGAGGAATAAGAAAGACAGGTAAAACACAACCAAAGCACAAAGCAAGAAACCAAAACAGAAGACAAACCACAAAATCACAGGAACTAGGAAAAACTGATGAAACCAAGGAAACACTAGGGAACAAAATCCAAAAATAGAGGAGGTGGGATTCAAACACACAGAGGGGTTAAATGTGGCTATGCTCATCTATTTCCCTAAGGCTCACAAACTAATCATTGTGACTCACCTTGCACGCCCCCAGAATCAACCTTCCACAGGGTCTCTGGAAAAATACAGGTCTCTTAAAAAACTAGATTGCTGTATCTAGACTGTATCTCAGTCTATATCTAGACTCTGCTTCTGTATTGAAACTTCGATTCAGATAAGACTGGATAATTATATTATTAGGTTTTCTAATGTTTCTTCAGATCATTTCACCATACAGCCACCCCCCCAACCATTCATACATCCAGTTTCAACCGGTTATCCTGGTCAGGGCTGTGGGGGTGCTTGGAGCCTGTCCCAGACAGTTAATTGTATATTACACTATGCATTTACCCACACGACACATTTTAATACAGCCGAAAAATTATAGCAAGTGCTCGTGATGCATTCAATCAAGCTTAATCAAGGATGACTAATGAAGTCATCTGTATGGAAAGCCAGGGTTCGCAGTGGGATACCAGGAGCGTGAAACCCTGACAAATGTCATCAGTGTTTATTTCCAGAAGAGAGAGGGAAATACGCTAAAATAAGTCAAAGCAATCACAAGAAATGGTGAAGAAAGCAGCAAACTTTTTAGATGCGGTGTTGAATTTTGAGTCTGATATTACTAATGATTCAGTAAAGGGGTGGAGATGCTGTAGCGATATACATTCAGGTTCACCTACACACGCTGGAACATTAAGAGCATGAAGAACCTAATTAATCTGTCAGGTGATTGATTGACTGACCCTAAATTCCTGTCCTAGATCTCTATTCCTTATTTGTTTTCTCAACTTTCTCCACGACATTAACCCTCTGATAGTAATAAATTAGTGAGGCCATTTTTCTACTTTTAAAAAGCAACATTATAGTGTTGCAGGTTACCAAATTGCCTGAAGGTGCATATGTGTGTGTGAATGGTGTGTGAGTGTGCCCTGTGATGGGGTGGCGCTCCATCCTGGGTTGTTCCCCGCCTTTCGCCCATGGCCTCCGGGATAGTCTCCAGACCACCCGTGGCCCTGAATAGGTCAAGTACTTTCAGGAAATGGATGGTTGACTGGATAGTGTTGCAGACTACAGGCAGCCTTAATGATTTCATTTCAGACACTCTTGTTCATGTTTCCTTCAATAATCATCAACTTTCCCTCAAAGTCCCCGAAGTTGGCTCTGGAGGAGAAAAGGTTGCTGGTTGCACTTGAGAGTCGGCCCTTGTCAGAATGAGTCACCATAATTGTGAGTGAGGACGACACCAGCCGCCAACGATGTCACCGCTCCTCGCTTGCTACCGCATGAGCCCCGGAGTGTGGCGTCACCAGGAGCCGTTCCGAGCCCCCTCTCCACTGCCATTAATTCAAAGGGAAAATGTTTTACATTATTCATTAAATCCATTTTCCCCTTGGATCCTTTACAGAAAAAAAACCCTTGTTATGGAACAAATGTGACCCCCCCCCTACCAGGTACAGCTTATATTGAGATGTCCAGTCCTCTGGCACAATAGACAATGAAACAAGGACAAAAAGAAAAGAACATCACCAAAGAAGTCCTCCCTCCCCCAGAAAGGAGAAACGAGATGCTTCTGCTTCCTGAAAGAGAAGATCTGAAGCAAACAAAAACAGCTCTGAAAATGAATAAATTACCAGCCAAGTCCAAAGTGAAAACCCTAACCGTGGGACTGTGATTATACCTGTTAATAAGGCCTCCGCTTCCTTATGTGCCTTTTGGTCTCCTGCCTCCGGCATTTGCCATTTCCAGCTGCAATTTTAACTTAAATTACTCTGAGAAATCACCATCACCGGGGTCATATTTATAATTAACATTGAAATATCAGGTTAAATCTGCCTAACTGGAGAGTCTGGACTGAGATTACAGATCACACCTTTTTTGTAAAACTTTCAGAATCTGAGTTTTATGTAACCATTGCAATTTACACAAGCTTTCAGAATAAAATAGCAGATGTTGATATTACAATGTCACAGTGTCCAGCAAAGGCCTGACATCATGGACCTTTGTTTAACTTATCCTTATTCTTATGACATTGGTTAAGAATACTCACCTAGATATTAGGGGGTGAAAGACTGAGGAAGGAAATTTAAATAAAATGAACACCATGCTATTTTTATGCAATACAATTCAAGGGTTGAGGAAATTGAGGTCAAATACCTTGCTAAAGCATTGATGTAGGACTTCAACAACAGCCCCAATGCTTAACGATCACATTACTTGCTAGCTTGTGAAGATAACTGCACACCAAAAGGCCCAGCATAGAAATTGCAGTATATATGCATCCATCCATTCCTCTAGCTCGCATACATACCCTGGGGTCAAATTGACCCCAAAGGCACATGTCAGGTGACTTCTCATAGTAACATAATTATTGTGTGTAAGAGCTAGCCACTTATGCTGGTCTGTGCCATGGGGATCAACAGTAAGAAGTCTACAGTTAGAATGTTATGTATTGTCTTGTTATGCCAGTTTATATTTTAGAATGTGCCTACAGCGTTGTGTAAGAAAGAGCAGAAATGGAAACAGGAAACATAAAGGTCCTTTGGAAAACAAGCACCATGCTGAGCAAAATGCATGAAAGGCTTTACTTCAGTGACATAAGGGGCCACTGCTGTGTCTCAGTGGACGTGCTCATGGGCAGCTCGCATGGCCCGTCAGCAGCCAGGCCAGCACATAGCCAGGGACTCGCAGGCCCTGTCCTTCTGTGCATGAAAAATATGCCCATCAAGGCAGGCCTGGCAAAACAGCTGTCACTGTCATCGCAAGAGATCTCCAGCGGTCATTATGGAAGCAAGCGCTTTCAGGTAAATTTGCTGCAACCTTGGACGCGGCTTAAGCTCCGGCCCTGCTGTAAGAACGGCTAGTCTTGAGATATATCAGTGATGCTGGAGCTCATCAGGACACACTGGCATTAATGACATTGCATAAAATCATCATACAAGGCGAATATAGAATTTTCATGCAACTAACAGGTGGCAATGTACACTACCAGTCAAAAGCTTTTGCACACACAGAGATTTTGCTTGTTACTAAATGAACATTTACTAAAAATACAGTCAATATTCTTTGCTAACAAATACATTTACAGTATGTTCACCATTTTAGTACCTCTTAACAAGAGAATGTGGTAACACTTTACAATACTGGTACACAAATTAGCATATATTAATAGTTGAACTAATGCCTGAGTCATGGTGAGTTAATGCATTCACTAATGATTAGAACATTAGTTAATACTAAATTACACCTCCCCCCCCACACACACACACACAGGTTTCAAAAACTAAATAAATAACTAGCAAAGGCAGAAGAGAGTTGCTAGCTAGCTGGTTAACAGAACATGCTGCTTCAGCATCTTCTAAATGAGACATGTTTGTTTTAATATTTAGAGTGGTGACTGTTTGCTGCCAACAGGGGGCCCTCAAACTTGCAGGGGCCCACACAGATGATACATTTTAAGTTAAAGCCAGCATTTTGATTAGATTTCTTCAAATTAATTTGTTAAACTGGCTAAATTAAATGAGATTGGTATATAGGTATAAATAAATCTACACAGAAACCTTTAACATATTTTTATTTTATAAAAAATATATGTGAAAGATAGTTAGCTGTAGCAAGCATTTTGTAAGCCTTATCATTAGTTATTTGCCAGAGCCATAATCAGTTATAAGCAACAAAGAAACATTTCTGTGGTTTTGTGCAGTTTTCTGTCCAGGTCAGCTGGGGACAATTTAATTTCACCTTCAATTATCCTATGGCATTGAATAAAGAATGTCCTGTGGTCAAAAGTGAAGAAAATAATACGGCATTGAATTATGGTTGAATTCATACTTATTCACATGATGCAAAAAGAAATCAATTTGAATAGAGCCTTGCTGTGTTCTCCTGCATGCACATATCCAATCAAGACATTGTCTCTAAAGAAGAAAATAATAATATTTCATTTAAAATGATAAAAAAGTATTTTCCACAAATCTAAAATTCTAAACTCAGAAATAAAACAGAACTAAATTAAAAATCTTCTGGATGAGTTGGACTTAATTGTAGTGTATTACCACCATCCGCTTCATACTTCTGGAATGTGCCCAGAGAGAATAGAACATCTAAGTTACAATCAAACTGCATCTGAAATTTTCAGAACACCAAAAGATAATTCACAATTTTCTATTTTTTATGTAACCAGTAGGCTTATTTAATGTCATATACTGTATAAGCTTAAATAAATACCCAAGGAAGAAGAATAGATGCTTGATGTGACATCTAACAATAACTGGCAGCATTTCCTTTAAGCAAAGGAATCAAGAGAGAGTCAGTGCAGTCAATGTGTCACAAGAGGACAGAAACAAAAACATGGATTAATGGGAAATAAGAACCACAGTGGCAACTTGATTACATTCTGTTTTACAGTTCTATATATTCTTAAAGATAATGCACAATAAAACTGGATAGTCCTAAGTGGATTAGATGCTTTCCATAGAAGCACAGGTTATTTGCTTCTCTCATGGTGACATAAAGGAATCCACCACAAGGATTCTCAGTGTTTGTAGAGCCTTCGTAGGTCTGTATGAAGTGCTTCTTAAGCACAGCTCATGTTGCCGTTACGCGCTGTCCTCCAGTCTCCACTCCAAACCTCTACTGGGAGATAGTAGAGATTCAAATAGTAAATATAAGCTGATCAAAATATTCCCAAGTGTTTTCACAGGTAAAATTAACCTACAATCCCGGTCTGTGACTAGTCATATTCACAGTAATTGAAGCTGCAACAGAGATGCTCAAGAACGGACAGAATTAAGTGTCTAAATTAGTGAATGCCTCCCTAGCATTACATTGTGGCCCCTTTTCTTCATCCAAAATGTCTCAGTTCATCAGGTCATGCACTCAACAAGGTGCTGATAAATTTTCAAATGAATGCTGGCTCATGTTGACTGGAGAGACCCAACAGACTTTTATGCACTCAAACAGCAAATCTGGCACCTAAATCATTTGCAACATCCAGAAACCAGGGAAGAGACAGATGTGACACATTCTCCATTCAGAGTCACTAAAATCTTTCTTTTTGTTCATTCTCCTTCACATACACAGTCTGTGTTTCTATTCTTCCAAGCCTTACAAATCAGGCACTCCCTTTTCACCTACGCTGATTAAAATTATCTTAACAAGAAAAAAGCACGTTTCCTCAATGTTTCATACACTCACTGTACAGTATGTATGAAGGCATAGATTTCTCCTACGGACATTGTTTCCACTTGTGGAGATCCACCAAGCTCTTAGAGCAGATTTCCGGGCTTCAGCATAGTCCCTGTGCCTGCAGCCCTCGTTCGTATCCATTTACTGACACCTCTCCAGTTTTTGTCACGTTCTTTGACAGCTCCTGCCTATGTGCAGTTGTGCATAAGACAAGAGCATCCACACAACAAAACAGGCTGCAGTGGATAAGTCAGAGTTGACATGGCCAGCGCGCACTCACACAGGACAGTGGTAACGTGGTTCCAACTAAACCTCCCCTGTGTTTTATCAGCCATTAATCAGCAATTTCAATTTTTTGTTGTTGTTTCGGCATGAAATCTAGGGTCCGATATGTCTGAGCATGATGACTACTATTCCAATAATATGTTTTAGCTCAAATTCTTTAAAACTGTTTTTATTTTTATTTTATTAGAACAGAGGAGGATAATTCACAGTAAACATTTTCACATCATTTTACGGTAAGTGTAAAGCCATTGTAAAGTATAACATATTCATAATGTATGAAATAAACACTTTACCCCTTATACCCAACTGGAAAAGCATTGATTTGCAGGCAATTTAATTCCTGACGGGAAAGAAGTGAATAATTTGAATGAAACTCAAATCCACGTGAACTCCTTTTAATCTGCTTTTAATCTGCTAATCTGAGTCCTTAAACTGCAGCTACAAACGGCTGTGGTAAATTCATTGGAAACAGCTTGTGGATTGTAGGTAACATCCCCACACCAGATACACATGCAGTGCATGTGGTAAATTTACCCCTGGGTGTGTGGCCTTGGTTTCCCCAGGAAGTCACACACTGAGAATTTGTGACGCACAGGCCTGAGAGGAGATGCCAGGGTGAAAATAAGAAACTGAGGTCTGCATCACGTTTAATGGGATAACTGGACTCTCGCTCCGAGCACCTTAATACCTGCAGGAGGGAACCATTGCGTTGTAGGGGGAAACTGTCTGACTAAATTAGGGGGATGATGGGCCTTTTCAAAAAGAAATAAGTCCAACACAGACCGCAGTAGTGATGGTGAAGCTTTTTATAAAAGCGATCCAAATTGAGGTGTAATTGATGCAGACAAGCTGCTTTGAAGCGATATAAATTGTATTGCCTGTCATTTCCTGTTAATCTTTTCCACACCCCCAATAAAGCCGGAGAGCTGGATGCTAAAACATGGGCTCCCTTGAGGAGATTATTTGGCTCATGTTACTTTGAACACTTTGGACCATCACACGCCTAATTGCAAAGTGTGGATGCCCCACCGCCACCGGCATTTGTAAACAAACGAGATGAGATGTACTGGTCAGAGCCCCGAAACGCCATGTGCTGTTCAGGAAGCTGAATGTAGGCTTCATGGTCCGGATGGCAGGCCTGCAAAGGCCTGTGTAATGCGAATCAGGTTTGGCTTCATTCTCTGGCTGAACAGCACCACGTCATCACTTTGTAATGCCCTTCTAGCACGGAGTACGGTTTTCCAAAACCAAAGTAATAACGCACTCAGCGTGGAGCCTGTGATTTTTTTTTCCTGAAGTGTGAATCTTTATTAATTCTAATTAGTTATGCCAAAATACTGTGTCCTGTGAAGTGGTAAAGAACCCAGACAGAAATTGACCATCCTTCGCATTCACCGGGTAACAGAGCAACAGACAACTCGTTTATCATGTCCTGTAGGTGCAATAATTTATTAGGCTTCTACAATTTATATTGAATACTTGGGCTGGGCGATAAATCGATACAATATTACATTGTTATTATGAACATTCATATTGCCATCAGTTTAAATATCACCGGTATCGTGATATAGCCTAAACACTTCATTTCTTGAATAATTAAGCTAAATAATTAAGCTGAATAACTAAGTTATAATGTACTCCATTATTCAGTCAAGGATTAAGTCTGTTGTTGGAATCATTTATTGTTGTACATGTCATATACTCCATAACTATTAGTAAAACAATTTGTTCATCATAATGACGAAAACATAAAACCGTATGAATTGCATATGAATTTTAGAATATTGTGATAAATATTGTCAAAATCTCAGAAAATACTGTGAAATCATTTCTAAGGTGTATCTCCCAGCCCTAGTCAAACTTCTTCCCTGGAACAAACAGCGAGGCAGTCTGAGACAAAACCTAGCGACAAACATACTGTCTGAATCCGTGTAAGGGCAAATCTAAGGGAATTTAAGCAAAAATGGTGCACTGAAGTAAAGAGCTAATGACTTGAATTATATTGCGATAATTATCGAAATATTTTGATATGAAAAAAATGGATTAAATTTTTTTCCATATCACCCAGCCATATTGAATACATATGAAATTTCAGTGGTCCATCATACATTCCCTGCTTTATTGTCATAAGAGCTTGTGAATGTGGTTTACTGACATGAATAAGGAGGGTTATTTGCAATACAACGTTGTCTTTGATTTTTTTGTTCCTGTTACATGTATTTTAAGTCAAGTCATTACTTATCGCGCTAAACTTTGATCACATACCACACATATTTAAGATTTATAAGTTAAGACTTCAAGCAGTTATACAGATTTAGGCCATGAAGGTGAGAAAAGCTAAAAGCAGGAGGCGAGTGAGGAGCTAGATAAGTCAATGAGTTATACTCACAGCAATAAAGATTCAGTTCCAAATTCCAGGGAAGAACTAATGCATTCACTGCACATGCAGCTATATTGTAGAGTCAAGTGTCTGTTTTGGATAAAATCATTTTCAAATCAACTGTAATATAACAAATTTGTTTCAAAACAGTGTTACCATCTGGTACCCATGGGGGAAACCATGGAAAGTTTGTGTTCTGTCTACTTAGAAATTACTGGAACCGACAATGTGATTCTTGTATTATGTGGTTATTGACTGGGAAAGATTTTCTGACTGATTA
>JAODJW010000094.1:11276212-11311176 GCA_026777045.1 Hyperopisus bebe
CCCCATCCAAAGTTGGAGCAAACCTGCCTTGAGCCCAAATGATTGATAGGAGGTGACCCTCAAGGGCCTGCCTGGGGCCCCAATGAATATTATTGGCCCCTAAAGGGCCCTGAACACAAGTGGATGTTAACCCTAATACTAAATCTAACGGTGTTTTACATATATCCCAAACTCAGTCCCATTTAGTCCAGAAAGTGGGTCAAGAGATAGAGACCTCGGAAAGAGACCTCGGTTGTCCATCACCTTCCAAAAGCACTCACACACCATTCACCCACACATGCAATTTGGTTGAAAATGGCTCATATTTAATATATGTTTCATGGTTTAACTTAAACTTGTGATGTACAGAATTCATTTCCAAAAAAATACTACTTACAAGCAAGTACAAGCTGAATTTTAATGCTTTTAAAAAGGCTCAATGAACAGATGGTAATAAGAAAACAGAGGGTATTATATTATAAGTAGGGATATTAAGGGATGTTCATTTTTTTCTTCAGACACCTTGGGACTAATGGTATATACCACATGTACTCAACAGGCAGATGAAACATTATTTAATCCCGACCATGTGATCAATCTAAATTCTTAAACCTGTTTAGCAAACCTGCGGGCAGTGGTGGCTTGATGGTTAGGGAAGTGCACTTGTAATTGAAAGACTGTTGCTTTGAATCCCTGATCAGCAAGGCACTGATCCCTGGGTGCTGAGTTAGCTGTCCCCTACGATATCACCTATCGGTTAAATGCAGTGGACACATTTTGCTGTGGTGTGCCAACAATGACCACTGATTACTAAATTCTGAAAATTCAAATGGCTCTAAAAGCATGACAGCCACTGACTGTGCACTTTGTGACATGAGAGATCTTAAGATTTTAAGGTATAAGCCTGTCAATAAAATAAAACAAATTTTGGAAATTACAATATTTTTATTCTATGCACTCGCCCGTCAGGTAATTTTTAAAATGTTGTTCACAACCAGTTAGGAATGTTATAGTTCTTTATTAAAATGTATGTTTAGACTATTTCCTATTTGAGTAACAAAATACTGCACATGTTAATGCAATACATTTCCCTGCTCTATAAATGAGTGTAATCTAACTTAAGCATTCATAATTTTTTGACAGTTGTTTGACTGTATGGTATCCGAAAAGTATAGAGAGATGAAGTGAGCTGGGTGCACTTTCTGGTCACATATCGTCATCAAGCAACTCTGAGTGGACTTGAAACGCACCAAATTCAGACTACCTCTTATGGTGTGGGGCAGCAACTCTTGAGGTGGTCTGAGTTCAGTTCACTTTTTGGGGAGGGCTCTGAATTCATTTGGAGCATTCACTTATGGTTCATTTTGACTGGGAAATGCACCAATACCACTTAAATTGGGTGAATCGAGTGTGAACACACCCTAAATCTAACTCCACTACTGACCCGAACCCAACTCTATTGACTTCCCTCAATATATCCCTAATCCTAACCACAACCCTAATACTAATCCTAATCTTAATCCTAGCCTAACCCTTCCTCTATCTCTAACCCAGATTAACTTTAAGGCCAACCATAAACCCACAATGACATCAATGTGATTTTTTTTCATAGGTTTCCAGACATCTCAGTTACTATCAGTGAAATCACCCGCAGCCGAGAGTTATGTACAAAACCTGATATTAACCACATATTGGCAGTATGATGGGGTTTCATTTAAAAACAGGAATGACTCTGAGGTTTTATGAAAAGTGACACTGCTCTGTTTAGCGGAGTGTGCTGAAATACCCCAGAGAGCTGATATCCATCAACATGATTTCTGTCTCGGACTCTGGTACTAGCTCAACTCTCCCTCTCTGACAGACACCTTTCAGTTGCTTCAAGTAACATCTGAGAGCCTAATTCTGCTCTTTTTAATCTTTTATTTCCTAAGTTGAACTCAGAACTGTTATAGTAATATTTTCAATGCCTCATTACAAGTGGAAATGGTTATCAATGCTTAATGAAGAATTAATCTTTTAGGGATTAATCACAATCCAAACACATATCTCCCATAATGTAAAATAAGAAAAGAGTACTGGAAAGAGAATTGACATATTTAGTGGAGTAATAAAACACAACTATACAGGACGCCAAGGATTCACACAGACAATTTGTCTAGGTCCTGAATGCCAGTTATTTTGTGAAAATACCTAGTATTCTTTGAAAAATGATTTAATGCTAAAAAGGATTGTGTGTGTGAGTCAGCAAAGCTAAGACTAAATAAAACTCAAGACAGTAACATGCATACACACTGAAGTCCAGAAAAAAACATGTTTCTTCTGTGGTACTTTCATGGAAAACTACTGCCTTTATTGGGAAACACAGCAAAGCTATTGCGAAACAGAATGCAATCACCAGCAGCCAATGCAAAATAATGAGAGCAGACATTAAAAATGAAACACAATAAAATAAAATGTAATTATATTCAGGTTTTTTTATAGATGACTTCTTACATATAAATGAGACTATTACATTTTAATGGACTCATTAACATTCACTCAATAAAGCAAAACAAAATAATTAAACATCTCTCAGTGTTGCATTGTTGGGCTTTTAAATGAACGTGCCGATAAAATGCAAAAATTACAAACCCTGATTGAACATAATCAATGCAGACATTAAAACATTCTCTCAACAAGTGCTATGAGTAAGTCTGCTATTTGTGTGATAAACTTGACCTTGTAGTTGAATGCTTAGACATGAAACATTATGGTCATTTCCAGTAGGGAAAGTGCACTAGGCTACGTGTCAATATATCACGACCCTCTGCCCAGGAAGGCAGTGTTAGTCTCATTGCTCTTCCATGCCGAATAGGATATACCTCGAACTTCTATCAAAGGTATTGGCCTGATTCTCCTAGCTAGGCTCCGACAGATTCATGGACACAGTCTCTGAAGGGTTCATTTGCCGAAATGTTCAATCCTGTGCAAACTAGTCAAGATATAGTACAATTTCTGCAGCTCTGCCATGCTGAGCTAAGCTGCATACGGTATATGTGTGAACAGATTTAGTGGAATTTTTCCTTTCTCATTGGGATTCCTGTACAAGTCAGGACAACTTCAGAATACGCGGGATAAAATAAATGCATATGAACTTCACTACAATGAAGCTGTATAATTGTTCAGAACATAGCCTTTGTTTTCTTCTGTGGGATTAATTTACAGACACTGGAATGAAAGGTCTTCCAGTAATAACTGGTTAATTTCCCTTTTCCATCAAACTGTCATGTGTGACTGTCATGGACTCAGCTGAGAAAGATGACATAATATCCAGTTATAATGTAATTCAATAAAAAGGTCATTTAGTTGTGTTTACTTATCACCCTAAATAAAATTTTAAAATGGTATTTGTTTGAAGTACAACTGCAGTTTTTTAAATTTCTTATTTCACATTTGCAATTAATTGATATTGCAGAAATGGAAACCAAAGACAACCTACAATCTGTTTAGTCATACATAGCTTTATTATTTATTTTACTTAACATACTCTGTCACACAAAAGCACGTGTAGCTAAATACTGACCATGATATCAAGAGGGAGCTCTAGATCAAATGGCACAAATCAAACTGCACGCACCACATGTGACAACAACTTAGGTGTATCCATATACAAAAGTTTGGTTTCATACTGAGGTGCATACAAGAACAATACAAATCAAAAGGTCTTATGGAAAAGTTCACATACTTCACGTGTTTAAATTCAGACAGGAGACATGCCATTCTAGTCTATTTTAGGGAAAGCTAGACCCTATGCTATCTCACCGCAACCTATGTTAACGTTGAAGCTGTTGATGTGGAGGCCCATATGTCTTCATGACCATCAGTCATAGATCAGTAGCTATATCAATATTAAAATTTTTATTATCAATATTATTTAGCAATGTTTCCTGTTCCTTCGAGCATCCCTGGGTGAAATCTACATCCAAAGGCCAGTGGCTGAAATATAAAAAGCAACAAAAACCGAAATGGAAATTTTATGAAGGAAGTTTTAAAATATTGAATTCTGTGTGTAGAACTGATGTAAAATGCAAGTATTGTTTCCAATCCTTGATAAAACAGAGACAGTTCAGCACATTGAACAGAGATTTAATATTCAACTTACTTATTCAACAACTTATGTGGACATGCAGAGGGAGAGACATTGATTGTTTCATAGGCAGTTTGGCAGAGATCAAGTTCCCTGGACAGTTGCATTGCACATTACATACGTGAACTTCAAACTCTGTCGCAAACTTTATTTATTTTTTACAGTAGCCCAAGAAATATAAAGAAAAATGGGAATCAAAGAAAAAAGGGAATCCGCTCCAAAGCAAAGTAAACAAAATGGGCCACTTAGGGGTAACTCAATGCTGGCTTTCATATTCACTAATGAAATTGCACTAGTGAAATCAGCACTTTTGCTTTCAGATAAGTAATTATTAATTAATAATCAATCAAGTCTCTCCCATATGATTGTTTTACCTTTAATGCATTTGGTTTTGTTTAATTTTTAATTTTGGTTTTCATCATATTATTTCTAAAAAGACGAACAAGGAAGATCAATTCAATTTTATTTATATTGTATACCCCATTTTCACAACATTACATTGTCTCAAAGCACTTTATGCTGTCCCTGCTGAAAGCCCCCAGTGAGCAAGCCAGAGGCGACAGTGGCGAGGAAAAAGTCTTGGGGCTCCACGCAGCACCATGGGAGGGGTGGGGGGGCAGGGGGGGCATGCAAAGTGCATCAGCTAGATCATTCTTTTTATTCTCAGACTAATTTTTTAAAGCAGTTTAACACAATTTTTAGTGGTATGAAATGGTACGATATCTATCGATATTTTAACTCCTACATGCTTCATGATGTGTGTCACAGACTTTAATAAAATGTTTTTATTATCTTTCTCTCCATTCATTTTTAATACAACCAATCATATAAAATGAAATTAAAAGTTGCGTTTTTATAACTTTTCTGAAATGTTATAGTTCACTCAGAATTCACCATCTGCTTACCCAACACAAGCCGTACGTGAGCTTTATGTCTGGCCCTGGATTCCACCATGAAGAAAAGCTACGTTTCTGTCATGAAAACAGAGGGTATGTGGTATAATTTACATGAACAAGCACAGCAATGCGGATGCAGTGGGTGAGCGGGGAATTCGTTACACATGCCTGATTTTGCTCTGAGGGGCTTTTATTACACATGCTTGCTTCTGCTTTGAAGTCACCCCCCTGTCCAACAGGCCATGTGGAAATGTTAAGCTCAGTTAGTGCATCCAGCCTTATGATACAATTAAGGGATGACCCATCCCTATAAATTTAATTTTAAGGAAACGAGTCTCCATCCCTCCCCAGCTGGCATGTTCTCCCCTTGTTGGTGTGGGTCTTCTGCCAGTGGGCCTAAAACAGGCTAAGGTGAACTGGAGTTACCAAACTGTGTGAATGGTGTGAGTGCCCTGTGATGGGTTGGTGCCCCATCATGGATAGTTCCTTGCACACATAGCTTCAGGTATAGGCTCTGGACCCCCACAACCCTGAATAGGACAAGCAGGTAAAGAAGATGGATGGATGGATGGATGGATGGAAAACTGATATAATGCCACACTTGGAAAAACAGATTTAATTGATTACTTCCTTTATTTCACAGAAGTGTTTAAATGCATATATTGTCGATGCATTGATTCAAAACGAGCAGATGAAAAAGCAGCTAAAGAAATGCATGAAACAGGCATCGATTTTATAAACAGCTAACAAGAAAAAATGGGGAAGTCACTATGTATTATATTCCTGTACATTTGTCATAGATAATTACAGCGAAAAGCAAAGTGCCCCGAGAGCATTTCGCAAATAAGTGCAACAAAATAAAAAAATATATATTTTCCATCAAAGAAACAAATAAAAGCCAAGGAGTATCAAATCTGCTGAATAAACAAACTGGCAGAAGATAATAAATCAGACAAATTATAAATCAGTTATTAAATGTGTTGCAAAAAGGCTTATCTGGAATGGGGTGATGAAATGCAGTGATTCTTTTTGTTTGGTTTCATTTGTCTTTCAGTTTGACAACATACAGCACCAGCCAGTCTGTTCTTTCCTATTCCCATGTTACAAGCCTAATTTAAAACTTTAACTGTACATTTTCTTTCCTTCTTTTCCCGAAAAAAAAGTTATAATGGGAAGGAACAAAGAGACGAGAACCTGAAAAAAGCAACTTCCGTGCCTTGTACTGTCATTTATAATAGGCGCGACATTTTACTCTATTCTAGCACGAGGCCTAAGGTCAACTGTGTTGTCACACTAGACCGTTCATAGTGCTTGGGCCTGTATAATTTAGACCAGGGGCCAATGAAGGGTAAGAGCAGGGTGTCTTTGCTACGTTGCTGGTATGCCTTTCTGAATTAGAATACAAGCTTGATTTCACAGCTGTGTTCCCACCTTGCTCTTCCCAAATAGCCCAAGAACAAAGTGCAGCAATGTTCTGTCCTCCTGGCATTTCCCCAGAGATCTGAAGTACACGTCTTTCCACAGAGATTTTACCATGCTGGAAAGGTGCTGACAAGGTGCCATGTACATCAGTAACTAAGCAGGATATTGCAATTGATTTAGAAGTTGCTCACTCATCTAGCAAGTTGTCTTTCAGGGATTTATCAAGTAGGACAGAGATAATAGGATTTCCATCGGGAACCTTGTGCTTATAATGAGTAATGAGTGAGTTATTCTGGCTTTTTACTTAAAGGACATTTTAGCACTGACACTCCAGGGGTCAAAGCACAGTGAACATTAACTGCAAAATACTGTGAATGCTTTAAATTAACAAGGTGCAGGAACAATATTGCAGAAAAGCAACATCTCTTTTTAATGTACGAGTGGAATTTTACGTCACCACAGTGCTATATGGGACAGGGAGGGTGGAAATCAAATGCCGATGTTTGGATCCCAGACAGCAAGATGGACAATGGGACATCAAGGGACTTAAGTCCAAGTGACAATCCGTATTCCCAGCTGGAAGATGGATGCATAGATGGATTTCTGTTCACATAAAACGTCAGGTTACATGCAAAACAGAACCAGTGACCACAGAGTCCTCATAAGTTTGTTATTTTTATTCATGAGCAATACTGGTTGTCTCATTAATGATATAATTACCTGGCCATAGACTGATATAACACACCTGGGCCCCTAGGGATAATTATAACATAATTATTAACACTTTGACAATATGTCCTACAGTGGGATTGACTGCGTGGAATTCAGTGAGCACATAAAAGCATCCATTCGTCAAGCAGATCTGCAAAGCTTCACCTCAAATCCTAGAAAAACTGCAAGTCCTTCCCTTCACCCTCTGCGTACACGGCTTACTGATGTAAACGCTTTGCGGACATCATCTCTAAATCTTCCTCTCAAAAGGGAATCACTCTTGGGTGCTTATCTGATTGGCTTACCTGGACAGGAAAGTACAAGATTTATAAGTACTGATTGTAAGTTTTGTCCATCAGTGTACCTGTATTGTACATTCTTGCCTATGTAAGTCATTCTGAGTAACCGTGACCCTACATACAACACACAAAAAAAAAAATTTCAATGATTATGGGATTCTGATCTATAACCTCTATAACATATGTAAATGGATATAAAGGTACAAGTGAAATGTATAAATCATTGAAGAGGAAGAGATAGGGTCTCATTATAAAGACGTCACACAACTATTGAGTCCTCTGTGATGCCCTTCTCCTTCCACCAGATCCGTCCTCAACATCACACCAACCTTCACTGGCATCAATCTTTCTGATGCTTGAAGAAGTTACATTCAGCTTTGATGAATAGCGAGTGTGGAACTGAGCTTTGCACTGTACACTGCAGTTCAATAACAACAAAGTACTCTTGAGTTTGTTTGTTTTCTAGGACCAGGCAAACGCTACACCATTTAACTTTGAACATCCATTTTTTAGGAGGAGAGCTTATTCAGGCCTACGGCTTAACCCATATATTTTGAGGGTTAAATATTTTATAGCGTAACCATAAATGAGTCATTTGCATGCGGATGAAGGAAATGATGAGATGCAAATGTGGCCGGATGAGCTAATCATATAGAACTGAAATGCTAGGGAGAAATTAGTAAACGGGCCTCAGAGCTCAGGGAGGAATCCTGGGAGAGAGAGAGGAAGGGGGCAGCTGTGTATCAGTGTGAGGTAGAGGAGAAATGCTGATGACAATGAAGCAAGACAAGCTGAACTGTCTGGTTATGGTTTTTCTCGTGCCGGTGACAGCATCCAAGATGGGGGTAAGAGTCAAGGCAATTGGGAAGGGGTGAAAGAGAGAGGATACCTCAACAAGCCAACCGAATTCCTCACCTGAGATTGTCTGTGGGTGTTTAATTGACACCTAGTGTGGATATTACTTTTGACAGTCTCTCAAATGGGCTATGCAGTAGGCTGCCAGAGGAAAGTGGCAGGGCAATCCAGGGGTTGAGGTAAAGAACTTGGATCTGAGGTGAAGTGAAATGGTCCTGATCCTTACTGGACTAACGGTTAGCAACTTAGCAGCTGGTCGCTAAGCCATAGCTGTCTTACATCTTCCTGCACCAGGGGGGAAATGGGGATGTCCCATCTCCTGGAGTGCAGACCTGCCACACAGTGTCACCTGTGCACTATTTAACTAATCATCCTGCTATTTGTCTATATAGCCTTTAACTAAAACACACCATAGCTCATTAGAATGAATTGGCCAAAAGCCCAAATGATTCTAGGAGTAATGACAGAGTCCTTAGTCCTTAATACTGTTTTTTTTATTAACGCGGAAGACAAAATGCAAAATACTAAAACTCAATACGAACACAGCTGGGGCACATTATTTTCCTGACCTCCTTAATTCTGGCCATTTATCTCCACTGACAGGAAAGCAACATCAATGGAACCTCTCTGCTGGCAGAATATTAATCACACCAATTGAGAATGTAATCAATTTATGCAAAAGTTTTAATTTTCTGCTCCCATCCATGCTCATCCTCATTCCACCCCTCCACCCACACTGATTTTCCACACTCCTTCCCATCCAGGCCAACGTGCTGAACCAACCTGCAGCCATCAGAGGAAGACAGATTGTCATACTGAGCTGCAAATCTATCGTGTGAAGGAAGCCCTGTGATGTCACTGTCTTCGTCAGTCAATTCATTACAGCTGAGGGAATTAAGAGCTAAGAAGCCATTACATTTAAATGGAGAAGAAGAAGGGGCTGTTGTTTTGGAGATGTAACCAATTAAATTGTTACCCAGATAAAAGGGAAATCAATCGCTGCAGTTCCTTGTAGTGCATAACAGTTGTCCAGTGTAGGTAATGACCTGGAGAACTGGCTTTGGAGACAAGCACAGGGCTCATAGAAACAATGACTCCTCCTACCATCCTGTATGTGCAGGCACAGGTCATTATGAACAGTCCTGTCATGTGCGGCCGTTCCACTAAAGTGTGTAAAATGTGACGCCCCTGAGGTCAGCCAGAACCCGTTAATCATGTTTAAAGAAGCCCTTCAGCTGTCGCAAGGCGTAATCTTTCTTAAAGCTGTACGAAACCTTAAAATATGAGTTCAGGTTGTTTTTTACAATTAAAATCAATTTATATGCAAATGAAGTGCTAGTCATGGTCGACACACCTTAGACCATTTGAAGTAGTGTACTGAGGCTGATCGTGTACTTTTGGAATTATTAAAGTTTTTGGATTAACAAGGACTAAAAATTTTACACTCTGGCACTGAAAGCGTATTACCTGCATCAATGTCCCCCTGCATGTTCCCTGGGGTGTATGTACTGATGAAGGTGTTTATCTCTCTGTGGAGATCTGAAAATGAGGTACCGTTACAAGCAATGTTTCTTAAGAAAAAAATTCTTGGTCATTTAAATAAATTTGAAGAAAATGAAAGCTCTTTTCCCCACACTTGGCTACTCTTCAGTTTACTAGCTCCTCTATGTAAGACGTCTCACAGCTACTTCCCAGCAGTGACGCACTTCAGCACAGAGGTCGTACCATCAATGGTACAAGAGACACATTATCTCAGTAAAATCAGACAAGCCGTATTCACTTTGCATGTGCTTGTACGCATTTATTTTGCTAAATACAATCTATGTATGTAGTGTATTGGCACAAAAAATATCATGCATTTTATTGTCGCCTCCTGTAAATATCCTTCGATATCAGTTTTGCCCTTTGTAACTTCCTGAAAAATACTGTCTATGCAATAAATCCCATGCCCTGTTGATAGATTTCATTATAATTCGCCATACTGTATCATGCTTTCCAATGAATATTAATGACTATCTGTAATTACTTGTGTGTATTGGGAGCAAACACATACTGTCTGACTATGTGCTGCATTAGGTTCTGCATGTTCATGTAAAATTTATTGTGTACCTAACAAATACAGATATATTTGATCTTAACCTAGTCCTTAACCTATCAGATTATAAAAAATACTCTTATCTGACAAACTGGGCAAAAATATATATATATTTTTTGTAATGAGCCAACACTCTACTTACATCCTATGACGGTTTGTTCCCTGACTTACACTTGTAGTTTCCAGGATAATAATTTAATAGATAATAGCTTAATAGATCAATGCAACCATTAAGTAGGCAGTGGTGGCTATGGGCAGTGGTAGCTTAATGGTTAGGGAAGCACACTTGTAATTGAAAGATTGCAGGTTTGAATCCCTAACCAGTAACACACCTCTGAGGTATCCTAAGCAAGGTACCACCCCCGGGCACTGAATTAGCTGCCCCCTGCTTTGTTACAACGTCTCATGTGGGTTAAATACAGAGGATACATTTTGTTGTGTGCTGTGGTGTGTCAACAATGATCTCTAAATATGAACTATTCCCCTTTAGTGTCCGTAGCTTCTGGTATAAGCTCTGGCCCCCACAACCCTGAATAGGATAAACGGTTATAGAAAATGGACGTATGGATGCTTATTCCCTGTTACTAAAATCAGAATTTCTTTTTTTTTGTTATACATCTTTATTCACAACATTTTAATTCTAGAGGGTCCACCCTTGGTTATAATAAAATCAGTTCTGGGTCAAAAGATTTTTCTGTGTCCAGTTAATAAAATTAGTGAGCCCTAGTCATATAGTCTTAGTGCTTTTATTTCTGGTACAACATGAAACTATCATACAGATGTACCGACAAATTATTACACGTTACATGAATATTTGGGGGCATTGTATGGTTAAGACTCGTTGCTCAAGTCACTGGTTCAAATCCCGTGATCCGCAGAGTCATTTCAGCACTGGGCCCTCGAATACGGCCTTTAATTCTCAAATGATCAATCAGACCCTGCTTTCTTAAAATGCTTTTTGCTTTGAATAGAAGCATCGGCTAAAGGTAATATCTGTCTCAGGAAACCTTAGTTGGTGACGTAAATGATGGCTCCTTTACTGCGCTTGTCAGTATACTTTGCAAACAGCATGATGAAAAGCATAACCATTCAAAAAGCCAAGTCAAAGCATTCATTGTCGTAAAAGCTGCATGTTACTTTCCTGATTCATAAATTATGATGTCATTAATAGAAATGAACACTGTTTACAAGACATGTTCTTCAGACACTCATTTCTTATTTTCAGTATTGGGCGATGGCAGCTATACTTCTTTTTTACTTTGGGCAGGTTATGCCAGTATATTTTCTAACAAAGTATTACATTACATGCACACATTCACAATTAGCTACTTCCAAAATCTTCTACAAAATATTTTTTAAACTTGCTTGAAAATCCTGATTAAACATAAATGTGCCCATCAATCAAAGTTTTAAGCTGAACATTAAACATATGTTACTTCCAAACCTAGTATAAAATACAAACAAGAAAGAACTCTGCACTTCTATGCCATTCATTACAGTTATTTATTATATGATTGGTATCTTTTGTTGCCAAAAGACTAATTATAATTACAGGACAGTCACACAGAAATTTTCATTTTAAGTCTCATTCTTTAGGTTAATTGATGCCTGAAAGAAACGTGTTTCCTCATAGCCTCATATTAAATGGCATGAAGACCTACAGTCATTCTGTTTTTGTGAAATATACACAGTAAATGTCTGCATTTTTTATGGGCCAGTAACATCCTTTTCAAAGAAAACTTCTGAGGATTTACAGTAATGTCAGGCTACAGTAGAGAAACCTGCATCCTGCATTCTGCAGTATCCCTTGTCTGCGGTCTGAGGCTCTGATCCAGACATACATATTTGCTTTACCGGTGCCTGGTTGAATCGCTTTAAGTTTCACTGCATTCCAATGTACAACAGAATGGTCACGCAACTTTGATAATGGTCATAAAAAAGAAGCAGTAAAACATTTTTAAGATGCAACATTTACATCTGAAATCCTACCCAGCTCACTGTTCGGGGCATTTTAAACTGTGACTCAGAATGCATGGCACACGCTTTGCAAACCAAAGATGAGTTTTATTAAAAAAAAATAATAGTTTCTTTGTTCCTTCTCTTAAGTTCCTGCTAGAGTACACCCAATTAAGCCATACAGTGGACTCTGTGGCGTGTGAAGATCCAGTTTCTTGAATAACTGGGTTACTGAGATTCCTTCACCATAGATAAATGCACCACCTATAGTTTACTGCAAGCATTACTTTATTCATTGGACCAACTCAACACTTTTAAAGCTACATTAATACACCACGTTCACAATTGTCATTTGCCTCCCCTGAAAAAAAGAGTTTTCACAAATGATCTGCCTTGCTCTATATTATCATGCTCTTTCTAAACACAGCAACATACAGAACCTCCAAATGGTTAGGAATTACCTTGCTAAATGCAGATATCTCCAAAGCCATTTAGCCACATGCAAGACCTGAGGCCTCTGCTTCCCAGGATGGGCTCGATGCCCAGCTGCTTAAATTATGATTAAAGAGGATGGGCACTATTAAGAGTGAGGACTCTTTTCTAATAGGCAGCCCAGTGCCTCATGCTCTTGTTAAGCAAAGGACAGTAATGAATTAAGCTTTGCCCTTTCAAAAGTCACATATACAATGCTAAAATGCCACATGCACATTAAAAAATAGGTAGGAAACACTGGAAAATACTACATGGCTCTGTCCAGCACACTGCGAGACTTTTTTGAGACGTCTATGTACTGTGTTCTCCACCTAGTGGTTGGAAATTAGAACAAGAAATTAGGATCCAGGCTTGAGCACTCTGATACCCGACATTTGGCTTATAATCAAAATAACACAAATAAAGTGAGCATTGAAAATCAGTAGAGCTTGAAAAAAGTGCCCCACACTCACTTAGTACAAAATACAAAGTAACAGTAAATAAATGTATATTGGGTAAGTTGTTATGTTTTACAATTTTGTTTTTCCATCACAGGGTAAAGGCTTATTTTCTCACAAGATTTATCAACCACTAAGTGTCTGTCAGAGTGCTGGGAGATTAAAACACTTCCACAAAGGGATCTGATCAAGGTAAGTGACACCAAAGGCATAATCTCTGCGTATTATTTCATGTAAATAAAACCATTCATCTATAATTGATCTTCTGCTTGATATTAGAATACGAACAGTGGTCAGTGCTGCCATAATGTCATAATGTACAGAATAACAAAAGATTCATTTTACAGATTAATCTCAAATACAAAAACCGCAGCCTGTTCTAATTGCATAACAAGTAGGTCATGTTAAAAGTTCCAGAAAATTATACTGAAGTGTTGGATCTCTGTTAGCAAGCGCAATGCAATGACTGAAAGGCTTCATACTTTTTTAACAAAAAAGTTTTAAAGTGATTCATGGAAACATTCTCTTGAGCCATGAGAAGTCAGAACTTCTGAGAAAAGGGCAAGTGTTCCTGTTGCATTGGATTTTGTATGGGTGCAACCTCCCCCTTTACAGTGTATTCACAGGTGAAATCAATGCTGCCCATTGTACAAAAAATGGCATCCATGCAGGTACAGATGACTGACAGACTGACTGCTGTAAAGGTTACAATCGACCCCAAAATCCCATTCATTACAACAACAGCGCAATCACTATCATTGACATGAAGACAAAAAATAATCTGCCTGAAGACTTTAACACACTGTTCCAATATTCTGGTATACCGAGGATATAACTCCTCAGCTTTGGGTTACTTTACCAGCCTGGTGTTCTACTGTAGCATTATGCTGCAAATGCATATACATAGCTAAATTTTCTTTTAGACCTTTAGACACAAAGTATGAAAATTATATATCAGTGGGATGCTATTAAAATTTGGACACGTAAAATATATTTGAAAAGGCTCCATTTAAAGAGCTACTGTAATAAACCTTCCTCATTTAAACCTGCAGCAGATTTATTTAAATTAAAGTCCAATTACTGTCAACACTGAGGATGACATCGACCTAATTAACAACAACTGTAGCAAAAGAGATATTGGAGCCTGTTTATCTGAACAGAAACTGCAATTAAAAGACACAATTTAAAAATAATCACTCTGGATTATCCCATTCCAACAGAAAATTATTTTCATTCTGTTCTATTCTGTATTTACAGCTGATCCTGCAAGGAGTTCTTTTAATGAGTTTTACTCCTATGGATGTGCAAGAGCCAAATTTCAGCACAGAGCTGTTCATGTTCTTTCTCAGTGTGTTAAGAAATGATTCTTTTCATAACAATTAACTAAATGTTAAAGGTTTGGAATTTGCCTTTTCATCTGTTTCCAAGAATATTTTTTCTACTGACAGATAAAAGTAAAGAACTGAATAATAACTATTAATGTCCCCCCACCCTCAAGAACATGGCCAGTATAAATTGGTGGAAGTTAATGATGGTGGTTATGATTATCCACTGACGTTAAAATAATGGCTTCTTTGCAAATGAATAGCACAAAAGTCATGTTCTGTGTGTTTCAGCACACATTTAGCACACAGACTGAAGTGCTGTGGGGCTGAGGAGTTTGTATCATCACGGCTCCTCAGCAAACAATCCCACCATGTGTCATTACCACCAGGGATCGAAGGAGATGGCCTGGGGCTTTCTGAATCAGGGCGTCAGACACCACAAAGAAGCCTTTTTATCTCCAGGGATCACATGAAGGAAACCTCAAGGTGTGAGTCATGCCATTGTGGAGGGAAACACTACACTGCACAAATTCATAAGACATTATTTTTCAGAAAGGCCCCTTGTCGACTTCTAGACAAACAGTACCCCCTGGTGGAGACATGGAATTCCTGCTCACGATGTTGAGAAGCCTTCAAATTAAACCATATTTAAATGAGATTAAATGAAATGATGCTTTATTTGCCATTTGCAGAAGCACAGGTACAGATACATTGGTAGGTTTTTCACATATCCATAATATATATGTATACACATACTTCCGATTGTATACACATACTTCACTGAGCAGTAATAATTTTAAATGTCCGTGGATATTCTGTGTGATTAGCTGCATGAATAGTTTTGTACCCTTTGCACAATATTAATAAAAAAAAATCCAAAATAAAGTTGTGATGTCCCACTTTCAAAATGGAATAAAGTAAAAAAATAAGTCATTTTAGCACTGGATACTTGGCATATGTATGACAGTGTCTGAAATGGTTGCAGGTCATCTGGGTGCTCCATTAAGCTATTATTGATGCCATCACCAGATCATTAATTTCCTTCCCGTCTCACCCCTTGGGACAGGAAAGGCAGTCTACAAATCAAAGCACTCCTCTGCACCGTGCACCAGTATCTACTCACTCTCTCACCATTCATCAAGCATATTAATAAGTTCTGAGTCATAAAACACCAAAGCCACTGCAGAAAGCACTGTAACAGCCCTACAGAGGTATATTATTGTTTATCCAGTTATTCATATTGTCACTGGTACACCCTTGGATAAGAGACAACTATAACATGTCACACGATGAAAATTATAATCATTATCATCATTATACCCTGTGTGATGGCTGGAGTGCCTAAATAAAAACACATATTTTGTTGAAAACCGGAGAAATAAAATTTCAGATGAGGAACAGCAGAAACACAGACACCGTTGTCTTAAGTCAAAGGTGATATCAGCTGACACTGTTCAACCAATCACAGTAAAACCCTCACTGGGGAACTTGCACACGCCACAAGCTTACATGCCAACTAAATCCACCTGCAGAACAAATGCAAATTTGATTGTTTCCCAAAATAGAAAGCTGCACTGCTTTTTATCATCAGTCCCTACAGAGAAGCAGAGATTTTTCAGAAACAAGAGAATGGGATTCCATTTCTCAGCCACTTAACTCAGTCAGGGATGTAGCCTGGAGTCTATTCCAGGCTACATCAATATACACAAAATGGGATGCCACCCTATTGCAGAGCACAGACTATGGGCGATTAAGAAATACCTATTAACTTAACTGCAGGTCTTTTTTTTTAACTGAGAGAACGTTTATATTCCACATGCACAACATAATTTGAACCCACAGCACTGGAGATGTAAAGTAAGAGTATTCATCACAGTGGCACCCTTAATTGCCCGCAAAGATTTAGCAACAGTATTACACATCAATTTGGTAAAGTATATCTTCCATCAGTACATATGTTTTTTTTAGTTAAGGTTTAGTTTAAGCTGAATTTGTACTTGTCCTTCATTTGAAGATTGCATAGAGGTTTGAGACTGAGGGTTGGGCACTGGGCAAAGTCAGGCCTCCTAAGCTGGGGGTTTGAAGCCTTTCCCAGCTGGGTGCTCGGAGTCCTTAAAAAGCTTACCACTTTAAGTCTTTAAACCTTGGTAATCAATGCTTTCTAGTACATTTTAATTGAACATCTCTTTGTTTTAGGAGCAGGAATCAATTTGGTTACTTGTTTTCCCTAATATTGAATTAAGTGGAACTTCCCCTGCACTGTAGAATTTAAACAATCTTTATCTTACATTTTACCCTCTAAAAAATGTATGTTTTCCAAGGGTACCGTACCTCATTCGATAACACCGTTATCTTTAGTGGCTGGGAAAACAACTGCCAACATCATTTTAAACAGTTACACTTTAATAGAATACTGAATATTGCAATGGATGCTTTTGCCCTGTGCTGCCAAGGACAGGCTACAGACCCCCCCATGACCCTGACCTGGGTACGCAGTTAGAAGATGGATGCATGTTTTCAATGGGATAGCACCATGTGGATCAACATCTTCAGACAGCTGCACTGTTTTGCTAATTGCTAAGTCACTATGATACAAACCACACCCAAGTTACTCATTTTATTTGACCGTAAAAGCCTCCCTAAAACCTGGAACTTTAAATTCAGTTATTTGCGTTGAAAATTAACTGGAGTCCAGGGTATGTTATCATATGTTGACTGTGAAAAGCTGATATGCTATATATGCTTTTCTTTCACGTAGAATAGATTACTGTAATGCACTCCTCTGGTCGCTGCCAGACTGTTAACATGCATCAGTCGCAGGGATCACATCACACTACTATTAAATCCCTGCACTGGCTTCCGGCAGATATTAGGATTGATTTTAAAGTTCTCTTACTAACTTCTAAATGTTCACATGGGCTGTATCTGAAATCGCACACTTCCACACTAAATAGTGTGCCAAAATAGTACACAAAACATAATAGTGTGTCCGAAACCATAGGTGTGCATCGCTTAGTGCACCGAAGTGTGCCAATACTGTACACTGTTCAACCCCGTAATCCTAAACACAACTTCTGAGGTTTGTTCAGTACTTGTTGTTATGCAGCATATCAATCTTTAAAGGCCAAGGTCCAGCAGTTAAAGGTAAGTAAGCAAGTGACCATTGCCGCAGTATGTACTTTTCCCTCATTTAAGTGCATAGTGTGTAGTGTGTGATTTTGGATGCAGCCATGGTCTTGTTCCATCCTTTCTCAGTGACATGACTGTAAAGCGTGTCCAAGGCAGATGTCACAGATCATCTGAAAGAAATGTACTGATTATTCCTAAAATTTAGCTGAGGAGGAAGGAGGCAGCTTTTAATCAGTATGCTTTCAAACGCTGGAACTCTCTCCTGGAAAACCTGAGAGCTACTGAATGCACTTTCAAAACTAAAGTGAGAACACATAATTTCCACATTGCATATAACAATGAACAGTGATCAGTTATGTATGTATTTAATTAGTCATTTTAATGGTTTATATAGGAGAAGGTAGTGGTTAGATGCTTGAAAATTGCATATTTTTTCTAACTCTAGCCTCAGTTTGCTAATCCTAACCCTAATTTTGTGGTTTTAGGGTGAAACAACAGTCTGTTGGAAAGTTGGAAAAATGCTTCTAAAGCATGCCAAACTGTGGTTTCCCATTCTATGGGGGCACTGGACTATCATAAAAACACATTTTTATGCCTGACACCCCCTTGTTTTGTGGTATTTTTATTATGATAATAATAATTATTATTTTTATTATTATTGTCATGACCAGCTGCGGATATGTTGAGCAGGGAAGCACCAGAGTCCAGGATATGGGTAAACTCGGAGTTTATTCAGGTGAAAACAGTGAACACAGGAAACATAAGCAACAACAGCGAAGGATGTCAATGACAGGACTGGGGAAACATACTTGAACGTGGACTGAAATACACAGAACGCAATGGAAATAACAAGAGACAGCTGATATCAATCGGGATTTCACACGAGGTTAATGAGGGGGTGTGGCACACAGGAGGATCGGACGAGCAGTGCATGACAATTATTATTATTATTATTATTTATTTATTATTTATTATCATTTTTTTTCTTTATACTGAATTTAATGGCTTTCTTTTAAATGTCATTAAAGCACTTTATATTCCCTGTGGTTAAATCAGTGCTTTATAAATAAAGATCAGTTGAATGAATGAATGAATGAATGAATGAATGAATGCTGTTTTATGCTCAAGAAATTTACTTATCAGAAAGAAACAGTATACATACGCTATAACTTACACCTAAGTAATAACAAAACAGCTTGTTAAATAACTACTTACAATAATTAACAGGGTGGAGAGTAATTACCTTGTGAAAGTCTGCCTGTACCCCTTCAGGTGTGTAGAAATTCAAGATATCAACTCAATCCATCTGCCACAATCAGGGGTCAGTGGGTCTCAGAGCGTCTGTGTGAGGAATTACAGGGCACAAGGTTGGGGACACCACCACATTGGGATTTGACTTATTCTCAGAAACAACACACCAGGGCCACACCCATGGAATGTTTGTGGACTGCAGTGTTGAGGGTCAGTACTGTCAGGCCCTGATTATAGCCTGTGGGGTGTTCCACAAAGCAGGTTTCCTCAGTTTACTTAAGCTAGATAAGGTAAGGAGAATTCCTATTGGACAATCATAACTTCTAGCTTAAGTTAACCTAACTGAGAAATCTTGCTTGGTGGAACACCCCTCTGGGGTCCACGATTGATCTGATTAGGTGTATTTCCTGGCAGTGAGGCCTGCCATAATAGGTCATTGACTGGCAAATGGGCAAAGATGAAAGAGGCTCCTGCAAATTTGATGTCACGTATGAATTCAAGATCCTATGATCTTTGATGTTCAAGATCCTTGCATCCTGAGGCTGGACCAGCTGCTGAACTCCAGGGCATGTATAGATGTTTCTGCAGCCACCGTTCACCTTGGCACCCTGGCAGTCCTCAGCCAGCACATGCACCACCTGAGGCAAATCCTTACCGCCATCCATCTCAACCCCTAGAACTGCAGCCTGCTGTGCCGCAAGACATTATTCCTGGGTCAAGTAGTGAATACCAAAGGTGTGGCAGCTGTCTGGGACAGGCTTGGTCCCTGCAGCA
The DNA here is from genome assembly GCA_026777045.1 of Hyperopisus bebe. NCBI lineage: Eukaryota > Metazoa > Chordata > Actinopteri > Osteoglossiformes > Mormyridae > Hyperopisus > Hyperopisus bebe. The sequence continues at coordinate 11,295,960 of JAODJW010000094.1, forward strand.
TCACCGTTTCCTGGGGTGGGTGTCATATTACTTATGCTTAAAATACTGATTTTTAAAATATTAAATCAGTCTGGGCCAGGACAATGTCAGTTTTTCTATATAGTGGGATACCTGACGTGTACTGAGAAGTTGATATTTGCCTGGCTCAGAGAGGTTTATGGTATTAAAACAGGCATGGAAACCTGGCTTCTCATTCACACTTTTGTGCACTATAGTGTGACATGCCTTGTTTCCATCTGATTTTTAAAGTATTAAATCAGTCTGGCCCAAGAAAATGTCACTTTTTCTATATAGTGGGATACCTGACATGTACTGAGAAGTTTTTATTTGCCTAATTGGGCATATTTCCGGGCCTGATTGGGAGTGAAAAGATGTTTGCGTTTGGCTCATTTTCTGATAAAATACAAACATACTATCACTGGAACTGCCCAGATATATACTTTCCTCAAAGTGATGTCAGTAGAATCGTATTCAGTTAATACGAAACGAAAGCCAAATGAAGCCTCGCTAAATGAGTCCCCCTACAGGCGCAATCGCGTCATTGCATTCGGCTGCGCAGCATTTAAGGAAAATCCGAATAAGGAGCCAACTTCAGCCTCGTCAGCTACTCTTCAGTGAAATCTGAACAAGCTTTCTATTGCCCAGCACTGTAATTGTGAAAAAAGGCAAAAACATTCCGTGAGTGACAATACTTAGTAACAACTTTACAGAAAGGAATAAGTTGTCCCTAATGAGGCTGCAAACGCTATCATTGCCGTGATTCAGTTAATGCGGTACACGTCTTGATGGAGAACTTCTGCAAAAACGCCTCTCACAAATACACCGGAGCTTCGTCTTTAAACGCTGCATTACTGACATACAACCCACAACTCTTGGGGGTTCAGCTCCGTATATGTAGAACGAGTCAATTTTATTCATGTGCAAACCATGCTCGGCAAACTTGACAAGCCACGCCCCACAGAGCGTTTTAGGGAAAACAGTGACGCGCACGCAGCTACCCGCAGTGCATGATGGGTACGCACGCCAGCCGCGATTTCCGATTAGTTCCGAAACTATGGCGATGACACTGATTGTCAGGGTATTAAATATGGGATGCCGACGTTAGGATATCACCTTTATGATTTACAGATACCGGGAATTATTTTTTTCACGTAATGTTGTCTGGGCGTTTCGGATATTATTTCATTAGCTACTGCAAGCTATATATCTTAAGTGTTTAACAAAGTTTAAACGCTGCCCTGTAGGTACGTGGCTAGCAGTTTATTTATCTTACCAACTAATGTTTGGTTATTATATATTTCATATTTTTACAGTATTTTGTATGTATGTAATATAAACATCGTGGTGTTTTCTGCATTCAGCTTTGCATGTGGTGTTCTGGGATAGCTTACCGGCAGATGTACATCTTTATTTCTTGTTTGATGCCCAGCATATAAAAGTATGTGCTAAGTCATAATCACTAATTCTGTAAATTCATTCAGGTTTAACGTCATACGTCATGAGAATAAACGAGAACACCTTGTTGGAAGGGAAACAAGTCGTTTTAGTGCCTTACAATGCAGACCATGTACCCAGGTATGACCAGATACTGCACATTCCATACATAAATTGATTGCACCAGTTGTGTACTGGCTCTCATAGTGGTTATCACTGTTACCTTACCCCTTTAGGGTGTTTGAATCCTGTTTTCACTCTGCGTGTGTTTGCACATTTGCACCTTGTCATACATGTTTCCTCCAAAGTCTAAAGGCATTGCTAATTGCAGTCTCTAAATTGCCCATATTGTATGTGAGTGCCCTGCAATATATTGTCTGTGGTCTAGTCTAGCCTTGTGCCACATGCTGCCAGTCCTAATTTGGTCCAGGATAAGCAGTTGATTGAGTTGGTGGTTTTTACATTATGTATCTGTGATTATGTAGACTGCATGTATTCCTCACCAGGTATCACCAGTGGATGTGCTCACCAGAGCTGCAGAAGCTAACTGCCTCAGAGCCGCTCACGCTAGAACAGGAGTACGACATGCAGAGGAGCTGGAGAGAGGATGACGACAGTGCGTGAACCATGCATGGACACTTATTGTGCAGTGAACATAATTCTTTGAAATAAAGTCATTTAGAACAGAGCTGAACCTAGTTCCTTCTGCTGTGCATTTGAGGGAGTTGGAAATATATGGAGCTCGGTAGACGGGTAAAAATTGTCATCCATGCAAGAAAATGATAGAAGATATAAAACTAATGTATGACAGTGAATACCATTGGCGGGATTCATAATATATTATTTTGTCCTTCCCTCAAGAGTGCACCTTCATTGTCCTTGACAAGCAGCGATGGGCAGACCCTTCATTCCAGGAGCAGGAATGCATGGTGGGAGATGTCAACATCTTTCTCATTGACCCCAATGACCCATCTGTGGCCGAGCTGGAGATCATGATTGCAGGTGCTGGTGTTTGAGAGCTTGTCCCTCATGAAATAATGGTTTGAGCCTGTAAATGAGGAGATTTGTGTTGCATTGTTTGATTTCTTTTATCTGTCCTGGTTAGAACCAAACTACAGAGGAAAGGGCCTTGGAAAGGAGGTGACCCATATGATGATGTGTTATGGTACGATGTCTGGATGCTGTTTTCCAAATTGTACTGATTGTTCATTTCTTCCCTAAAACTAATCAATTTGCCTTGGAAGTAGTTTCTGATTTTTGTCGTTTATAGGGGTCACCAAACTTGGAATCCGCAAATTCGAAGTCAAGATTGGCCTGGACAACAAAGTCAGCATTGCTATGTTTAAAAAGTTTAATTTCCATGAGGTATCGTAAGGCTTTTTGTGTTCACCATTTTCTTTAACTTAAGTAATATTCGGCGCTATCCTGTACATGTAGCTTGGGCTGGTCAAATTGATACACTGAACTCCCCTTTTATGGGAAACAACTCAAATGTATGGCTATGCTATAATTCTGTTATGCTGGTGAGAAGTCATGAAATGTAGATGGCATCACACCCCACCTTATGCCTGCAGATATCCATGAGCGAGGTCTTCCAGGAGGTAACACTGGAGCTGGCAGTGGACGAGGCCTTGCGAGATCAGCTAATGGAGGACATGAGCTTCCTGCAGGAGAGGGAGTACCACATAGCTCAGGAGAGCAGGCACACTGCTACAGGCCAGTGACGTTACAAACGCCTGTCAGCCATAGAGTCACGTTGGAGCCAGTTAGTCTTTACTTGCTTCTGAGCAAGTCTGACTGAGAAAATTTTGTACCCTTAAGCTGATTTTGCTGTTGGGAGAATTTTAAATCTTACCTTAATTTAAATTTTACCTTTTATCACTAAACATCATATAGAATACTCAAATTGGAAGAAATGTTGAAATGTTATTGTGTTTAGGAACTTTGTGGCAGTTTGAAAAAACCAGCAGTACTACAACTAAGGTTTCCCAGGATCATATTTCTTCTTAAGAAGCTGAGCTGAGCTTAGCTTAGCAGAAATGCTACAGTGGGGCAAGATGTTAAAAAAGATGTTACAAAAATAAAAAAGTACTCCACGGATTCCTTACTCACTCAACTGTGAATTAAAGTGTTTTCTAAATGTAAACACCCACCACACAAAGAAAACACGGAAAATAAAAGCTGCAGCATCTCATTTAAAATGTGTTGTAACAGTGCAGAAAGTCAATGTACTTAATTCAATGAATGCAGAATTAGTTTAGGGTATTTCAGTACTTGGGATAATGCTCTGAAAAATAAGAACAAGGCACACAAGTCCAAATTCTTGCTGAAAGGGCAACCTCAGTCAAAGATGCCAGAATTGTTAATCACTGTGCTGACATCATGGCAGCAGGCGGGAGATCATGCACAAACACCCCCCACAGCCAGAATGAGCACCTCCCATCCTGTCCTGTCAAACTCAGAGACCTGCTTTTGAATTGGCAGCAGTTTATTTGTGGTCATCATGCACAGTTAGCAAAAACCACCTATCACTGAGTATAGCTAGACATCGCCGACTAAAATGCAGGAATTGACCTGTGTTCTGTTCAGATTTCTGCCCTTTTTCTGGATCCAGGCACATCTTTTGTGGACACAAACACATACCCCAAAAAAGCTAGGAAGAAAAAACCTGAAATGAAGCCTTTTTCGTTCACGTATTTAGGAGAGAAATAGCGCCGTTAATGTAAAGTATTTTAAAAGGCAGGTCTCTGCAAGTGGAAGACTCAAACATACATTCACGTTGTATTTCACAAGTTAATCAGGTAAGAATTTGGTACTGCTTCATTTAAGGAACAAGAATCTAAACTGGAATTTTTAACTGCAAACATGCAAAACAATTAATATTCCAGGATGTTCTTTTACGGAATTTATATTACATTCTTCTTCCCTTTAGCATGTATCATTGGTAAGACGTACAGTAAGAATAAGGCGACTAGGCACTAAACACCAGGGATAAGCTGCTTCTGCTTTCTGAAATTTCACATTTACAATGTCACAAGATGTACAGAAACTGCCTTAATGCATTTTCTGGTCATTGTATGGAGCTGGCAGTAATTAAAAACAAAACAATGAAAACAGATGACAATTCCATAGGAATTTTAGACGCACTGCCATTCCACCCCCCGTCAACATGCAAGGGCCTCCAGAGGGTCCAGGTGACGGTGGATGGAGCCGGGTCTCATGGCTGCTGCTCGGAGAGCTTCTGTAGAATGTTCCTCAGCACCTCCTGCCCCTGGGCCCAGGACAGCGCCTCCTCGACGAGCATGTTGAGAGGAGCGCAGGCTGCTTCTTTCCTCAGGCTGGTCATGTGACACACAGCCACCGCCCCAAACACACCTCCCAGAAGCATCACCACCAGCTTCAGGAACACACCCAAGATGGAGCGCTTGGTTTTTGGGACCGACTTTACCGCCACTGGCCGATCTGGAGGGATCATTAAATGGGGGGGGAAAAAAAAGTCTGAAAATAACTTTTGGGAAGGCTGGGCTAGAAATAGGCTTCTGCCTCTGTAAAATTGCTCTGGAAGGTAACTGAAGAAACTTCAGGAATAACAGAACTGAAAATGGCCGATATTCATGTTCTTGAATGTAGCCACAAAATGAGAACAAAAGCACAAAACCATCCCTCCAGAGGAAATTCAGGAAAAAGGCACGGAATATCTTGCAAATCTGTTAAACGGATCTGTAAGAGGAATACTTAGCATTTCCACACTCCACATGCACTTGCTAAAGTGTTTGTCAAATACAGAAAATACTGTCAAAAAATTTAAATCTCATGTAACGCCACGACTGCTACATGCCCAAACATGGACAGTGCCATTCTAAAACTGTCCAGCTACTGCAGAATGCTTGAGTCACCATAATCTGGAAGAGCCTACTTGATTCCAGACTCTAAAACCTTATGGAGGAATTACGGTTGAATGAACCCCCTCTGACTCACCCTGCCTTGGTTTTTCAGGTTTCTGTTCTTTCCGTTTCTCCTGGGCTGCCTGGGCGGCTCTCTGGGCATCAAATTCTCTCCTTTTCCTCTCTTTCTCCTCCGCTTTTTCTCGCTTGCGTGCCTCCTTCTCCTTCGCCTCTCTGGCCCTTTGTTGTGCCTCCTTTTTCTTTTCCCTCTCTGGAGGAATACAGTGAGTTTTTTTTTCTGTATCACTCACAGCTGAAGTGGGGTTACATCCAAATCACTTACCACCAAACATCAACATATATCTACTATACGTTACAATACATTTACGTAAAGGATTGTAGCAGAAAGTTTCCTAACTCACTTCATAGCTATGGCCAACCTGACAAAGATGTAGGATATGACGACAGATGTACCCACCTCTCTCCTTGTGCAGACGTCGCTCGCGCTCCTTGTCTGCCTCCTCTTGCAGGGCCTTCATGTGTTGGAGAACCTGAAGAATAGCAGATACATACCCGAGGTGTCTCCAAATAAGCATAAACATTTCAGGGCAAAATAAAAAAAAATGCACCAACCCAAATTGAACACTAAGCTTTGGCCCATTTGTTTTGCCCAGGAGTTTACAACCAAGCACTCCGCTTATCTGCGCATCTGATATTTTACCACTAATTCAGAAGAAAAAGAAATCATTTAACCATACACAACCTTTTCTATTGCTATAAAATGTGGCCACTATTTCCATGTCAATCTACAGAAAAGTAAGCAAAAATACAAGCTCTCAGCTTTGCTATGGTGTTATTTTAATGTGCTACGGCGAGCCTGGCATCTTTGGAGAGGCGTGTAAACCGAAGGTGTGTAAACTGCAATGAGCTGGGGGAATAATTATGCATAATTAAGAAGTACAGAATAAGGAGGAATTCTGCACTGATTAAACAGACAAAACGTCCTCCTGCACTACAGTTATCACAGTGTAAGAATGTTGTTTTGCAAAGTTAATAGCTATTGAGAGATGACCAGAAAAATATGCAGCAGCTGAAGTCTTCACCCCTGTCACTAGGTGGTGTCTGATGGAAACTTTAGTTGCACTGTTTGACTGGCATCACCTTCAAAATCACCCTTACCTTGGTGGCACACTGCTTGCACTGCTTCTCATCCAGACAGTCTCCAGCCACCTTTGCTAGTGTAGGCTCCAGTGGATTATCCTTCAGGTCCAGCCATTTCAGATTCTGCAAGATACCAAAGACGACACTGTGCTATATCATGGCACCATATACAATAAGGATACCTAACAGTAAAGGGAGAGAGATGATACAATGTATTATGTAATAATGCTGCATTATGTTATAACTAAAAAAAATGTCAATGAAGAAATCCATCTTGGCTGTTTTTTTACATAATGCACAGTATTACATCATTAAAAAGTGCAACTCCCACATTTTGTAATAACCGCCGCAATATTTAATAAATTATTATTATTTATTACAGGGAAATGTATAACAGTGTTCAAGCTGTCTATTACAAAATGCAGCAGATTATTACAAAATGCGGGTGCTATTATATAAAGTGAAAATGTCACATTTTGTCAAGTTATTACATAATGTGGAATTATTACATAATGTGTTTTTAACAAGAGATCAGATAAGCAAACCAAATTTCTGCAAATATTCAAAACATTTTAGCAACTCAGCTGATGTTTAAGAGGACATGTAGTTATATTCCATTTATACAGCTGGATATTTCACTGGGACAATTAAGGTAAAAAAAACTTAAACAGGGGTCCCCCTTACATCATCCAGGTTACAAGCGGGTCTACATCAACCCGAAAGGCCATGTGAACTCAGGATATAATTTGTAACCTCTCTGTACTTGTAAAGTTTATAATTTAATCAGGGAGCCTGCATCACATTAATAAATCCAGGGGTGCAGGAGAGATTTTTGAAATGGTAGTGGGGGGGGGAACAAACACTGAGCAAGATATCTAATCTTTTAAGCTTATCCAGCCATGCTTGATGCGATGGCTGCTGATCTGTCCCTTTCTTCACCACCACTTCAGTGCTTATCGCTTCCATGATTTACAAAAACAGCAGCATGTGGCGTGCGCCGATAACCGAATTTAATAAACATAAGGATATGCCTTATACAGACTACTGACATTAATATTTTAGGCATACTACTAATCCGCTTACCAAACTGTGAGCATAAGTAAACCTCCGTATAGTAGCGAAATTCCGGCGTCTGGACAAATGTTTATGCCGATCATCTTAAACCCCGGTGATTATTGCGCATGGGCCATTTTGCAATTTTATCATGATGTGATATCGCGCAGCCCTACTTTATTATAGATTTGGGGGGGGGGCGCTATAACGAGCACTCTTTGCCTGCTAATTCTCCATTTTCTCTCCAAATTTTCATTCATTGTGTAGACTTAATCGCAGGGACACTTATCACTTACCCTGAGCTGGGAAAAGCTTAGTGGTAGAGAGGTGAGCTTGTTGTTGTACAGGTCCAGGTGCTGCAAAGCAACAAGCCGCCCCAAATCCGCCGGCAGGCTGACAATTTGGTTTTTACTTAGGTCTATCTTCACCAGGTGCGTCAGACTGCAAAACTCAGGCTGCAGGACAGACATACATAAACACAAAAAGAAAACCCTACAAAAATGCTTGAAAATCAGCGATTCGTAGCTACAGATTTGGCATACAGACTAATTACCGGGAATTTTCATGGTAATAACTTAGGTGGGACACTTACGGGAAGCGAAGTTAGATTGTTACAGGAGAGATCCAGCATCGTGGCTTTAGGGAAAGCGGCCTGTCAGTAGTATTCAGGGAGGGCATCGTCAGTTACTGTCTGTAGCACCAGGCGCACAAACACGGCCGTACAACGTTCAGCTACGACTTAAAACAGCTAATCTATCTGGGACGATCATCAACTGCGGCAACCATCAAAACATTATCAAGTTAACATTATTCAAAATCCACATCAACAAGGAAGGTAAAGCTGCATGCATGCAGAGTGCACACCCTCCAGCTCAGCTAGGAATACTGGAAGATGATTTACCAGTTCTTTGACGGGTACTTCCGTCAAGTTAGAAAGGCTGAGATCCACTTCGTTGTCATTTATCTTGTCCCTGAGATTCAACACTTTGTTCTTACTCATTTTGCCTGTACAAAATAAGAAAGAGATTTACATTCGTACGCATTATGGTATCACGTACTTTTTTCGTAACGCACCTTCACAGCGAACTATTAACTGTGATCTCAAACAACGGACTGCCGCTAAAACGCTGACATGCCAAAACTACACAGAGACGACCGCGGTAAAAGAAAGAAAGAAAAAAAAGTTTCAGTTAAAATTTCACCAGGCATGAGTGGTAAGTATAAAACTGTAGCTTTATGTATCCTAAATAGCACCAACTAGGTGGTTAGTTAACCATATATACATGATAAGGAAAGCACTCACCCTGAAAGCTGCCGCGATATATGAATGAAATGAAAACACCTTGTTGTCAGTTAGACAAAATTCCTACTCGTTTATGACAGCAAACTAAACTTTATCGGGTGGACTACTTGGTCAGTCGTGCAACAATTTCTGACAGTTTTCTTGCAGTGTAGTTAAAATTAATGTCCACGTCATTGATTTGAGCAGCGCCAGTCCAGTTGGCAGTAGAAGTACGTCACAGGGGGGAGTATATCCTGACGGAGAAGTGGGGCCACCTATATGCTGGAGGAACACACTACAAACACTCCGACGCGTACACTTATCCCACCTAAACAACGGGATGATTAGCCTGAGTTTGTTACGGAATGCTGGACATATATATGCATTGTTCAAAATAAAGAAATCATATTTTATACATTCAGTTTTCCCCCATTTTCTCTTTACTCTGTGTGGGAATTGGTTGGTTAGTGGTAGAATTCTCACCTGCCAGTACGATGGCAGCTCTTAAATTTACTTCATCCATGGTTTTCAAATGCTCACCTGAGGATTTATTCTTTTAGATTCCACAAACAATAGGTTTCAAATATCTTTGAGGTATTATCAAATGTGGGATATGTAGTGGAAAGCACGGAAAATACTCGAGGACAAACGTCCTTTTAAAAATAAGAAAACTTGATGAAGGGGGGGGCATTTGCCTGATGCTGGTCTGGGTGAGAGTAGGAATGCTGAGCAGGGACAGAGGGAGCTATACGCAGACAGGCAGAAGGGCGCCAGAAGATGGTATGCAATATGAATACATGGAGTGCCTCTTAATAGTACAACATGTTAGGTTGTCAGCCATGTATCAAGGTCAGTTTAACATAGTCTTAATCACACAGACATAACATAAAACAAGCAGTCGCATAAATATAACAAACAAAACATATCAAACAGGAATTTTGTGACGACGAAAGGACCTGTATGCAAATACCGTATATAACATGTGTTTTTACATATTTCAGTGTTTTACCCAAACATAAGTGTGGGCAGTCATCATAAAAAGGAGTCTTTCAGAAATAACATGAAAAATTTAAGGCCATCATTTAGATATAAGTTTTTACAATGACTGCATTAAAATAACAAGCATATACCCCTGCGCTGCAAATGACTGTAAAGAAGAGAGTACTATATATGTATGCTACATGTGTACAACAAAACAATCCAAACTATTTGCATACAATTCATTATGAACATATTTGCAAATGAACAGTATAAATAATCGTAGCAAGTCGCTGGTGACCTATACCGTCTCCACGTAAGTTCGCCTAGAATAAAAAGTTTTCAGAAATTGTCTGTAAAATCTCAGGACCGCGCCGCAAGTTCATAATGGCCAAAAATATCGTAGCGCTGGCGCTGAAGGTGGCGTGTTTTAATAACGATGCGATATTTTGGTCACAAAGCGGCGTTTATGTTCACTGTTTACGACTCGAACTCAAATGCACTCACCCACCGTGCTGGTCACACCGACTATTCACACCACACACGGTGGGCACACGAACATTCCTACACGTGACGTCACTATACAGTAAAACAACACCACAATACACGACAAATACAGCACTATTTACATTATTTATACTGTTGGCACTGGGACAGCATGCTGCGCTGCCTGATGGACACCCCCAGCGCTACAATATGTTATATATGTAGTGGTTGAATTGTTTGAATCTGTGTTTGTTTATATCTGTATATCGGGCTATAGAAATATAATCAGCCTCAATCTGAAATAAAACTCTGCATGGCCACCATTTAAAATGGTAATTAATATGTTATCAGACTTCAGAAGGTATAATTCATCCTGCCACTCAAAACTACCCTCTACTGTGGGTCCCAAGCCTCAGTGGGGGTCTGAGATGTATTCCGAACTTGTGGATCATATTCCCTGTCCACTGGGATGGCCACAGAAATGGTTTCAATAACAAATACAGGTTATAATGCAATAGGTAGAAATGAAGGCACACACACAAACCTTGCCAATAAGCAAATTCCTTTGCTTTTAAGGACAAAAAATAGCATAATAATATTTGCTTAAGAGAGAATAAAATAGAAGTAGTTTTAGTCAAATATCTATTTTGTTGACGCTGCATTTTTATATTAAAAAGGGCAGGTACTGGAGGCATTTTCCTCTAGCCTACTGTATCAGTGATGTTTTTCACCAAGACAGAGATGTCCAGCGGCAAAGTCTATCTGAAGGCCAGTTTCACTCCTTTCAAGCAGTGGTGAAGAAAGAAACACTATCCTTTGTGAGAAAGAAGAGGACAGGCTGCACAAAGCGGACGGTGTGAAACAGGGCCCTCCTCCTCATTGTGAGCAGAGCACGGAATTCCCACTAGCTAAGCTAATTGTGTGAGGTAAGTGTGTGAGGCGCAATGAATCACAATGACACGACTTACAAAATTATTAGTAGTAGCTGCTTGAGAACCTCAGCCGGCAAAGACGAGTGGAACAAAGCTGCCTTTGTTCCCATATTTTATTTGCCGAAAAGCCAAGAAGGTGCAAAGCTTCACAAAGCTCTCTTCTTCAGTTTCAGATGTTTTACTCTCTATTTTACAGATGCACTCACTGGCTTCTGTCTTCATGCACATCATGCATTTCCCACTAGATACCACTAACCTTAAAGTTACAGGTCAGTCTAATCTTCAGCATTGAGATGTTTAGACTTCCATTGGTAGGGCTTCATTGGTTAGAGGTGACTTACTACTACTACTAATAATAATAATAATAATAATGATAATAATAATTTTCTCCTATCCCATCTTGCTCTCCATGACATGTATGTGAGAGCAAGCTTGTTAGTGAAGGGCAGCCACCTGCACTGGTGCCCATAGAGGTTTACAGGCCTTGCTCAAGGGCTTTTGGACATATGATTGTTCTGCTGAAGCCAGGCCACACACTGCCCACTACAAACTTTGCCAGGATTCGATCAGAGAGGGATTCCACAACCCCTTCATTCCCTGTACTGTAGCTGATTGTGTCTAATTGCATCTTTATCTCTTCAGGGTCATGCATCCATGTGCAGCAGTGTGTGACCCAGGACGCTGCGCCCAGGATCAGAAGGTCACCATTTTAAGTCTTGTGCTCAGCAGAGTGATTTCACCACTGGGCTCTTGATGCTAGGAGCCCCATGGACTGCCTGACCCTGTTTACAACGCTTTGGATAAAAGCCTTTGGTAGATAAACACACGTAAATGTGTCCAGATGGCCGGTGGGGTTCATGACTATAGCTTTCTACTCACACTGGGCAGTTGATTTCATGACTGATAGATAAATATGTACGTGCATTTATAGCAGTTTTGAATTTTACTATCCACACATTAAAGCTGGAAGGAAACTTTATAAATGATATTTATAAGTAGTTATAGTTTATATGTCATCATGATTGATCAAAAGTCGTTAGGCTCCAAATAGGGTCTGTCTGGGTGCCACATAAAAATACATGTAAGAAATCCTACAAATAGTGGTTAATTCCTGCAGCTCACTGACAACCTAATACAACTTAATTTTTTAATTAAGGTTCTTTGTGCTTCTTCTTATTCATAGATTTTTCAATTAAATACATGGTTTTTGTTCAACTTGTAATGTCAAAAATAATGCACTATATTACAAGAGTGTTTTGTTACGAATCTCTTTTTGTTAAAAAAAAAAAAAGAAAGAAAAACTCACACTACAGCTGGATCCCTACAGCTTTTCTTTGCTATTACTAGATTTACAATGGATGAATATCTCTCTTTAACATGTAACATTTGTGATTCTAAAATAGAAAATAAGATGTCAGATCTCAGTAGAATGAGCTGAAGCGCTGGACAGACTTCACTGCACGTGGGTTTATCTTATCAGAGTCCTTCCGGTTTTTGATGATGTGGTTTTAGGCCTTTGTTGTAGAGCTACCCACCTGTGAGGAGGAACGTGCTGATTAACACAACTGCATTTGGCCTCCTGCTGAGCGGTGGTTTAACTTTTAGCTGTTTAGGAAACAGGTAGTGGTGTTTTTGTGTTTATGGACTGCTCTCGGACTACAGCCTTTTTACCAAAGGGTGACATGCAGCTTCAGAGAGTAGGGCTCTGTGTTGGAGCTTAACACCTGTTTTTTTGTGTTCTTTTTGCAAAAGTACGATTTTGATTATTATTCTTTTTCCTGTACTTCAGTTGATCATTGAGTGGTTTCTCTTAACTGCATCTGTTGTCCACCTCTGCTTCAGTATAAATAAATCCCTAATCCTCTGAACCAACCCCAGCCTCCCATGTCTCATACACCCATGCCCAGAAGTCTGAGGATTTGAATCCCATAACTGGCAGAGTAATCATACTATCATTGGGTCCTTAAAGCTGTAAGCCATAAGAAGTCCAGTTGAAATGGATGCTGACTGACCTGCACTCTCACTCCAAGATTATCACTGGACAGAAGCTTCCATTGAATAAATGAATGTAAAACATCTTACATCCAGAAAAAAAAATTGATTTTATTCTGGAATCTTATGCAAGTCTCCATGTGATAAATGAATGAAGCTAGCTGGGTCAGGTTAATGGAGTTTGCAGGTCTGCTAAAGTCAGGCATCATGTTTTGGTACTAGTGAACATCATAACAACACAGCTACAGTTTCATTTGTATTTTCTTCTTTATATTATTATTATTATTAGATGATCAGTGGTCATTGTCAGCACACCACAACAAAATTTGTCTTGTGCATTTGACCCACATGTGACTTTCGTGACATAGCAGGGGGCAGCTAATTCAGCGCCCGGGGAGCAGTGCTCAGGGGCGGTACCTTGGTCAGAGTATCTCAGTGGTGGGGGATTTGAACCTCTAATCTTTCAATTACAAGGGTGCTTCTCTAACCATCAAGCCACCACAGCCCACCATGACAGACTCAACGTATGCTATGTAAGAGTGACACAGAGTGTCTAAGAGTGTCTTGGTCCAAGACAACTGACAGCTGGAAAAACATATGGGCAATATAATTTTCTTGATGACTTTCTAGCTTGGTTGAAAGTGAGCTTTGAAAAATAAAAATGCAGGTAGCTTCTTTGTGACAAATGCAATCAGGTCATTGAGGTGGCAACATTTAAGAAGTACTTTCAGTTATTAGCTGAAAAATGGTCTTCTATTTCCATGTTTTCTGTTTTAGATGCAGCATAAAACAGACCGTAAACATTTTCCCTCCCTTATTGTCTGCACCTTTTTGGGTGTCAAATGATACTTGCATTTTAAATCCGCTTTCATTCCGCATTCCTCAGCTCCTAAGTTTTATTTAAATCTGCCACCAGACAGATTTAAATGTTCTGCCAGGTGTGACACCAACCATGCACAGTCTGCTCCCTTTTCTTTTGTACCATTAACCCACCTGCGCGAGGGGGGGTTGCCAGGCAGCTCAGCTGGGGGTAAAGCAGGAACTGAAAAGCAAAGTCAGGGTCACTATCGTAAGCAAAACGACATGATCAAAAAGCTAATGGCTCTTAGCATATAGAGCTCTGGAATATTAGTCCGTTAGTGTGACTTTCAGGTCCAAAATAAGCCATAGCACAGATGCAACAGAAACAAAGAGCTATTGTAAGCCAAAAAATGGAGAGGGGGTTCCAGAATATGGAGGTTACATAGAGCGGACAGTAATGTTTTCATTTGTAGTGAAATGGAGCTTCACTTAAAACATCATTACCTCTACCAACAAGAGAAGTTAATCATTGTACTAAACGGTAAAGGCAATGACTGTTCGAAACATTTTTGAAAGATCTCGTGTCCAGTGTAGTGAATCAGAAACACACAAAACGTAAAAGCAGTAAAGCCCATTTGCGTCATTTGTGATATAGTTATGTGAACACGATCGTAATTCACCCCTCCATCAAAGCGGTGGGGGTATGTGGGGGCTTCACAGGAATTGAATTGGATACCCAGCAAGATAATTGGATAACAATTAACCCTCGGCATTTACTCTTTCTTAATATTTATACACTTAAGCTGAAATTTAAACAGGTAAAACTAACGCACGTAGGCATGACAATACTAACATTTTACCACAAAGTGGCAGTATAGGACACGACAGAATGAGTCTCATCTTCTGCCTACCCAGAGCAGCACAATAGCATGACTGAACTACTGGGTTGCACAAAACATCAGAAGTATCAGGAAGATGTGGTACATTGGTGGAGTAAGTCATATTAACTATAACATGCTCGTTCGATATTTATTTATCGAAACCGTTATAATTAGCTGTTAAAGTATTTTTGAACTTACAAAATACCTTACAGTTAATCTTTTTTCGAACAGTATGAAAATAGAAAAACAAGTAAATTTATTTTTTATTAACGAGTTAAAATATGAAATTCTCCAAAAACATAAATAAATAAATAAATAAATAAATAAATAAAT
>JAODJW010000094.1:11311276-11330613 GCA_026777045.1 Hyperopisus bebe
TTATTTTTTATTAACGAGTTAAAATATGAAATTCTCCAAAAACATAAATAAATAAATAAATAAATAAATAAATAAATGCCGTGGAAGTTTTTGTTTTTTTTCCCACTTGTTCAGATATGTATTTTTAGGATGCAATCCCGAATTTCACCCTTTAAAACAAGTTAAATGATTTTTTATTAATGAATTAAAATATCATGAAATTCTCCATAAACTAACAAAAAAATAAATGCTGCAGGGGTTCTTTTTATCCACTTGCCCAGACATGTAATTTTAAAATGCAATCCCGATTTTCACTCTTTAACCCCGAGAGTAACGATTAACTGAGGAGTTATGGTCTGGTTTGCTCTTCACTCTTGCTGGGTAATGTTGTTGGAGCTCAGTGATGTCAATGTTTAAGCACTCTAGTTATGAGGCAATGACTAGTTCCAGTCTCTTCATAAATCTTTCTAACATTCCCACAGTTATAAACTTGCTCTTCACTTCCTCTTCTATTCAAATATTTTGGAAAAAAAATGCAAACAGAATGATGGGTATCAATGTATAAATTGCCCGTGAGTGTACATGTGTGAGTGAATGGTGTGTGAGTGTGTGTGTCCTGCAATGGGTTGGTGCCAAATCCTGGATTCTTCCCTGCCTTGTGCCCATAGCCTTTCGGATAGGCTCCACCCATCCTGCGACCCTGGGTAGGATGAAGTGATGGATGGATGGATAGATGGATATCTTTATATCATGGCTTCCTAAATTACACATAGTATTTTTTTGTCAATTTAGATGTATGTCTTGATGAATGAAACCAAAGGGGTTAGGACAAATAGTTCTTTGAATAAAAGCTGTACTATTATTTATATTATGACTTCTAATATACTTGTCTCAATGGCCATTAATATTGAAGTGCTGGTAGCCATGTAGTTAAAATGGCGACTAGTAATGCAATGAAATGCAAATTTAGTAAACACATGCAGTCACGGGAGGTATGTAAAGTGTG
Source organism: Hyperopisus bebe (assembly GCA_026777045.1). Taxonomy (NCBI): domain Eukaryota; kingdom Metazoa; phylum Chordata; class Actinopteri; order Osteoglossiformes; family Mormyridae; genus Hyperopisus; species Hyperopisus bebe. The sequence goes on from JAODJW010000094.1 coordinate 11,312,262, forward strand.
ATTAGCTGCAGTAAAACAAAGTTTCTACTAAGGGCTGTTAGTGCAGCTGGCAAAAGCAGCCTCAGAACAAAAGGAACATACCCAATGGGTGACAACTACCCATTATGTCAGAACTGAGTGAAAATGACACATTGAGGTGCCCAGGGTTTGTCTCACACTCTGCACAGAGCACCTCCATTTGCTTTGAATCAACCTAAATGAATGAGCCACTGATAGTAGTAGCAAGAGCGTAATGTTTACAACGTGCCCAAAAAAAAGAGAGAACGAGAACAACTGAAACTGAAGGGGCTACAATTGCCTCTGACCCTTCCCTTAAACCACAGTTCATCCCCTTTCCTGAAAGTAAACAATAATCAAAATTTCCAGGAAGTCAGATAGTTCTTTGAGCCTTGTTCATCACCATGGTTTCGGCCCCCTTTGCTATCCCACTGCATCCAGTTAAAAAAAGACCACCCATGCAGGAAGTGTGCATCCAGAAAGCACGCTGTAACCACTCCCTGAAATCGACGTGATGCACCTGAAAGATTTCATGAAAATATACTTAACCTGAGGTCCAAGTGCTTCCCACTTGTTTTGAAATAGCATTTTGCTGATACTTCTACAGACAGAGAGTGAACTGTAACACACTGGGTAAATTAATAATCCCAAACATCCTGCAACAGTCGAGATTATTTTATTACTTACGGCAACATGTGCGAGTGTTTCGTGCCAAGGCATGCCGTGACCATTACGCCTGCTGATCTGTGACTGCAACAATGTGCCGTGTGAGTCTTTGCGCTCCTTTCAGTGGGTCTTTATCATCCTGTCACTGAGTGCACGTCACCTTTTCTGAGGCGCCTGAGAAAGTCGGACTTTCTGATGCGGTCTTAGATGACCTAGGCCGGGGGTTTAACCATCCCAATCTGCTAAAATGGGGGTTTCTGCTTTGTGCCAATCGTTGACTTGCAAAACATGCCCTATTGACCCCCATCAGTGCTGTACAGGAAGGGCTGAAAGCTAGTATGTCATTTGTTGATTCAGTGCGGGGGGATTCCCACTGAGAAAAGATCAACAAGACAACATCTATCTATCTATCTATCTATCTATCTATCTATCTATCTATCTATCTATCTGTCTGTCTATCTGTCTGTCTATCTGTCTGTCTATCTGTCTGTCTGTCTGTCTGTCTGTCCATGGAAAATCTTTGGAAGCTTGCTTAATCCAGTAAAAATACTGTACATGTACTGCTTTTATAACAAACACCATTACTTTATTCATTTACACTCACACACACACACACACACACACACACAGGTTTGTAATTATATCTTTGTGGGCACTCTCCATTCATTTCTATATGGAAAACATGACGAGACTTTTTTACTTTTTTGATTGCATTCACAGATCTTTGTGGGGACCTGAAAAATGGTCCCCACAACCTCGAAATAACAGGTTTTTATTACATTGCGGGGAATACCTGGTCCCCACAATGTAATATAAACCTAATCCACACACACACATACACTTGTCTCATTCTCATTTGGTTTTTTAAATTAGTAACACTTTTTCAATAACATAAAACCAAACATTTGCGTTTAGTATCCCATTAGAAGCCAAATAAGAACATAAGAAATTTACAAACGAAAGGAGGCCATTCGGCCCATCAAGCTCGTTTGAGGAGAACTCAACTAATAGTTGATAAAATCTTATCTAGCTCTAATTTAAAGGAACCCAGGGTTTTAGCTTGCACTACACTAGCAGGAAGACTATTCCATACTCTAAATACAGGCTGAGTAAAGAAGTGCTACAACTGCAATCAACAGCAAAATGGCAAGAACAGAACTGAATGAGACAGTCAAAAAAATTCAGCTTTCATAAATAAATCCTGACCTTTCAGGATTATTACGCAAACTGCCTTTTCCTTTCCACTGATTCTCAATTATCCTCTTCAAATCACACTTTAAAGCATTTCAAAAGAAGACACCTAAGCCAAAAGCAAACAAAGCAACACCAAAGCACTGAGCTCCACTACACACAGCACTAATCTGTTACATCAGGTGTTGACACCATTGTCTGGTGCCTCAGTACACACGCTGGCGGCCTACGCAGGCGCGCTTTCCACTGGAGGGACAAGGAGACGGTAAATGCAGGAAATGTCACGTCCCTGTCTCCTCTTCGTGCTCTCACCTCATGCGCTATCACCTTAACATTCCCGTCCAACCTCATAGGCGTCAGTGCTCGAGAAATACTTAAAATGGTGAGGAGGATATTGTCTCTAGGTACATTCTTTATTATTTTATATTTAACCTATGAATATGGTTAGACTTAGCTGACCTTATTTCTGTTTAAGTTAAATTAAACAGATATCAAACAGATTTCCTCAACATATATATAAAACAAAAACAGCAGCCATCCCGGAGAAAAGGGTGCAATTTCAGAATCTAAATGAAAATAGATTGTGGATTACATAGCTGAAGGTACCGGAACCTGAAAATACAAAACAGCAGTAGTGGTGGAAAAAAAATCTGGGGCACTAAATGCATGTGTAATATAAATGAATGCAGAACTAATGTTGGCAGTGTTGCTCTCGCTGGGGGTTCGCCCTGCATAGTGAGGCTTGGCTCCTGCTTAAACCCAGTGTTACTAAGTGTCCATATTAATGAATTGGCCACAATGTGGCTGTGCCTGGACTTGCTCGGAACCATAAAGGAGTAAAATTCCTTTCCTTTTTAGAGAACCAGTTGCCGCTGTCACCCAGGGAACCGGGGCTGCAGCCCGGGGAGATACAACGGAACCGGCGGTAACCCACGCGTTCCTTGTCACAAATTTGATATTGTTTTGATTAATGAGCCCCCCCACCCCCTTTGCTTTACGGTAAGGTTCTGGTCTGTTTGTTAACTTTGTGATAGCCATATCCACGTTTTTCTTCGAGTCGCTGGGGCTACTAGCGATGCTCACTGGTTGATTGATGAGGCAATTGAACGTAACACAGAGTAACGTAAAGAACATAGAGGAACAACTGAATTTAAAAAGAAAAAAATATTTCTCAATCAATATGCCAAGTGCAATTGACTTCTTGTAAACAGGTTACCATGACAGAGTTAGCTATAGGTGTATTTCTAAATTATAATTCAGTTGAAAGGAATCTTTACTTTTCTTGCATGTTGAAACTGTCAGATGTTTAATGGATGCATAATGACATGGGGAAAGTTAAATACATTTACGCAGATTGTCTGCCAAGAGATTAAAAAATTGTAATAATAGAATATTTCCTTAAAACAGTGTACATGCCATATTCCTTTCGTTTCTTACTCTCAGTAAGCTGCTGATCCAAAAATAATAACATGCATTTGCAAACAAACGTTACATGTATGACCTGCCAGTGGGAGAGTTAGATTTTAACGGAGCAGAATGGCGGGGTCAGAAGAATTCGTCCCACCATGACGGCAATATTCCCGCCCTGCTGGAGAGCTGCTGCATGGCCAGATCCCTGCTGACTCCCGCTTGTTTGCATTCCTTGCAGTTAATAAATGTTTGTCTGATTTCTGACAGGGTCTAACGGTCACTGCAAGTAAACACATGCGAATGCACAAAAAACTCTCGCGCTCCTAACTATGAAAAGAGCCAAGGCAGCACATTTGCACAGTTCCATAAACGAAGCATCCAACGACATCCATCTAGCATGTTAGCACATAATTATATGAATTTAATTAGGGCCCCCTTTGGGTCTTATGATATCACTCCAATATTTCAATTTTGGTCTTTCACACTTAAGAGTAAATGGACTAATGATTTGTGTATAAGTATTTTTATGTAGCGTTGTCAAAAAATCATACACGACTCAGTCATCATATTGTAACCCCTGTCACAAAAAGACTTTCATAATTCATACTCAAGGTGTTTTCATTTTGTTCTGTGATAGGCCTAATATCCAGTTAGACATACAACTCTGGAAAAAAATAAGAGACTACAGCAATTTTCAGTTTCATTCATTTCTCAATTTATGTGTATGCGCCTGTGTAAAATATACATTTTTTTTGCAAACTCCACCCTGGCTGCTTCTCGTTGATGAAGGGCTACTTCCTTGTTTTATGAGTCTGCAGTCCTGCTTCTAAGAGCCTGTTATGAATTGTTCTACCAGTGCACTTCACACCATTTAATGTTTCCCATTCTTTTTGAAGGTCACTTGAGGTCATCCTCCGATTTATGAGGCACTGCTGGATAAGTTGACTGTCATCTCTCGCATTAGAAAGTTGCTTCTGCCCTCTACCAGGCTGGTTTTTAGTTATTGCTAGTGTCTCCTGCTTCATCTTGTTCTTGTGTAATGCTGTATTAGAAACTTTGAACCTGGAAGCAGCCTGCCGCACAGTGTAGCCTTCTGCCAGCAGAACCAGGATTAAAAAATGCAGATTTTTATATATATTTATAGTGGTCTCTTAATTTTTCTCCAGAGCTGTATTCATCCATCCATCTTCCAATTGCTCATCCATATATGGTCATGGGTGGTAAATAGGTTAGTACATGTTATTGTTATTGCTAGTCTACAAGTAACTTTATTTGTAAACAAGTGAGCATTGTTTGGACGACAATGTACAATGACTACAGCTTGTGGGGGCCTACATGTTCATGACTCTGTTCAGACAGTCCTCTGTTCTCATCCAGGCTGACAGCGGACTGAGCCATAATGCAAATTCCCCCATAAAAGCCCATGAATGAGATCAAAGCACAGGCACTGAATTGACAAAAGACACTTAAAAAGAAGTGAAGATGATCACAATTTCCTATGTTTCTGTCACAACTTTGGGGACGAAGGACTCGAGGGCAGGCGTTGTACTAAAACAAAAAGGGTTTATTTGAATTATACTAGAAACAAACTGGAACGTGAGGGACTAAAACAAGAGAACTGGACAACAGGAAGGCCACTGGCAACAGGAAGGTTCAACGTCAGTGATTGAACTGGGGAAAATCGAAGTGGAAAGCACATATATACGGGACTAACGAGGGAACTAACGAGGGAGCTAACGAGAGGTAGCTGGGAGTGACTAACACGAGGGTTAGGAACATGAGGTAAGATAAACGAGTAACAGGCATGGCTTGTTAGGGCCTCACTAGGGAGACAGGAGTGCCAGCTGAATGTGGCAGGCAGGATGTGACACTTCCTTCATTTTGTCAGGTTTCTGTTTTTTGGTGCAAAAAGAACTGCTATAGTGACAGTAAAACCCGAAAACAACACTTTTATGTGCAATAAGTTTCTGCAGGTCACTTGTTCTGTTTGGTACGGTGGTTCGCTCAGCATGAGGACGTGTGAAGCTGGGACTTTTTGAAGTTAGTATCCTCCTCCCAAAAAATGCAAGGAAGCTTGAAACAGCAAGACAGAAAAGAATATAAAAAGAAAATAATCGCTCATGATGAATAAGCACAGCCTTGCCAGGACATCTACTAAAAGCCAGGGGGGGTGAAAAATAAAGGAATAAAATGCTTACTGTGTCCTTATTTGTTTGCAGCGTTTACAATGGTGCGGGGGGCTACTGGGGGTGTCATGTCAACTCATTGAATCAAGCCAAGCCTTCCTCCTCACTGAGGGCTGCTTAGTTTCAGGATTTGCTTCGTTTACCCCGCCCTCTATTCTCAGGCAGGCCTGAGCTTGCCCACTGAACACACAGATCACAGCGTCAGGCCAGGCCGTTGGGAACGCGCACAGCTTCGTGACGTTTGTTTACCTCTCATTTCTCAGTTTTCCTCTAGAGCAATGCGGCAGGGCCGCATGCCGATGCATTATTCAGTCACCTGTGCAACTGTGAAGGACAGGCTAATTGGTGGCAGTAGGTGTTACGGCCCTTTTGGTACCTGTAGCTAGAGACCTGTCTAGAAGGTTCTGTCAGATTCTTGAACAATTGTATTGCTCAACTTTTTGGACAGTTATGTTTTTTGTGTCTTCAGATTGCTATCACATTAGGACATCATTCTCAATAAAGGGATTATATAAAGTATTCCAGTGGATGTCCAAAGTTCACCTACCTGTGATTTAATGCATGCTGCCAAAAAGGCCGTTCAGAACTTTGAAATGACTAATGGAATTTAAAAAGTACAGTGTGTACAATGTTAGCATCACGGAAAATTGGCAGCGTGCATTTTGGATACATACATACACAAAGCCTACTGAATTTCAGACAGGAAGAGAAGAGCTTTAGAAGAAGGTCGTAGACCTTAGGATTCTGGGGAGAATTCAGCACGGTATCTGTGATCACTGCAATATTCATCACACAACCACCCAATGATCTCAGACTTCCTGTCATCACCAGCTCGCCTTGGAGCACCTGATACACCAGAAGAACCTTATCAAATCTCCCGCCTACCTGCTGTCCCTCCTTCCACTGAGTAGGAAGGAGGTGACATATGTTTGCAAGGAATTAATGACGCTTTAGTCACTCACCCACCTGGATTGTGGGGGGGTGCAGCAAAGGGGGCTCAAGAAGACATTCAGAGGGGTTCAACTGCCCAGACCTCTCATACAACCGGAATGCCATTGTTATTTCCCAACAAGACTGAGTATTTGGTTAGATCGGCCAGTAATAGCAAAGTTAAAACAGTGCAGGGTTTCACATCTCCAGGCAGCTGTTGTGTAGTGGAATTTCACTGAGAGATAGTTGAGTGAATTGGGACTTCGAGAAACACAAAGAAAACAGTCATGGTGAACTACAGTTCCCAGAATGGCTTTTTCCCACTTTTATTTCAATTCCAATCATCTGCCCCTAAAAACACTGAGAGCAGAATAATGGACCTTCTCGCCAAGTTGTGCTCGCTGGCTGCTTGTTCCCTTTGCCGGTGACGCACATCGGGGAACTCTCTCGCTTCTGTCTCCCAGGAAGACTCGTCAGCCCATGCTGCTGCCATTAGTAGCCTCTCCACCAACCACAATGCAGTGTTGGCCCAAAGGTTCCCAGTATCCCAACAGGTCACAATCACCACTGTCCCGCAATCAGCTCCATCACCACGTTCTTCAGTAACTTTGTACGATATCATCACAGATACTGAAAATGCAAGTAATACTTGTTATAAAGACAAAATTCTTTCCAATTATGAGTTGGTGCCTCTGCCAAGGCGTGGATACTTGTGAATCAGCCGACTTTCCAAAGTTCCCTTTACAGGCCAATACAAAGATACAGGATTGCATCTTCCTTGATTTATCCTTGGAGATTAATGAGGTTATCGCTCTATAGAGAGCTACTCATTTCATCTATCAGAAACAGTGAAGCCATATCCATTGAAATGTTGGTTAATACGTTGATATATATCTAAAAATGAGGTCTGTTTTTTTTCTATAGCAGTTTTCTTAAATCTCGATAAACGGGTCTAATTATCATTACGCCTTCACCTCCCGTGGAGCGAAAAGGCCCAGCATATCACAGAGCACTGGGGGATCTAGCTCCCCTGCCTAGTAGCACTTAATGCGGAGGAAGGCCTGGCAGCCCCTGCTTGCATCTTGCTGTTGTTTTATTCTATGCAGCACATCGCTTCTTACACCCAAAACCACAACAAACACATTCCGTGTCTTTGGATCGCCTAGACGGTGTGAGGGGCTTATTCCGGTGTATTATACCAGAAACACACACTGTTTCAAAAACCTACTTTGAATATACCCCTGCTGATTGGGGTTATTAAAAGTTCACTTTGGTGAAGCAAATGCACTTTTACAAAGACGTGCGTGGCGGCTGTAATTAATCTCAACCGCCAGCGACCTCTCCCTCTCCACAGCCACTGTTCCCTCCGCAAGTTACCCTAACCCTCCCGGGCCCAGAGGATCAACAGTGGAGGCTCTCGCATTCTCCTTGCCGTCTACATGACAAAAGGACTGGCAGTTGTCTGGGAGACTGCCTTTCATTAGCCATGTGATAAAAAAGATGGATTCCCTGTTTCCCCTGTGCCTCTCCCCCAGTCCGAGCCTCCCCCCTCCCTTTCTGAAGCGTCGGGACAAGCTGAACTCCCGAGGCTTCCAACCACCAGAGGCCTGACCACCCTCCCTGTCTGCGCTCAGGCCAGAATACCAATAGGGTTGTGGGGCAACTGTGAAAAATACGTCCTAAAGGCAGCCTTGTTATTCCTTGGTGACGCCGCCAAGCTAATATTTTCACAAGGCCCGAAAATCCTAAGGATCAGCACGTCACAGTTGGCTGAGCAGACACTCGTGCCTCTCCAGGTCACTTTCTGTCTTGGTCCAGCCCCTCTTTCTTTTTTTCAATCAGTCGTTGTTTTCTCATTGGGGGGGGTATGGGGGTGCAAGAGTGAAGGTGTGCACGAACATATGCTTTGTGTGCTGCTGACAACTTTAATTTACAAAAGTTTGAGAAACAAATGGATGTTTCCGGAAGTATACCACATAAAACTAAACTTATATGCACATGTATGCATACATGCATGCATCCATCCATCCATCCATCCTCTAACTGCTAATCCTGGACAGGGTCACAGGGATATATGTATATCATAAACAGTAATGCAAATCCAAAATGATATCTGGAACATACAGGAAATCAAAGACTTTGTTGAAAATGTTTGTTTCTAAAATACTTCTGTGGACCTTAAAATTTTTATTAAATAGCTGGGGAAGGAAAGCCTTACTTTTTATAATATGCCACCTGACGTAGAACAGACACAGATGAGAAATTGCAAGTTTGCAGGGAAATTGTTCCGTTCCGTTTTGTAAGCATGTTTGTACCAACATGCGGGTGTCTTTCTGTGCATGTCTGTTATTGATTCAAGCTGTTTCTGAACCGAAAATCAAAGCTCTTCGTTTTTGTTATAATTGCACAGCATCAGTAACACCACCAAGCATTTTTTTTTCACAAAGCGTTTTTGAAATGTATCTAAAAATTTCACGTGAATATCACAGTATCACAAAATAATGTGCTATATCCTGATGTCTAACAAAGTGTGCAGCTTTTAAAGAAATTAAGTAACTTTTTTGCTGACATATTGAGCTTTGAGTCTTAAAGTGTTCCTTGGATGACACGGGCAGGGTTACCGCCTAAGCATGGGTATCTCCTTACACAAAGCTGTCAGTGAGGTTGGGAAATAATGCTCGCATCATATTACGGTAGCTTCTCTTCTAACAAACCTACCTAATAATTATAGACCGGTCCCGAGCGTGAGCACTTGCCTGAGAGAAACAGGACATCTTCTCAATAGGTGCGTGTCTACCTAAAGTATGACCTCAGGCCGGTAATGCCAGTCAAACACCCCATCCGCTTAGAGGACGTCCTCGCAGAGCATGAAGACACAGTTCATCTAATCTCACCTGAAAGCCATTATACCATGTAAGGAGTTCATACATTTTTGATAAGGTTCCTTGTCAGGCTTTAACTGCCCCCCTCAGCTTTTCAAGTTTTTAACTCTAACATTATTTTACACTTCCTCATTTGTTGCAGCTGCCCAGCAGTCCTTCCCTGAAATCACTCTGTGAGAGGAGCGTCCGGCAAAGAGAACATTTAATCGCAAGCAGACGTCCAGAAGTATTCATCAGAAATCATAAAACACCCCTGCGAAAGGGAATTTGTCCGAAGTCAAAAAGAGACGTTTCCTATCGACAGGTCCTTGATGTAATGCCACATAAATCCATCACTATAAGTTTTGGGGACAATGGAGACACAGAAAGCCGACAGAGAAAGCCCCTAAGGTTGAGTAAGGCTGAACAAAAAGAGACGTCCAAACAGAGTACACATCTATTTAGACCCCACACGGACCCAGCAGGGGGGGGGGAGGCGACCCTGGGAGACAATGATCTGACTGAGCACAGACAAAGGTGGATACAGAAGCACATCCCTGACTACTGAGGCTCACCCGCAGGACACATGACACAGGAAACAGGACATTTTTTAGCAAATACAGGCTAGCTAATAAATAGCACCTTGAAAACAATCCCTTTTATTAACTAAACTTAAATAACCAAAGTACATTATTATTCTTTGGTTTTTCTTTTTATTTATGTTTATTGTTGTTGTTGTTGTTGTTGTTGTTGTCATTGTTATTATCATATCAGGGGCCTGTACTATGAAGCAGGGTTACCGGCTTATCGGGGTAACTTGTCGGATTTAAGGTAGTCTGGACAAAATGTAAGTGAACGAATATGAAGTCCATTTAAGCTGTGGTACCTTAGATCCGACAAGTTACCCTGATAAGCCAGTAACTCCACTTTGTAGTACAGGCCACTGGCTAACAACCAATAAACATACTGAGAAAATGAAACACTCAAAGTTAATGAGAAGTAATTGAGAAACACCAAAGAATCACCCAGCAAATTTAAAGAATTTTATTGAAAATAAAACATTAAAACACGACAGGGGTTGTTGCACCAGCACTCCTGAACTGCATATTTCAGCATCACAAAACAAAAAGTTACAGACAAAGATAAAAAACAAACACAACACGCTCTCAGGTATTATGTATACAGGACATAGGACAGCAGAGTCTGGTTTGGGCTGCGCTTTAGGGAGAAGTTGTTCATAACAGTCCTTTGTGTGTACATACTGAGTCACGAAGAAGGAAAACATCTTTTTATTTTTTTTTTAATGGAGCTAGAACATTATTCATAATCAACATCAGCTTGGTGACTGCCGATGGTTCCTTAAAGAGACCGCAACTAGTGTGTCATGCAAAAACATATGTAAAATGAGAAATAAACAATGCTGTTTCTCCTAAGGAGGTGACTGCGGCTTGTTCTCATATTTTGCTACCTTTGCCAACAGGAAACAGCATCCTCTGCACGTCAAAAATTTAAGCACACCTGTTGTTCTATACTCCAAAATAAACCAGATATAACAGTTCTCACTTCTCCTACAGCAATGGATATTACCCAATAAATATAAAACATCCCAAAGACCTAATGATTATATTCCAATACCTTTATCTAAATTCTCCAAAAAATAGCAAAGCTTATATTAATCACTAGAGTCCTAATTTTGGTCTTTGCATCCAAAAAGTAGCTAAATTTTAATGTTTTGTATGTGAGCACTTACCTAAGTCCACTTCATTAAGGAATTTATCTTTAATTGTATGTTAAACAAATGAGATTATTACAATAAAACTACTGCTCAGTGATCAACAGAAGCTGCCTTGCTGTTTTATGCTTTAATATCTGACATGCGATTATCTGGTCTGAACTTAGAAAAAAAAAAAAAAGAAATCAGTACAAGCATTTCTGGTAATAAAAAATCCTATTTTCTTCTGTTTTGTGTGCATAGTAGAAGAACAGTATCATTTGAACCAGTTTACTTCAAAAGCAGGCAAGTCCAAACAAAAACAAGCTTCATGATTAAGTCACCTTAAAACTATAATCATTTGGCACATAAGTTTCATCTATTTATTAGAGAGTTTTATATTTTGTTATAGATAAAAACACTTAACCTGTTATTTCCCCAGTTGCCTGTTTGAGTCAGCCTAAGGGATCAGAATTAGTTCCAGTCCACTAGATAAGAGACAGTTAGGAATAATGCCTGGTGCTCAGTGATACCCAACTAACAATCAGGTCTTTATAAGACATATGTAAGAAGTACGTATGAAGATCTAGCTTTTATTGCTTCCTGTTTCTTCTCATTACCTGGCCTCTGCTTCCCATTATCTAAGGCATAAAGAAGCCCAGAAAGAATGATCTGACAGATCAAACAAAGCAGAATTGATGTTCATCCATTTTTTATCACCTGTGTTTAATTTCTACACAATGCTGTATGATTTTGTTGACTGTTGTCAAGTAGGCATAACTATCAATCATGATCAGAAATTGGAGGTGAATCAACGGTGTCTGAGCTGCAAGAAAACTGACGAAAAAAACACGAAACCTTACTGCGCATATTTCTAATATAGGATCATTTTCCAAAGTCAGAATTTGATGCTTTTTGTGGAAGCCCTTATTTTAGCATTCACAAAGTCTGACCAAGTGTTAAAGTTTTGAAAATGTCACATTGCTGTTCGCTGTGGCAGTTTTTGGCCTGTGTCGATGTTGCATTTTCAGATTCCGTACAATTTGCTCAATGTTTATTAAGGGTTGTTCAAAGAAAGCTACCATTTGACAATATTTCGAACATGACAGAATCATAAAAGGTTCCACACCTCTGCATTCTAGGCCAAAGTTTGGAATGAAAGCTCAATGTCTTTAGAGGTAAAAACAGTCTGTTCACTCTTTAAATGAGTTGATTCTTCCCTATATCACCTGCTTCCAGCTCAGGAACAGAGAAGACACCTTATTCAAAGCATGGATTCGATCTTACTGCTGAGATCACCATTAAGGGAGTCTCCAAGGTCGAATAGCTGGTCGATGTTAACGGCTGAACTGCAAAGAAAGTCAGCCCGTTTGTCCTGCCCCTCTTCATCATCCTGTTCAGGCCAGGGACTCTGCAGGAAAGCGGTGGTCAGAAACGTCCCCTCGTCGAAATCCAAGCTGCTCTCCTGCGTCTCGGATAAAACATGGCTGCTTGAAGCATCACCAGAGGTCTCCAGAGGGCTCCACTGCTCTGGACGGCCAATATGTATGCCGTGTATTGTCAGGTCCTCGTCGTGCTCTATGGGGCTCAGCTGGCTGGTGCTGTCCAGGATGAGGTCGCCGGTCAAGGCTGAGTCCAGCAGGGCATCCCAGTCAAAGTCCCCCTTCAGAGATCCCAGCTCCTTCTGCTCGTCAGGAGACAGCAAGGGGGAACTGCAGCGCCGAAGACCTTTAACACCCGTGATCCTGAGCTGTTGGGCTTGCTTCCTCTTGGAACCACACCTCTTTCCCGTGCCGGATGTAGCAATCTCCCTGTTGGACGGGTCCCAATTCTGGTCCACTGCCGTAGCCGCTTCAAAGTCCCGCAGCAGCTGTTGAGACTCTGGGCTGATCAGCAGCTCACTGTGTCCAGGAGGGAGGGGGCTGGATAGCCCCAGAGGCGCTGCTCTCACCCTGGCCTGCAGCACGGGGTTGATCTGCACAGGCGGATGCCGATGCTTCTTGTAAACGCCGCTCATCAGTCGGTCTGCATACTGGGGGTCGATCTTCCAGAAGCCTCCTTTTCCAGGTTCATCCTTCTGCCTTGGGACTTTTATGAAGCACTTGTTCAACGACAGGTTGTGCCGGATTGAGTTCTGCAAAGATTCGTTGAGAAAACACCAATTGATGACAGTAATTAATGCGTTCTCCTGAAGCTCAAAACAGTCAAAATAAATAACATTTAATCGTTCTAATCATGAAAGCAAAAATGATCATGAAAGTCAACAGCAGATGTTTCTGTAAGAAGTACAGACTGTTACGTTTCTCCGACTCACGTTAACTTATAAAGACTATGGTCGTCTTCTACAGGTTAAATATTACTGAACCTGTGCTTTGGTTTAGAAAACCAAAATTGTGTAGGAATGCACCTAATTAGTCTTAGCAAAACGTTACAATAAGGAGGCTAAATAGATTCAGCAATGATTTATCAAGTTCCCTAACCATCTGGATCCGATTGCTTTAAACTATAAAAACATTCTCTTAACATTAAGCTATCACAATATAACCCTTCGCTTCTTTTAGCCCAATTAACTTTTTTCCTGTCTGATTATCTCTCTGCTGAAGCAAAAAGGCAACAACAAAAAAAAATCCAGAATACTTATTAAATATGATGTCAGAAAGTGGTGAATATGGATTGGCTATGACTGGCACAGCTGTGATGGCTGATGTGAATGCACTTGATTACACACAATGCTTCAGTCCTAACACTTCCCAAATATGGCAGCTCGCCCAGAGCTCTTGAAAATATCCAGCCTAACAAAAAAGTCTGACTCCTTCCCGTAAAACAGAACCGTGCCCAGCTGCAACTTGCCCCCCTCCCCAAAATACACAGAGCTCACCAAGGGCTACATCAACTGCTGCAGGGAGTACTTCCCCGCCTGGCATGTTAAAAAAATAAGGAAGGAAGAAATTCTGGCATGATTTTGATTCAAAAGAGCTCCAACTCATCTGTTTGACAAATTGCAAGCTTATAGTGTGTAATGGGTGGCCAAATGTATTCTATCTAATACATACTCAACACTACTGTTCCCTGTCTCTGACTGTATTTGTGTCCACTATCTCTCACAAATATAAAGTAAAACACAGTCAATAAATGACAGCTGTACAGTTCAGAAATCCGTATAAATAAAACAAAAAAACCTGGGATCATCAAATACATCCCACTCACCTGCCAAGTGGGATCAGCATGGCGGAAGTAGCAGAAATTGTCTGTGATCCACTTGTAGATGCAGGAGAGCGTAATCTTGGTCTTTTTGCTGGCCTGCATCGCCATGCAGATCAGCGTGGCATAAGAATAGGGCGGCTTAATGTGTGGGTTGGTCTTGTAGTCTACCTCCTCTGGGCTGTGGCCATAGGTGGTGAAAGCGGACGAGGGGAGGCCCCTGCAGAAGGCCGCAGCTGTTGGCTTGCCCGGGGTGTGTGGCATGCCCATGGATGCCGGATCTGCTGCCATGGGAGATGCGGGGGCCTCAGATCCCACTAATCGCTGGTGTCCGTAGAGGCTGTGGTGCTGGGCGGACAGGGGAGCCACCTGGCCTCCGCTGGCATTGATGATGGAGAATTCCTGGAGCCACTGTAGGCTGGTCAGGCTGTCGTCCAGGTTGACCGAGCCTCCGCAGCTGCTGCCGGTACGGCCCATGTTCTCGTCCCGCTCCTCCGCCTCTGCAGCTGCAGTCACCACCACCTCCTCCAGGCCCATAGAGCCTTCGAGCCAGGAGTCTGCACTGCTCAGAGACATGACCACTTCTCTCTCCTTCCCACCAGCTGTCTAACTGCTGTTGGCAGGTACAATGCAAGAGCTAGCAAAGACCTGACAGCAAAAAAAAGGACAGTAAGGATACATATATGGCCAAATCTCTAGTATATTTCACTCCTGCCCATCGTATATCAGTTGTAAAATACTTAATTAGTATATTAACTGGGTAAACCGGATCTGTCAAATCTAAAACATTGTTCATTGAAAAGAAATATTTCATTATGATTATAATTCAAATGTTCAAAACATACACTACTAAGAAACAGAGTCCCGTGTCGCGAAGACTGAGGCAGGGTAATATGCAAGCCCTCAGACGGTCATAGAACTTTCCTGAAATTCTCGCGGTCGCTCTCAGAAGCTACAGCTGCAACATCAAGCAACGGAGATACAGGTACCGCTTTTATTTATATAGGCCAATTTGAAATTAATTAAATTAATGATATTTTTGAAAATATCGATAATGATTGTATTCACTACAGAAAAAGCTACATATATACAATTTAATTTTCGTGTGTGTGTGTGTGCGTATTATAAATTGCAGTACATCATGCATATTAAATGATATGACAATTTGTACATTTATGTATATTGCATACTAAATGTACGCTGCTTTTACGTTAACATTCAATAATTGCCATGCAAATATTTTTTAGTAGTATTATAATAAAATATTCTTATTAGTACTGAACAACTCACCTCCGCAATATGAAAGAGAATTATAAATATTTTAAATCCTTGACAAAACTCCTGATGCTCTACGTTGATGAAATCCTTGCACATACACCTGCTACCCTGCTCTCGCTCCCCTGTAAAGAAACCCAAAGTAGGCAGTTTCGACCGCTTCGCAATGTTGTGTCCGGAAATTTGGTATCTTGTCAACGGTGGCAGCAACAGGAAAGCTCTTGGGGGCAGTTTAATACCTGCACCAAGAGGTTTGCCTGAACACCATAGAAACGGCACACCCCCTTGTAAACAGCTTCCTCGTCTCCCATTGGCCGAGGGGTTGCTATAGCATTCCATTTTAATCATTTTCTCACTTCGGGTTTGACTACCTCAAAGTTAATTCAGACTGATAGTAGAGAAAGGAGTTGGGGGTGGGGTGGTTTTCAGGGTGAACTTTACCTTTTTTTTCATGCAAATCAGTTGTATATGTAGCCAGGCAGTCGGAAGGATCGAAAAAATATCTAAAATGATGCCTTGTGATGATATACTATAGTAACGTTATAGACGAGCTCTTTAAATGACTGTCCTCATGACTCCGCATTTCCGCGTGCCATTCTAGATAAACTGGGACTTAAGCCCCACAATGTTGAAAATGCATCTGTCATCAGCCAGACATTGGAAAATATTTGGTTGGATGAACGAATTCTGAGAAAAAAAAGGATACGTTTTGCTGATGTGAACATGGTGGGTCACGTAAAAGCATTTGCGTTTGCAGAAACGATGTCTATCTGTTTATTTGCCATCCATTACTGAACATTTTAGGTGAAAATGTTATCTTAACATACTGCAGGTATCAGCTGTTAAGCAATGTAAATTGGACGATATATTAAGAGTTTAGCTTGACTTTCATTATCGCACATTGATCAAACTACCTGTCAAGTTCAATATCCATAGGCAAAGGGCTATAGAAATTCTAACTATGATACCACGCAATTTTTATTTAGTTTGCTACCAGTTTGCAATAGATGCACCAATTAAGTGAATAAAGCTGCACAAATAAATAAATAAATCGTTTAAACCCAGGTGACCTATTATTTAGCCATGTTTTGTGTGCTGTTCAGCAATAAGATTGTAAACAAAGCCGCTGAAACGGGAACTAAACGAACTTCTATCATCAACCTCTTAAACCAAAAATAGTTTTCGTTTGTTTTGATAACACACATTTTAATTGTATGATTTTTATTCCAAACTGCGTATTAATGGATACAGCTACAGTAGTAGCAGGCGAATAGCATATAATTGAAATGTAATTCTTCAGACTACAGTATTCAAACATGTTAAAATCGCAGTCTTCAAAATACCACTTCTAGAGACGCATGTCTGAACAATGTGCATCATTTGCGTCAACAAATAACGTGATAAATCAAAAGAAGCGTTTTTGCCCAATCCGTGATATTTAAGATAGTCCCCAATTATAAAATGATTTTAAAATGACAAGAAAGCAGAAATCACAATTAGGCGGCTAAAATGGTAGTCATTTATGCATCGATGATCAATTTGGCAAACGAATTTATACTGGGAAAAAAATGAAAAACGAGCGTTTAAAAGGTTTATTTTGTATATCGAAATTGAATAAAATCAACCAATTTCCTATTTCCCTAAAGATAACATGACAGAGACAATTATTCCACTTTAATTGTTCATATAGGATTGTGTTTAAAGACAACTGGAAAAGGTTATGGCGAAGTACTGTAAATGAGTAGTTGGATAATAGCACAGTGTAACTATAAGACAGTCCTGGATAAGACACATTCTACTCACTGGACTGACCTGGACTACCATGCTCACCACACTGGTCACATGCACTGCGGTTCTGGCCAAATGAGGAGTACTGCACTTGGTATTAGTACTGCATTAGCGTTCCTTTAAAGAGGTACACTGCTTTTTATTCATTGTACATATTACCATCCAGTATAATAAACATGTTCAACAGCTAAACACATAACGTCACAATGACAATAGTAACAATAAGTTATGCTAACAAAACATAAAAACTAAAATGCAAATAATATCAACTTCACAAATTTTTATGAAAATGGGTACAATTCATTCATGTATAATCAGCACAAACATGTCAGAGTGAAATACCTGCACCTTCAGAACAGTCAAAGTCTGGTATTTTCTTTTGGATGGCAGAGGGGGAAAAAAGAGAGGTGCAATTTAACTAAGAGTAAGTATGCGTTGGATGTTGGGGAGCGGGGAGTAGCTTATCTGTGGTGTTGGATAGAAAGATATCCGCGAAAACTTGTCACCTTCATTGTAACAGCACAGGCTGTCCACAGAGCTCTTACGACGTCATATTACACAGCTGATTCATTGACATTTAAATGGCACAAGGAGACACACCAATCACCTTGTGAAGGAACCTCACATTATCCTACAAGTAACATTTTTGGAGCAATAAAAACAAAACAGGCATTCTGTGCAATTCCCATACTTCAACGATGCTGATTCAGTGACTCTTTGGCTCCACGTCCACATATTTGAGAAGACAGACAGAGAGCACCATGCATGTTATCTAAGAACTGTGGAAAGCAGGCACCTATTCCCCTCCAGTCATTTCTCATGTCAACCCTTCTCATTTTTCTGCCATGGGTAGGAAAAGAGGAATGGTCGACATCCATAGCAACACAGCGTGTTCACAATGGGCCGCTGAATTCTCATTGGAATTAACGTTTCGATCTGGCATTGCTTTCAGTGTCCTTGGGTATGAGATGCACATCAAACCAGTGTTTAAAAATATATATATATAAAAAAAAAAACACACAGAGCCACGTGCAGGATCTCTCGTAACCTGACGAGAGACATTCCAGTTAGCAAGTTCAGGAGAGCATCTCGGACTGCAATAACCCACTTTGTTGCAAGGGGGGGGGGGGGGGGGG
>JAODJW010000094.1:11330713-11373618 GCA_026777045.1 Hyperopisus bebe
AATATAATGTGAAAAGTATGAATATAATGTGAAAAATGAAGCAGAGGCTAACTGCGGCTCCACTAGGGGGGGGTTCTGTACTCAAGTTGACAGCAACAGAGCTATAGAGGATGCAGAGCCTTCTTATTGCTTTAGTGTTTCTTTTGTGTACTGAACTTCTAAAAGCCAGAAGGGAGGCCATAGAGTCACATGAACAGAATGCTGAAAAGTCAATGGCGGAAATGAAACTGGGCAGTAAATTTTCTTTTACCCCTAGTTAGGACTTCGACACCTTGACGCGTCCCATTTGTCATGAAAAACCTTTCATTTTTCCAGGGTCTTCCAGCTTTTTATATTACATCTCATGTATCAAAAACATAAATAAGTTATGTAATAAATTCAGATGGTGTGGTCGGTTGTAGAGTTGGACATGCATGCAGTTCTCGGTGTAGGTTAGATCCTTGAGATCTGTAATATGGACATTATTTAATTGCTTCACATACGCAACTGACAAGGAAAAACAATTTAACGGAAAAGTGTAATATATTAAGTGACTTCATTGAAATGCATTTCCTTGGGTCCCCCACACGTTCTGGGAACATTAAAATTTATCACACAAAGAATAGTCCTTCAAGCCATGATGTCACTGACCAAAAGTTAATAGACTATTGTCTCTCCCACTTTGGGGGTTGGGTAGGAGCAGCCATGCAAGGACTATCATGGAGATAATTCCATGTCTACCTAAGGAAATGACTGAAGACAAAAAGCATGACCGTGACCACCATCCTCTTGTCCCTCCGTGGAGGACATCAATCTGTCAAGCCATCATATTTAACTCATTAGTTCCCAGGGCAAAGGCTGATGCCTGTTGGTACCCTAAATCAGAGGCCCACAGGGTCGTGGTCTTGGTGGGGGGTCAGACTTGTTGAGGTCAATCCAGAGTAGAAAAGGAAAAAAAAAAAAGGCAACTGTTCCGGGACTGTCAATGCAGAAAATGGACCAACAGCATGAAAAAAGCCAAGGCCATTGGGTGCTTCTATCATCAACCTCTGATCCAAGAACCTGCCTTTATTTTACACAAACACTTTCAATCTTACACCCTTTTGAAGTTAGCGAGAATACTGTACTTTTTTCCCCTTTGGAACATTTGGCCCAGGTTCCTACTTAAATAGACACTGTCCATCAAAGCGTAAAGGTTGGCCTGTGGGTTTGGGGGGGGGGGGTGACTGGGGCTAAGAGGTTTAGAGTCGGGGCGAGTTATATAGCGAGGGGTCCATGACAGGGTGAGCTGTCGGACCCTTTCTCCTCCAGGTTAATGTTGCTCGTGGAGACATGCTGAGTCAGGGCTTGTCGTCCTTGTTGGCTGAATCCCAGGTACAGTAGGCCTGCGAAACATGGGAACACAGCATGAACCGTGAAAGAAGCAGAGACAGAAAGTGACAGCCTTGTAGCTAATAGCTGCTGCTTTAAGCTTTGCACAGACTGGGCTTTGCACGCATAAATCTGTGGAGACGCTGCAGTACCTAACAGCAAAAGCACCAGTTTGACAGTAGTCTTTATCTCAAATCTTTAAACTCTTTGAGCAGTTCATGATGGAAGCCATTTCACATTGTGGCATTATTGCAATGCTGGCAGGAAAAGTAATATTTTTAACACACAGCAATAATACATCCTGTGGCTGGGAAGTAATAGGATTAACTCAGACTGCTCTCCAAGCAAATAAACCTTTAGCTTTTACACAGCTTATAAACCAAAGATTATGGTGAAAGAATTTAACTAGTGTCAAAAAGACCTCCACAATAGTAAACCCCTAAGCTACCCCCAGCATTCCTTCCCATTTTTATCAATCATGATGTGTTTTTCACACAATCACTTAGGGGGTTCAAGTTGTTCAAGTTCATAATTAAAGGTGCAAAAACTATGGACACATTTACAGAATGAGAATAGTGAGAAATTAATTAAATTTTCACATCTCATTACCTTAAAAAAGGGCTATTCATTATGTCTCTGATGGCATCATACCAGGGGTACCCAATAAAAAAAATGTAACGATATGGGCACATAGACACATATCCAAAGCAAATTCTCATATTGCTGTGTGGCTGTTTAAATATTACATAAACACAGACGGAAGAGGGGTATCACATCGGGGGGGGGACAGAAGCTCTACTGGCAATGAAACATGCAAAATAAACATTCCTAAAGGTAAAAACACCCATCTCATGCACAATTTGCACAATTTCTAAGTCTTAACTTATATTTTCACGAAAAGTGTGAAATACAGTGCAGAGCACCCCCGAGACTGAGCGCATTTTCTAGTTTGCACATGTTCTTGACCGCTACAGTGCCATACCTATTCCTCAACGTGAACAGGACACGAGTCCACGGCTGTCCGTCCCCCAGAAAGCAAACGGAGAGAGGGAGATACATAGAGAGAGCAGAGGAGGACAGAGTGATGAGGCAGAGAGACAAAGGAGAGAACACAGCACACTTAGATCACGCACAGGGACAGCCTGCTGGTAATGACTGCAGAGTGAAGATTGGTGCAGATCATGGAGGGGGGGGGGGGCGGGAATAGAAGGGGCAGCATCTCTGCAGTGAGTTCACGCATTTTCACCATGGTGTGCTTCACAGAGGTGAACCATCCCATGCCCTACAGGCCACAGCCAGCCAATCAGTTGCTTCCCCACTACTATTAATGGACAAATCTCAGAATTCATATTTCATCTATTTCTCATGGACAAGAAAAAAATATTTACAGGAATACTAGCTACATTAAGGAATCTGTAACTAAAATACAAGGTTGATTGGTAAAAATGACAAAAACTACAATAAACACATTAAAAAACAAACATTAATGGAAATGTGCTAATTTTATACCTAAATTTTAATAAATGTATCAAGGGAAAATTTCAAAATATCATTTGCCGCCTTTCTTTGAATTTGTGCCTTTTAACATCAGATATGTTCCCCAATCACGCCTAACAGTACTTAATTTGAATGAAGCATTTTCATTTAGGGGCTTCTCCAAGGTCCCCCCAGAAATTGAAATTACGATGAAATTAAAGCAAGTCACACTTTTTCCACGTCAGCCAACCAGAGCTACCGCGGTCGGGTTGGCGTAAAAGCAACTGCTCGCCTCCACTTCACATAAACATTTTATTCTGGGATCACCAGAGACAAGGCTAGAAAAAGTAAGAGTTTTATAGGTGAGATTTTCAGGTGGTAAAACTCAGCAGCGCAGCCACTGTGAAGCAGAGCCGTTAACGAGTGCGGAAGAAACGTCCTGACAAAGACGGGGCCCGCGCGGAGAAAGGAGGCCACGCATTCCATTCCAGCAGCAACTACAATGAGCCGCCAAGGGCCAGCTCTTTATTTGGAAGGTGGTGGGGGGGGGGGCAGCTGAGAAATAGAGAAATAAAATGCTGAAGGTGGAGCAAAGCCACTTGGAGCTGGCAGACACTGAACATGAACTTGACTCTGGGATGGACCGAACACAGACACCCAGATACAGAAAGTCACACGGAGAACACAAACTTTCAGTAGAGAGGGGTGGGGGAGGGGCACGATACTACAGACTGATTCCTAACGGGGGCAGAAAGATAGCAATGAATAGAAAAATAAGATTTGAGAACACAATGGGTTTTATTTTGCAACAATGTTTATATTTGTAACTTCAAAAATTGATCCCCTTTCCTAATATACCACTTTCCCCCATAAAGGAGTGGATTGAGTACTGAAATTACTGTCACATCTATGTTGGCTTAGATGATATCAAATATGCAAACCCCCAATGTTCCTCAGACTATATCTAAGGTAGATACACACAGCCTCACAGGCACTGAAGGCAATCCAATCAGGAGGGAAGCATATCACATTACACAATGCTTAATTTTTGTAGGGACTAAGTGTTAAATTTGTCCTCCCCATTCTACAGTGCAATTCGGCTCTCATCCATCCAGGTTCCCCTTCTTCTCAGGAAAGTCCATGTTCAAGAGGTCGCCACTCACCAGTGAATCGGCTTTCAGGACACTGCTCATTGTCCAGCCCTGTCAAGCAGGGGGTGTCAGACCGGCCCTGATTGTTATTGTCAAACTCTGGACAAGGCATCTCGCTTCTCCTTCGCCCACCTGCAAGCGAGGTCAGAGGTTAAACAAGAGCGGCCGGCCACAGCGGGATGGACGGGGAGGCAGGCAGCACAGAAGAGGCTGAGCAAACACGAGGACAGGTGGGAGGCCAAGACAGACGCACGACATGAGAGGCCACGCAAATGGTGAGGGCACGTGTGTGTTTGTGTGGCTGAACTAATATCCACATCTACAACTGAGAAAATCCATATCGATTTTCCAGGTAATCGCCATCCTCTTTCCATATGTATAACCTACAGCCCCAAAGGATCAAAAGTCGTCTTTCAGGATACACTTGAAATCATATAAACAGGTGCATTCAGAAAGGTCACGGGCCTGAATACATTAAGATGGCTCCCGATCTCGGCGTTTCAAGCAAATGCAATTGTGTGCGTGAGCAAAGCAAAAGGCTGCTGCATGAGCACTACAGCACAGTAAGAGTGTGATTAATGGGGGCGGCAGGGACAAACACGCAATAAGCCTCTTAAAACACCTTAAGCCAATCCCTGAGGCCAGTGTGAGGGGCCTGAGGCAAACCAAGGACGAGCACGACCGACGCTGCCCCGTGTACCACAGCAGAGCTATGAGGTACTCTGACACGAAAAAGTACTCCAGTTAGTACTCCGGTTAGTACTCCAGTTAAAACTGGCCTATGCCAGAGGGTGACAATAAAGACATACTGCTATGCAAACTGAAGTAAACAAATAATTATTTCATCCATTTTAAATTGTTTTTTGCTGTGAACAGTCTGACACTGCCAGGCATTAGATGGTTTGAGCACTATAAGCTTATGTTCAAATGCTGTGGAAAATGCATCCATTTTTGGGATGGCAGCGCCACCTAGTGAAAGAATAATTAACATGACAGGCCAAAACAGGATTCCAAGGCCCTTAATGATGATGTAACAGATTTCACATAATGACGTTATAGAGCATTTTTAATCGGATCATGTGGAACAGTGCTCGGTTTCAACAAAGCGTTTTCATTTTCAGTTCAGGGCTTCTCCGAAGGTCTGTAACTGAATCTATGTTGAAATTCAAGTAAGAGAAAATTCAGAGTCTTTCTCATTCTGAGGAACATAAGCTGCCCTTGGTATAAATCAGACTGCTGTGGAGAGGTCAGAGTTCACACAAACATGTTATTTTGGAATTATCACGGGCAAGACCAGAATAAGTAACAGCATCACACCTGTCATTGCTCTGTTATTTAGTTAAATGACTTGTTTAAATACTTTCCACAGATTACAAAAACTACATTCTGAAGCCACAAGGTAAAAACTTCATGACTGGGAAGGTACTTTACAATTTATTACAGATAAAATGCAATAAATAAAATGTCAAAAAAAGGGTTATTCTTGATCTAATCACATTTTCTCAACTCCATAATTTGGTGAATGTGTCTCAAAAATTAAACCTCAAATGGTTACACTAAACCTCGCCCGCTGCCTGGAAATCGATTTAAAAGAAGACAGCAAGGGGACATTTGGATGGCCATGGCATGGCTTTGATAATCAGCAGGAATTAAAAAAAGACGAGGCACTGAAAGAGGAAGTCAGTCTAGCAGGAAGTAAAACAACCAATCTCTGATGAGGGTTTATAGTTACCCGGATCCTGGATGGGTGAGCAGTCTTCTTCTGTGACATCATTACCCTGAGAGAAGCAAATGTCCAATCAGATCAGTCGGTTCTACACAGAAAGCATAAATCCTGATAGCATAATGGCTGTGAAAAGAATAGGGCTCAGATTTACCTCAGAGTCCTGCTCTTCTGCAAGAGCGGCGGCAAAATTTTGTTCCTTCACATCAAGGGGTGTTTCCTGCATCAGAGCTCACAATGAACTGAACTGTCACAGGAAGTGACGATACGGGTGACATGCTGTCTAGAGCTCACAAACACACGGATGCGTGGCTCCGCCCTCTCACCTCGCCCTCCTGCTGGGACGGCCCCCTGCTCTCACTGGAGTTCTCCAGGGCCTCCGCCTCAGCCCCGGGCAAATAGGAGCCTGATATGGAGGACATGGTGTCGGTGCTGAGCTGGGAGTGCTGGCTCTGTGAGGACGCCATCGACATCACGGACTGGGCCAGACTGCTGCTAACAGGATCTGGGCCCAGAAGAGACAAGCAGCCAAATGGGGCAGGTGGGGTCCACGTGCAGTCTGTGCACCCCCACCCCCCACTCCCCAAATATGACCCAGTACCAGTACATTAGAGGACTATAGCATGATGCCCAGTCATACCTTCCGGGGAGGTGATGGTGGAGGACAGGGGCGTGCCAGTGCAGGACGACCGGTCAATAGCTCCAGAGGACGACAGGGTGAAGTTCTCGCTGTCTGGTGTTACGCCACACTGGCACAGAACACGGCGAATGCAACAAACCTTCGATACAGTTGGCTACTAATTTTGAAGATAACTATAATATAAATGCCAGTCATCCATCCATCATCCAACTGCTTATCCTGCTCAGGGTTACTGGGGGCCCTGGAGTCTATCCCAGGCAGCACAGGGCACAGACCTGGGGGTTACCCTGAACGGGATGCCATCCCAGAGCACACACCCACATTGTGCCCCTAAAAGCCCGGCATTTGATTGATTTTTTTTCTTAGCATTACAGGAATGGCATGGTGGCTCGATAGATATCACTGTTCCCTCACACCTTCAGGGTTGGGTTTGAATCCCGCCTCTGCTCACTATGTGTGGGATTCTTCCTGGATTTCTTACCCTAGTCCAAGCACGTGCCGTTGGGTTAACTGCAGTTTCTAAACCGCTCATCAAGGACAAGTGTGTGTGTGCTTAGGCGGCCAGAGGCAGACTGGCATCACTTCAGGTCTCATTATTATCCAATGACATGTTTTGAATCATGAGTGACGGTAGGTGGAGCACTCCAGGGCCAATCAGCTTTCAGCTGGGGCCAGTGCCCCGCCCCTGTATAAACCCTGTGCTGCATGGCGCTGGCTCCACGCCACCCTATGATCACGACTAACATAAGCAGTTAGAACACGACTTTACCACAACACTCCAAAGCAAAAGAGAAAATCTCCTCCGTTCAAATTTTGCAAGCTTTTTAGAAGCTGAATTTTATAAATAAAAACAGCAGTCAGCACTTTCACACATAAAAAAGACAAAGTTTTACATTTACTGGAAATGTAAAAAAATAAAAATAAAAAAAAAGACGGAATCCTGGTTGATTGACAGTGAACAGGCATCTGCAGAACACCCGCAGGGGTAAATCCCAAACAGATGCAATGCTGCAAATGCTACAGAGCGCTCCGGAAGTGGGTCACTGACTCCCGCCATGTCGCTACCTCTTGCTGACCGAGCGCCATCTTCCTCCGACACGCCTGCACCTCCGACTCGCTACATGACTTCTCGTCGTCCTCTTCTGGCAGCACAGAGGAATTCTGGGAGAGGGACCTGCCAGGTTCACGGGATACATCAGCACTGGGACCAGCAGGACACGGCTTTGCCGAAATCAGCCTTTATTTGGAGAATTAAGCTAGCTGAAACATTTTCTAAAGCTGTCCTATCCCACTTGCAGGGGCGATTCTAAATTTTAAGATGAAGGGCATAAGGTCGGCTAAAATTCACACAGAAGGACCAGTCTCATTATTAACCAATGACATGTTTTGAATCATGAGTGACGGTAGAGGGAGCACTCCGGGGGCCAATCAGCTTTGTGCTGGGGCCAGTACCCCGCCCCTGTACATATCCCTGCCCACTCACTGAAACTCATTATCCAAGCAGGTATGTTATTTTCAGATGAATATAAAGTAGGAAACAGAATCAGACAGTGAAGAAAAACTCACTTAGAGCCGCTCTTCTTGAGCTTAAGACCCGAAGTAGGGTCCAGGTATCGCTCAAGGGGGCTGAGGGACCGCGCGGTGGGGGGGTGAGTCTCAGTGCCGTAGGACAGCAAGGTCCCAGAGACGTGGCCCGGGGTCAGATTCGGCAGGGGGGGAGCCGAGGTGGAGGGGCTCAGCGGGCCGTTGAGGGCCTCCAGCAGGGATACGGCTTCGTACCCGGGGGGTATGCGCTCCGAGGCCTGGGGACGAGGCACAGTGTCAGACACGGAAGTCCTCTGGGAGCTAATAGGCACTGTGGTAATGGCACCGGAGACGCTGCACACCGAATGCTCCTCCGAGTCAGAGGTCTGGGACGTGATGACAGGATTGAATCCTGTGGGTGACAGCGGACTCAGCTTCTTCCTCATGGCACGGATCTGCAGCAGAGCTCGGAATGCTGAGACGAAAAAAAAAAAAACAGGGGAGAAAAAAAAAAAACAGGGGACTGACAATAAGGCCAGGAATGAAAGAGAATCGCCATTTTCCAACCGTAGGCATGGCGCTGATACTTTAGTGCACTTTGCGCTTCCTGCTTTGGCCGCAAGCCCTGCGACGCCAAAGCAAGGCATGGTGCAGAGCGGAGCCCCGCGGGTGGCGCAGCAGAAGATGCAAAGCGGGCATTTTGCAGGGAGGCGACTGGCAGGAGAGGCCTCTGGCACGGGTCCTTACGCAGTCGACAGATGGGGCAGCAGTTGGCCTGGTAGCGCAGCGTGTCTGCGCAGGCGTTGCAAAGGCACAGGTGTCTGCACGGCAGGATGAGGGTGTCACGCACGTCCGAGAGACACACCACGCACTCTGCGCTGTTGTCGCTGATCTCGTCGTCCGCTGCCTGGGAATTGATTTGAAAAAAAGGCAACGGGACGTTTGGATGAACGTGGCACGGCTTTGACAATCAGCAGGGAAAGAAAAACAATAGACTTTACCTTGTTTTCATGGCTGTTGTACTTGTTCTCGATGCCATAAATCTCCTGTAGGAGGTAACTGACTCCATCCACCTGGAGATTTCAAAGATGACAGGATAAGGGCCACATAAGTATACATTATTTCACTGTACAGTTATGGTGCTGTTAGAAAGAACCAAAAATTTAGCTAAACAAAATCTTGTGTCAGGCATGGAAGCTCCAACTTACACACATGAATTTCAATATAACTGAACAGGCAGTGGTCCAGGAGGATTCATACATACAGTGCATGAAAAATAAGATTTTATCACTAAAATTGTCTCATATAATCCACGGCTGGCAATGAAATTTATTGGTTGCACAAACCATTTATTTAATATCTTTATGCTCCAGAATGAGAGCAATCACGTGATTAGCCTGGAAAAAAATTCAACACAACCCTTTCAAAGGTCATTCTGCTGGCTTTAAAAGTAATTGTAAACCATTATAAATTGGTCTCTTCTATTTGGTATATTTCAGATTAGTGGGGATAAATGAAATCAGCCACGTCTGCATTCCACACAAATTGAATATGCAGTCTCCTCCCATTTTCCTTCGAATGATATGAAATATTTAGCACAGCGTACTGGCGCGAGCAGGCTGGCTGAGGTCCTGTTACATTTGCCCCGCTGTCCATGTCCGCTTCTCGTGTTCAACTTATGTTACTGAAAGGAGACGACAAGCACAGCCGGCATTGAAAGAAGCCATCGCCGCTGCCTGCATCTCACCGGCCTGACACCTGCCTACCCAGAATGCACCAGAACAATGACACAAGGGACTCACCACTTGTTTCTGCTTCAGAGGTTTCACACAGTAGCTGCCATCCATGTGCTGTGGAGGGAATAGCTCACTTTAAAAACAAATATTAAGGAAAGTTACATTGTTGGCATATTTCTGCTTTTAATCAGCACTAAGGTGTGTTTGTTTTTGCATCATTGAACAGTACACCTCTAAGCCTTACTCTATTTTTTTTAAGCACTCTGTTTAAACGATTCCTTCATACATGAAGCAGTGAACAGCCCCACCACAGCCCACTTCTTACCCTCTCGAAGGAGGCCAGGAGCACATGGGAGTGGCCTAAATGCTCTAAAGAACACAAAACAAAGAAATGGAACATTAAATGCTGAAGAAGGGCTTCAGCCCCTCCAGGCCCTCTCTGCCCAGCGGCTGGCTTGCAGAGACGCCATAACGGCTGTCCCATGGCTGCCTTCTGACTTTGAAGACAAAAACGAGAAAGATGAGCTTCTCACTGGGATTAATAACGTGTCAAACTCACCTTCGCCTTCATCTACCACGGCCTGCACCACCATGGGGTAGACGTCTCTGTCCATGTCAAAAACAAGCTACAAAACGACAGATTGGGGGGTCAAACTTACACTGTCAGAATAAAGAGTGCCAGTTTGTACCTTAACTTGTTACATGGGGCTGTACCCTTAAGGGTCTGCCAGTTGTACTCTTAGCTGTAGGTAAATGTACCTTTTAAGATACAGAGATGGACTACGAGGAACATTTTTGTACCATTGGGGTACATTAATTAATATTGTTTGTATCTTAGGGATGTTCCTCAGAGTCCATTTCTGTACCTTTAGTTAGACTAAAAGGTACATTTACCAACAGGTAGAATACAGTTGGCAGACCCTACACTGGGGTACAGCCCCCGTGACAAGCAAAGGTACAAATTGGTGGTCTCTTTTTTTCTGACAGTGCAGCATTTCCTTTTTGGACAGCTATACATGCACGTAACAGTCCATTCCGCTAAATGCCTCCGGTTTCACTTTCTTAAAAGCGGCAATGAGTAAATGGACATCCCTTTTTCGCATTTTAGTCAGCACATAGTTCCTGCCTCAATTTCTAGCAGATTCTGCAGTATGAACGATGCACATCCCCCAATTCTCTGTACCTCTTCGTCGCTCCACTCTGAGAGGTTGACAGAATGGGAGGGCAGACAGAAATGCTGGCAAACGCCCCTCTTAAAGTGCACTGTCTCAGATTGCAGTGAGCTGTCCTGGGGCAGGTACCTGCATTCAAACATAACATACATGGATGAACATAATGACAGAAGTCGTCATACCTTTACTATGTTAATTGCACAAACACCACCTGTTAATTTACATTTATTTCCCGCACAATACTCCATTTGCACCATGTGCCCTGTCTTTGCACTTTGTCTTGCACTATACGTCTGTATCTGTGCACTGTATGCACCTCACTGCTGTGCGTGACAGAATTTCCGCCTGAGATCGATAAAGTACAGCCCAGTAAAACTCCAGAACGTGCAGTCAGGTGAGCTGACGTGTATTGTGAGTGCGTGCCCAGAGATGGACTGACATCATATCCAGGGTGTTCCCTGCCCTATGCCTCATCCTTCCTGGGACAGGCTCCAGTTACATTCGGCTCACGGTGACCCTGAACCGCATTTATGGATAATGGAAGGATATAATAGACTCAGCGTATATTATAGATTACCAGATACACAAGATGGTCAGTGCCCAAATATCAGCAATATAAACAAACCCACATTTCCAGAAATCTATTTATTATAGCTTTAGCTGTTAAGATGTGTTACAATACAACATCAGTGCTTACAAATACTGCTTTTATTTTAAATTGATACCAATTTTAGCATATAAAATGGGGGAAAACTAACACCCCTAGACAAAGCAACCGACATAATCGCTTAATGAAGAATCAAAATGACGATGAGGGATGGATAAGCAGGCATGAAAGGACACTTCAGAAGGTCTGAGGATGAGCCCATCTCTCAGTAGCACAATCAGCTCAAATAATCAGCACTGGAACTGAATGATACTAAAGGGAATGACAAATCACAGTGTTTATCATGGCACTTTGCATAAAGTATGTCTGGCTATAAAACAGAGACAATGGGGGATCTCAGGGGCGGAAATGGACCTTTTAAGGGCAATAACAAATGAAGAAGTCTAGCTTCTGGTACCCCTACTCACATGGGAACACCGTTGTGGAACTCCTCGATGGCCTGGTAGAAGATGGTGATGGCGACCTGAGCGTCAGCGTCGAAGGTGAACTCCACGTTGTAGCTGGTGGGACTCTTTCCCTCCTCATCCCGGAGCAGCTTCATGTCCTCGCTGCACCTGCAATTCCGACGATGAGCGTTAAATGCCACGCCATTCAGTACATTACAGCAGTGTTTCCCAATCTGGTTCTTGGGAACGCCAAGAAAGTTCACATTTTTTGCTCCCTCCCATCCCCCAATGGGGAGCTGCGAAAAAGCTAAAATGTGCACTGTCTGGTAGGGAACAAAAACACGGACTGTCTCGGGGTCCCCAAGGACTGGGTTGGGAAACACTGCCTTAGAGCATGGATGCACAATGAGAAGCACTTAGAATAACACATTCATTTGTGTTATACTGGTTTCATAATTACTGTGAAATACTTCCTAAAGGACGATGACCATCTCCGTATTTCGATTTTATATCCTACATGTTCTACCCCTAATTTTAGTCCTCTTCCACCGTTAGGTGGCTTCCTCTGCCAGACTGCTTTACTCTAGCCATTTTGGATTCGGCTGCCTGGCACTTTCAGCCTACCTGGAAGCGGGTGACATCTGACGGGGACCCAGGTGATTCACACCCCTGTCACTCTGTACACTTTACAAGGTGAGAAACATTTGGAGCAGGAGAGCTCACCACACACTGGAACAACAGCAACCAAGTCTGGGAGCGTCTGACAGGTAAATGGAAGCGCTGTGTATAGCAGACAGCCCAAAAAAAAAACACACTGGGCTATTTTAAGCCCTCCTTCTTCAGGAGGATGAAAATCCAATTCTGTTCTGCTTCCAGAGAATATCTGTCAGAGGCAAGTGCATTGTCCTACTGTAAAAACCTGCCGATGTAACCCTAATTAAATTTTTTAATACTTCACATTCCTGATTTTTAAATGATCTTAATCTAGTTTATCTTGCTCCCTAAATATTCATATGTACTTCAAAGCTTCGCTGGATAATCACACACATGAGGTTTCATTGTAACTTGTTACAGTGACAATAAAAGCATTCTAGTTCTAATGATTTGCTCGCTATGCTCCTAGATATCATACATTGCGTAGAGGTGCATCTACCCTCTACTGTATCCCTGAGCGAGGAGCAGCCAGCGTCACCCACCTGACTAATCTCAGTGTGTCTTTGCGGATGTTGATGAGGCTGCGGAGAGTCTTCACGGGCTCATGGGGGGGTGGGGCAGCGTACGGGAACTGAGAACAAAAAGCAGGAAAGAAACAGCAAATAAAACTTCATCATCCAGCTTCCGTCAGAACAGATTAAGGTAATAAAGGCCGGAGGCGGCGGGAGGAACCAACAATGTGCTGATTAAAAGAACGCGCAAAATGCACGTTATTGTGTTTGTTTACTCTTCCATTGAAAGAGAACCTGTGAGTAAAGAGAGAATTAATCTCCAGCACGAAATCCAGAGGCAGGAAGTGGTGAAATCAGACCCAGGGCTAAGACCTGTGGGGAGGGAAGGTGCGTGGTGTCCTCAGCGGGGTGACACTCCTTAAGGCTTAAAAGCCCAGACACCAGCAGAACTCTAGCCGTGTGACGAACTCCATTTGTCACCATGCCATGGGCCACAGTGCGCCTCCGGCAGCCCTCTGCCACTCCTGGGGCCTGTGTCAGGCTCTCCTTTCTTTAACGAATGAAGAATGAGGTTTGCAAAAACAAAAAAAAAAATAATAACAACACACCTCGGGAAGGACGGCTTAAACCGTCTGGAGGAGGGAAGCGTTTGACAGGCTAATCCGTCCACCAGAGAGCGAAGGCAAAGCACCCTGGGAGCGCTAAACTGCTCTAATTTGGCGTAGCAGCAAGCCGTGTCCCGGGGTGGTCAGGTGATTAGCATGTTGCTCCGACACTAAGAGGTGCGTAACCGAGGAGACGCAGTGATCCTGCCGCTGTCCCCGCTAAGCTAATGGGCTAACAGCCCTGCAAAAAGAACACCCCTTAAACCACAACTATTCAGATTTATGCAGCTCAACGAAAACAACAGGAATATCTTACTAAACCCTCTGTAATTAAAATAAACTGCTTCCTCTGCCACTCTGTTCTTAGCTGTCTGTGTTACTGATTAACTCAAGGGTTCAAATTTATAATTTCAAAAAACAACAAAAAAAGAGCCATACATGACCAGCTCAGGGTAGAGGGAGAGCGAGAAGAACCAAGTTCCATTTTTAATGGCCCTGTTTACATATCGCCTTCTTCCATTCCTTCTCCTCAGTAATGTTTTTCATGGATTTAATTAAAGGACCTAAAGAAATGAGAGGAAATATATAATATAATGTTTGTGCCCGCCATCCTGGGGATGTGGGTACACGGGTATCAGCAAAAGGAGATGTTCAGGTCCATGGTCTGGTGAGTGGCGAGTCTTGTATCGACAAGGGAGGAAAACAAACAAGCCTCTGGTGCCCTCAGTGGCAGAAAAGCAGTCAGTCTCTTACTGACTACGGATCAAAGCGCAGTGAACACCTGCCCTTTTCTGACGCAGGCTACCCCCACCCCCCCCCTACAGAAGCTTAACATGTGAGCTGCGTTCAGTCCCACGTAAGCCGAAGCCTAAATCTGACCCACTAACAAACTGCCTGCTTAAACTGAGAGGAAAGGAGAGCGTAGGCGCATAAAGCCAATGGGGGAGGTCAAAGCATCCAGGTCTTTCCGTGGCATTTTGCATCTGAGCTGATAATTGAGCTGCTATGGAAATGAGCAGATAAATGAAGGCCCAGACACACAAGACCTGACATGTAGACCCTTCCTGCTGCTGATGCCGTCCCACTGTACCTACGAGAGGCATCTGACTTTAAAAGACATCCAAATGCTGATGGGGTCGGGAGCATTTTAGTTTAAACACCAACTCTACGCACCGCTGTCTGAATGGTTACTGCCTATCCTCACCTCCACGCAAGAGATTCGGAAAAACGTGGGATTTCAGGTTCCACTGAGCCAAAAGAAGACCCGCCGTGTGCAAAGCACATCCAGGCTCTCATTTTGTTTCTTTAAATAGACGACAGCCTTCCCAAAGCATGTAATTTTCTCAGGGTAACAACACCGGGCGAGCCTGGGCACGGGACCGCCATGCCGTCACAGGGCCCCAGACGTCCCTCATGCTGCAGTGTACCTTATTTTCACGAAACATTGATAAAGGCGCCACGTCTTCACAAAGGAAAAAAAAAATGTCATAGGCAGCAGGAAAACAGGCTTTCCTAGCAGGTGCCAAAAAAGCTCCTTCAGCTGGTAAATAGCACACATTTCATGGGAAGAATCACAAAAGTAGGTCGATCGCATATTATTTGTTGAGTAGGGAGTAGGGAATGGAGATAATTTAATGTAGATTTGGAATGAATACAAAGCACATTAAAAGCTCAAAAGGGGACAAATTCATTTCACGCGCATTTGCAATGAGCTCTGCTCCTAAACTGAGGTCACTTCTGTTCATCCTCACCTCCTAGTTACTCACTATTGCAAAAACCTGAATAATTTCAGACCTGGTGTTATGAAAAACACAAAACACAAAGAAAATACACACGCAGTATAGGAGAGCTGGGCAGCCATGGCATGAAAACAAAAAAATCACTATGAACGTTAATTTTAGGTGAAAGCTGGATCCTTGTATTGGGCCAGAATGAGCTGCTGGCAAACAGATCTGTTTGTTTCATTGTGTTAAAAGCCCAGTGCTGACTTCCCACAACAAATCTGAGAATCCCGCATGTCTATATAGCTAGCAGAATTAGAAGACAGAGGATGAGATAGCATGGGAGGAGGAAAGTGCCTTTAAAAGCATTGCAATTTAACTGCATGCCAAGGCACCCATTCAGACAGATGCGTCAGCCTCCCATCTAATGGCCTCCTTGATAAAAAAATAATGGGACATTGTTGAGAAAGGATTTTAAATCCTAAACATTTACTAACATCCTTTCTCTAGATTCTATTACACAATAATTCTCCTATATTTCTAAGAGTAAATTACTGTGAAGTCCCTATCAGTCACATGAAAAGGACTTGTGTTAAAAATTATTCTACTGACTGCAACCCTAGGCTGTAGATCAGTGGTCTCCAACTCCGGTCCTGGAGAGCTACCGTCCAGTAGGTTTTCTATCATACCCGACTTCTGATGAGCCACACCTGTTCTCAGGTAAATGCCAGGAACAGGTGTGGCTCATCAGAAGCCAAGTGGGACAGACAACTTACTGGATAGTAGCTCTCCAGGACTGGAGTTGGAGACCCCTGCTGTAGAGACACCCCCATGTTGGGATTTGTCTTGTACTATGATCCAGGGCTTGGCAACATCCAGGATATACAAAGAATACAAATATGATCTGCAGGGTTCCCAATATCATACTTACATCAGTTTCCAATAAGACGTCTCTGTTCACAATTGAACAAATATGTCAATGTGAATCGTCTCAAAGGAAATTACTTTTTTAAAATGGATGGTGACGCAGTGGGTGGCACTGCAGGGGCTCGAATCCTGCTTTCCTCCCATGAGCGTGGAGCTGCCATGTTCTCACTGTGTAGCATGTGCTTCCACCAGATACATCCCTTGCATCTGTGGGCTTCCTCACACAGTCCAAAGACGAGCAGTTTGAATAGCATCCATCCATCCGATTTCTATACTTGCTTTCCCTATGCGTGGTTGTGGGGGTCTGGAACCAACCCCGAACGCTATGGGCTTTGCAAGATGGGGTGCCAACCAGACTGAATAACATACAGCTCTAAATTGCCCACTGCCAATGGTTTTGTGTATGGATGTGAACCCTACAAACAACTGGCATTCTATCCAGGGTGCACCCCTGTTGTGTGCCCTGTGCTACTTGGGATAGGCTCCAGGCCCCTCCTATGACCCTCACCAGGATAAGTGGGTGGGTGGATGGATGGATTGATGTTTAAAATTGAAACATATAATCAGTTGCCTATATACTTCCAGTAAATACAGAGCTGCTTTTTTCCCCCTAGTACATTTGTATTTGTCATATTCTATGTTCCAATTACTCATTTTGTCATCTGTGATATAGTCAATGCAGTGTGAAGCTTTACAAATCTTTATTAATTTCTTAATCCCCTTACTGAAAAACATCAATATGTCTTTCAGCCAGGTAGCATAATTTCACAGGGCTGTTGCTTTCAGTAACTGAACATTTGTCCTGTGTCGAGACACACTGCAGATGCAAACAGCAATGTCGCCTATATTGCAACATCCCGCATGTCTGAGAAAGCTCATTTGTCAACAAGCAGTTGATCGTTACTCTGTAGACGCCCACATTTACCAAGTAACACCCCTGCACTTAATGCACCAGTATGGGAAACACAGGAAGAAGGGCCGACTTCTGGAAGAGCAGCACACGGCTGACATCTCATCGATAACATGCGCATGACACTGCTGAAAAAGCCATTAAACTCCACAGCTGACAAATCGATGAATCCTATCACAAAAAGAAAAAAAAATTACACAATCAATCAACTGGAGTATCCTGTCCATTCGCAACTCCCACATGACCTGAGAGGCGACTTGACCCTGATGGAATCAGACAGAATGGCGGACAGGTGAAGGAGCACCTACACACCGATACTGGTCTGTTGCCCAGGAAATTCAGGTCTGTGTTTTCCCCGAAGAGGTACCCTTCTGGGTGAGTGGAGTCAAACTTTTCTCCTCCCATGATGAAATGGCTGGCAAAATAACTACCTGTAAAGAAGAGAGAGAGAGTGGTAAGGACAACGATCGAGCAAAGAGCATGTAAGGTCATGGTTAAGGACATGTAATTGTATGCTTGGGGTGTATATTTGGGGTACCGTTTACGGCTGCGTATATTTTTAGTAGCTTTTACGTGCTGCTACATTTCACTCCACCTATGACTTTTCGACCTCTGTGAATCACCCCTCTTTTGTTACAAGCAAAGCTGTGTGCACTTATAAACTGCATCGAATGTGTTAGTGCAGAATAAATATATGCATAAATGACCCTGTTTGTGATTTGTGCATGCAACTGGTCCCGAGTTTACTTTCAGTAGTATTAGAATACATTCTGGGACTGGTGCTAGTTCCCCACAGCCTGATAACTGACATCTTATCTGACATAACCGTGACATAAATGACATAACTGACCTGAACGAGCGCTACCAGCTATACAAGCCTATGTCGTAATGAAACTCGTTACTGATCAGCCCCCATGGCTGCAGTTTTTTTCCCCTCCAGATTACCATTCAGCTGTGCACAACTAGTAGGTATCTTTATGTAATCCATAATAGATGGGCCTCTCTGCCATAAGCTTTCCCTTCTGCACAGCTGAATAATTCAGTGCTGGGCTCAGGAGGTCAGGCTATCCTGTGCCATTGGCACGCTTCACCTGTGCTCAAATGAGCTTAATCTTTAGGGTGAACACATGGAGAACATCTACTTGTTAAGATATAAACCTACAGAACATACTAATTAATATTTATATTGTACAAAACATGG
The DNA here is from genome assembly GCA_026777045.1 of Hyperopisus bebe. Taxonomy (NCBI): domain Eukaryota; kingdom Metazoa; phylum Chordata; class Actinopteri; order Osteoglossiformes; family Mormyridae; genus Hyperopisus; species Hyperopisus bebe. The sequence goes on from JAODJW010000094.1 coordinate 11,349,069, forward strand.
TAGATGATTCAGTCACTAAAGCATACTGTCATAATCAATGTTCAATAACATGCATGTTCTTTAATATTTTTATTTTGTTTTTTAATTTTACCGCATCCTCCACACTTACACAAATATTTTATGCGTTACTCATCAATAAGGGGACACCATCCGGGTTTAATTGCTTTTGGTAGACACCGAGATCCTGATCCTACTCTTGATAGGTGAAGACCCTTAAGGGGCTCCCTATCATACCCTGTACAACCAAAACGAATTATTTTACACATGCGATTCTTGGTAAGATAACAATTACTATTTTTCAAGCAATAGATCCCAAAAAACAATTAACAGCATTCGACTACACAACTGTCACGGTTTCCTTAAAATATCCATAATATAACGTGAATGTTATATATGCGTTTACGTACACATGCATGCAGTGACTCGAAGCGTAGCGCGAACAAGCAGTAACGTTACGTATATAAAGCAGGTACCGTGCGCTCATATTACGATTCATGCGAGTGCTTGGTCGCACTTACCGGATTTCGGTGGGTATCGGTAGACCGAATTAGAGGGGATGTCGACCTCCTCCACTCCCGCATTTTGTCTACTTGTCAAAGATCCCATTTCCAGATGAATTTGTAAAAATATATCATAAAAATCAAGCAAGCATCACCACACCAAGTTCAACATGAGAACCCGTATTTCTTTCCTTCCTTTAATACCACATGCGACGTAATTTAACTGGTAAAATATTTTGTATTGTTACACATTTTGTTTTGCCCTATATTGGTGTTTCTATTAAACCTTACTAAATTTATGGTATCGTAAGCTAACACCTAAACGGCCCTTGCTTACTGTTTTACTTAAGGATGTAACACCACCGACAAGCGGCTAAGATATAAACCTGCAGCGGTTTTTACCGCAGGGCTCGAACTGCGTCTTTTTTTCTCTGAGCTCTTTATTATCCTTCCTGCACTTGACTGCGCCACTTTCGGACTCCTTCAGACAAAAGGGGGAAAAAAGCGCACGGCTGCGGGAGAGCTACGGCATCTTGTGAGACCTACTTCCATTAGGTTTGGGTTTCTCGGTACCCTATCACAAACACCGGCTGTCACAGAACGCCTCTAATGGCTACCTCTGACGTCAGGTCTCGGTCCAGACTACGGGGTTTTGCGCAGTACGATCCAGCTCCCGCTTTGCTAATATGACCTTCCCATCACTGGCATCGCTCACTGCAGTGCGGGACTTTAACCATGGCCGACGAAGCGCGGTCTGGACACGGAATCTTCACCCAATGCTTATCATTTATTTTCACTTTTAATATAACAATAAGGTATAGTATTACATAACGGTAACGTTTGGCCACACTGGATTAAACTTTAACGATTTAAAATATTAATGTGTGGGTATACATTACCATTATGCAACATTTCCACACACGTTCATTATAAGCTATTCAGTAATAATTATCCTCAACGTTACATAGCGCTAGCTGTCAGTAGCCTGTAACCACGTGAAAATCTGGCAAACTACATAAAAAGTCTTTACAGTCAGCTTTCTATTTCCAAAGATTATTACTGACGTCTCAATGGAATTAATGTACACAAATGTAACCTTCTGATAGCTTCTTATACCCCATCGGACCACTAGTAGACTCAAGCCGTAATTGCATAAATTAATTTTTCAAACGAAAAAATACCTACCAATGCAAAGTCGTCTGACTGTGGACCAATGATATATCGCCTTTTAGGGGCCGTGCAGTTACAGAAACCAATAAGAATAGTTCTAGTCTTTTCCGGTCTCCAATCCAGACTGACTAGTCAATGAGAGTTACGTTTCTTCAGCCTAGAGGACGTTCGCTTGAAGGCCAATGATATTTTCGTGCGTTTGAGTGCTCTTTCACAACTGTCCAATCACTGAGCTTGAACGACTTGGTTGTTGGTGGTGACGCTGGAAAATATTTTTGTTGCTGCTGGAAGGCGAGACGCCTGAGTTGGGAGGATTAATGGGGATTGCATGACCTAGAATTCGCCGACGCGTTAGTGTTTTCTCCTTTTTTTAACCGATCGTTAACGTTGAGTGAAATCTACGCGTTTCACGTCGACGATGTCGGTGAACATGGATGAACTTCGGCACCAAGTGATGATCAACCAGTTTGTTTTGACCGCTGGTTGTGCCGCTGACCAAGCAAAGCAGCTCCTCCAAGCAGCTCACTGGCAGTTCGAGGTATGTTTACATCATGATCGTGAGTGTGCTTGGTGTTAGCTCTGTGCTGCTACCCCGCTTAGCTTTGCTTTATATTATGGTGTCGATACAAGCTGCGGACACAATTTCTTCAGCCAGAGTAATCTTGCCAGTATTGTTAGCTACCTAGCTAACAACACTGGGAACGACCATTGTGAAAATAACGTGTCCACATATCGATTATCTTCGTTCTTATTTTTCATGGTGGTTGTTATATGTATTTTAGTATGATATGCCAATTAGCCCCTGGTATGGAGTAAACAAATCGTCCAGCGCTAATGGACACGATGTACCCGTGTAACACGACTGCGGTTTGGCTGCTGACTAGCTAATCCGGAAGACCAGCAACGGGGTGCTATGCTAGGTAGCTCCTTGTCCAACAGAATAATACACGTTTATTCTTCCGCATTGGGGATGCAGTTAGCCATCTAATGCAGGAAACCAGACGTATTTTTTCATTTGGTATGATATGTGTATACTGTTTGGTGTCTAGCTAGATAATATAACATCAGGCCGATTCTGGTCGTATATGGAGAAGTCCAAGTGCACATTCAAATGTGTTTAGAAGCTAGTTCGTAGGTGGTTCCTGTATAAGTGAAGCGATATACGTGTGTGCGGCTATCTAGCTAATCTCCAATGTTTGTTTACATTCAGTTGCTGGTTACTGGCGGTTTGTAGTAGTATCCGGTCAGTTGTTTTCCGCCACGTTTGTATTGACAAAATGAAAATAGCAGTTAAGACATGTTTTAAGTGGCGATTTTAGGATTAAAAGAAAAGTGTTTTTAAACTGTAAACGCTTTAAACATTCCAGTCCCGCATCTTTGGCAGCTTAACGGCGTATTTATGACGAAAAGTCGATCTTAAAACTCCCGGTGAACCTTAATTGATCGTATTGATTTAGAGCTGAAGAGGTTTTGCCATCTTGCTAGATGTCGCATGTAGCAAATACACGTAAAACAGACTTATTGTGGGTTTTTGAGTAGACAGAAAAATAGATCCCGTAGTTTTGCATTCTGTTTGGACTTACTGTACATGTTCTTAAGCACGACCTAAATGTAAACATTCACATTTTTAAACTTCTCAACAAGACGTTCAGGTCATTTTAAATTCATTAACTTTATTTCCAGTTGTTTTCTGTGTAGCATAATATCCATGCTAGTAGTGTACATGAACATTTTACATAGTGTATATGTAAAGTTAGTTATTAGTAATTAATAACTAACTTTACATATACACTATGTAAAATGTTCATGTACACTACTAGCATTTAAAAAACATAGATGTAATATCTATGTTTTTTAAATTGGGATGATTTAAGAATCACTCTAAGAAGCTGTTTTATTCGGTTAGTTTAGACACTGCCTTAAATTTGTTTTTAAGGAAATGTACAACAGTAAGTACAGGAATAACTGGTGTGACTTGTTTTTCATGTAAACAATACTAAATATTAATGCCCTGTAATATGTAATGAAATACATTTTTGTCAAGATGTATTCAGTATATAAGTAATACATTTGCTTATAATTACGGGGATTCTCCGTTTAGTAAGGTAATTCAGTGGCATAACAGAATTGTTGCTCTAGTAGAAATCACATTTATCATTCATAAAGATCATGAAGATCTGTTTACGTTCTACCTTGAAACTAAAGCTGTGGTTGAGCCATGAGACTGAATTTCCCCATGAGACATCCCAGGTAATGCTGATCATGATGAGATTTTGCTTGTATAACTAGTGCAAATTGATGTTGTAGTTTACATGAGTGTCATCTCAGAATCAAGCTGATGATTTTCATCCCTTTCTGGTAATGGAATAGAGACTCCTCAGGTCCAAAACCCAGTTTCTTCACCACTAGACCATCTGTTTCCTTGCTTTTTTTTTAACAAGACACAATTCGTTCTGTTGAGCTCTATTTTGTTGGACTCTTCCATGGCACACATTCCCAAACTGGAACCATATATTCTGTATATTGTACATTTACTGCTGGGACACTCATCCTTTCCCAGATACATAGAATTTCATAGGTTTTGTTTTCATGTTAATTTAAAATGAACATATCTGATGTAGTACAAGTATGATAGGTCCCCAACTTTATATAAGCCAGTAGGGTTTAAATTCTGCTTCATGTCTCTTTTACCTTTTAATGTAATGTCTTGTAAATTTAATTGCATTTTCTGCACCCCATTTTTGTTTCATTTTTTAAGTCTTAACTGTGCTATTGCAACACAGGACACACTTCCCACAAACTGGCTAAGTAATCTTAACATGCCTTTACAGATGTGAGATACTATCCTTGGTTTGAACAGGAACAGCACACTCCCCCTTCATCTTGCTTAATGACTGAGCGGCATGCAAACATTGAGTCATACTCAGAGGGAGCGCCACATCAGACTTATTGCCGTTTCTGATCACAGTAGTTCATGTTGAATCATGAATGGTGGATAGTGTCCTGTATGTCCAATGCAAACTCGGATTCCTTATGACCCTCCCTTATTTGCTTATTTGGTTTTTCTCCTTTGTTTTTAGTAGCTGACAAGTATTGGCAGACGACTACATGCTTAATCAAGATGTCTTAATAGTCTTGGGTTTTCCTTAAGCTCAGTTTTGAGAGCAGGGTGCCCCAAGTGATTGAAGTGGTTTTATTGCTGGGGCTTGTCTCTGTGCGCCACTTCTCATGCTTTGTAGTGAAGAGGACCAACAAATCATAGCATTGTTTTCAGGAACTCTAGGTAGGTCAAAGGAAGCCATTGATTCTTCTGATGAAAACAGAGCTTCTGTAGTCAAATGTATTTTGAGAGGGCAATACTGACTGTTGCTTGCTGTTGTAATTTCTTCCATCTTCTTTCCCCTTCTTCAACTCGAATCCATAATTTTTCCTTTCTGCTAGTCTTACCTTGGCAGTGAGCCCCTAGATTTGCTTGTATGTTGCACTGTTTTGCCATTGCAGGTCAGTTGCATCATATAGGCTTAACCAAAGGGCCAAAGTGGTGATTCCCAGGGGCTGTTTTTCAGGACAGCATGCATTTTCTGAACTCTTCGGTTCTGCCAAAATTTGTGGGGGTAAAAAGGCAGGCAAGGCATCAAATACAGAGGCGCCAAGACAACAGAACTCGTTTGTTTTGTTCCTGTATTGTGTGTACATTTTAAAATTTGGGATCTCTGGTTTGGGTAACTGTTAATCATCCATAGCTTACCAGATTTTTTAGCATTATACTGTTGCGAGTTGTTCTGCCCCCCCCCCCCAAATAATTTCAAATTCAGTGTAAGTTTTTACACATACGCTAGCAGGCCGAGGCTGTGAGAACTCTGAATTGTAAGTGCGCTGACTGCATGCGCACAGGGGAATAGTACAAACTCGGTGCCCTCACAGACAATGGGAGTCTGGTGTCTGCACGTTGATATGTGTGTCACGTTTAGCAGTGAGCATTCCTCCACTGCCACCACCACTGTGCGTCGTGGAGGAACGGACAGGCATTCAGCAAGGGGGGGGGGGGCAGGAAAACGGAGAGAATGCAGCGGGCTGGTTGGGAGGGGGGCCATAGTGAAGCTCTGGGCCTTTTAACTTCCCTTCATTCAGGCTTGTTACATTGAAGTGCTTGGAAGTCTTTATACATATGTCTTGGCAAAAAAAAGTGTATAATCGTTGCCTTTGTGCCCCTTGAGGTGTAAACAGTAGATGGTACATGGCTGAAATGTTAATTTGATGTGCTAGGTAAGCATGATGCAGTCTGAAAGGTATATTTTGTCTGCTTATCTAAATGTGGTATTAAAAAGCAGTACTCTGCAGTTTTATTGAAACATACACCGCCTGCATTCATTCAGAAGTGGACTATAACTCATTGTGCTTATGTGTAACATGGTTTTGCTCTTTTTCTTTCCCCTACAGACTGCTCTAAGCTCCTTTTTTCAAGAAGCCAATGTCCCCAGTCATCACCACCAGATGGTAAGAGCATTTACTTAACAAAAAAAAAAAAAGATGGACTGTTTGGAAGATAGAAATTTAAATAGCTGTAGTGGTTTTGGTGTATAAATTTCTGTGCTGTGTCCAGGGGCCATTGTTAGAGAAGCATCATTGTGAACAGTGTAGATTGTGAGCCGTAATACTGTTTTACAACTGCCTGACATGCATATAGTTGTGTGTGTTTTCTGTGTGTCTTGGGTGGTACTTGTACAAGTGTCTCCACGTGAGGGTTTGCTTTTATTTCGGGTGTAGCCATTACATCATTCTGGGGCAGGAAAGGGGAGGGTGGGGAGGTGGGATTTGGGAGGAGGGGTTTCCATGGTAAGCTGGCACCCCCCCCCCCCACCAACACACACACACACACACACTTATTCATCACACCTTCTTCTGACAGCATCTATCACTGTTTCACCGCGGTCGCCTTCGGCAGCAGCAGACGTGCACTACAGTTCTGTGGTTGCTTGGTTATTTACGAGTATGTTGAAGTTAATTTGTTTTGTCTGTTTTACTGTTTTCTTTAATCCTCATTCATTTTGTGGCGTGTGAAGTTCTGAATGTTTACTAGTGACTTGGGTCTTCCCAATGCAGTTGTTTATATTTAATTTTGGCATTTCTCTAAAGCTTGAAATTAAAGCCTTTTTTTGTCTGAAGTCTGTCATGGCGGCATTCTGAAAAGCCCCGATCCAGTCAGGGGTGAAACACTATCTTTCGTTCGATTTCGACACAAAGGCATATCTCTGAGGCTTTCGGCTCTCCCCAGAAGCTGCTGGTGAAAAGGACGTGTGTGGTTTTGTGAGGGTAATTAGGACTTGGTTTAAGTCCTTTGTGGTGATTGTGGCACGTTGGACCGAGTTGTGGGGGCTGTGACCCCTGAGCACTTATCTGATATCTGTTAGAGAGGGACAAGCTTTTTCCTAAATGCCAGACCATGGCATTGAATGCATATGAATTGCTGAAGTTGGATCTGCATGCCAGTCCATTAAAGACGTAATCTTAAAGTTTTTGAATTAAGCATGTGTGCCATGAAGTGACTAAAGGGGAAGGATAAAAGAATGTAAAACCCAAACTCGGTCACATGGTTTTGATTTCTGACAGAGCTAATTGTTTAGGCAAAGCCTCCCCCTCCCAAGTTCCTTGTATTTTCACCCATTTTATTGAAGTTTTTTTTTTAATCCTTGGCTTTGATCTAGCAGCTTGAAGGTTGCAAGTTTATGTACCAAAGCAGGTATACGTATAAAACACTGGAGTTCTCATATCATAGTGTTGAGAGTACCGAATGAGTTTTGCCTTGCGAATACCCAGTTGAACTGGCCCGTTTGGCTTCAGCCCTAAAGCTACTATGGTGACTGCAACTTCCTGTCTCGTCTGAAAGCAGTGACTCCCATCCCCCCTGCCTCTGTCTGTGTTTAAGGTTAACCTCCCCCACATACGGCATGTCAATTCTTTTCGCTCCCTGCAGTCCCGTTATCCACCAGACGAGGTGCTCTCAGATGAGGCAGTTGTCTTGGTCCAGTCCTCTTTATTTTGACTGGATTATCATGTTATACCCAAAAATGAGCAGTTGTTTAAATGCAGTCACATGTTTTTATGATGACTAGGTTTGGCTGACAGGTCTCTCAGGTTCTGTCTTATCAAGTACGAAAGACAAGAGGGTCTGCAGTTTAGTTTTTCTCTTGATAAACAAACATGCAGTGGGGGCCTGTGAAAGACATCTCTGGGGTGTGATATTCTGGCAGTGCGAAGCCGTGTGCACCTCCCCCTCGTACTGAAACATGGAGCTGTCAGCAGATCCTGTGACACAATCTATGGCTAACATGATCAAGGGGAGGTCTCTATATAAATAGCAAATAAGAAATGATTATGTGTATAACAGCGCTGTACTTCCACAGTACACACAGTTAAATGTGTGAAAAGCCGGAGTCCTGATAAGCATTGTACACTATAATCTTACCTGAAAGTTAGAGATGTTTGTGGTGCTTTTAGCTACACGCTAGAACTTTCTGTGAACTCCTGAATAAACAATCAGCATTCCGGTTTTACACCTCCGTGACCTGTGGTTGAACCTTATAGTATTGCTTACAACTGGTTATTATATAGCACAATTTTCTCAGGATAAAAAAAAATTATTGCTGAGTAAATGTGATTGGTACAGCAGCAGGGAATGCCATTGTCTGTCTGTAGGATCGTTAATCTGAATCTTTCTGATATATTTCTTGCTTTAATAGACGGGTGCTCTGGCGCTGCTTTCGTTTTGACAGCATCCAAACAGAACGTTCTATACCTTTACTGACAACCATGTGACGCCGTCAGCATTGTTCACAAGAACATCTTGCACTCGACTTTTGCATCGATTGCAAAACCACTTCCACCTTTTTCGGTAGTTTTCTCTGTGCTCTTGGAATTGTATGCCCACATTCAGCTCAAAATCAGCAGTGCTTTCTGTTTAGTCATACAAAGTGGGTTTGTCGGTCATTTTCGTAACTAGATGTAACGTAAAGATTGGATGAAAATACATCTATTATGTCATTACACGACTAGCGAACATAAGAATGAAACTCAAACTTGATTGTACTCATTTCACAATGTAAGTTAGTAATGGAAAAGCATGTATAATGGTAGTACTCTGAGGGGGTGTAAGAATATACCCAGTGGGTGGCATATTTCCTGAATCCTTGCGTTAGTTTTCTGAGTCATAAATATAGTTTGAAATCTCAGATGCTACCAGTGTCATGTATGGCATGTTGTATGTGTGCTTGATTTGACCAGTTTCTGGTTTTATTTTGCCTCCTAGTCTTTTGGTTTTTGATGTTAAAAGGATTTGGAAATAGAGTCCGGAAATGATTTGAATGACTGTTGGAGTGTCGTGGAAGACTTAGTCCAGAGGTACTGAGCACCGCTAATTTAAAATGTTACTACACTTCACCGTTGATTTAATTTTGCCTTCACTTTGCTCTAATTCCGTGTTCAAGTTTGTCCCAGTGATTTAGTTTTGTTTTGTGTAGATGTGTGGAAATGTGCTCTGTCCCAAAGTGTTTAGTGTGTTTACCCTGTTTAGTATACCCAGGGGCAGTCAGGAAATCTTCATTGTAATTCAGGTTTTGATTCTGCTCTTCCTCTCTTTCTATTCCACGCAGATGTGCACGCCGCGAAACACACCAGCCACCCCACCCAACTTCCCAGACGCCATCACCATGTTCTCCAAACTGCGGGCATCCGAATGCAGCGGCGGCAGCGGAAGCACTTCAGCGGTGGGCCCCACGGCCTGCTCCCCGCCGCCCTCATCCTTCTGGGCCTCCTCCCCGCCCAGCCACCAGCCAGTCTGGCTGCCCCCCTCATCCCCCACGGGTCATCACCTACACCATCACCACCACCTGCACCAGACCCACATGTGGCCACCCGTGTCCCAGCCTGGCAAGACCCAGCAGACGCCCGTTGTGTCTGCGCTGCACGGTCAGAGATGAGACTTGAGAACCAGGCAGGAATTCATGAGGGGATATAGGGGTTGAAGTATTAGCGAAAGCGGATGGTGGCGAGTGACAGAGACCTGTAGTTTTTTTCCATTTCTTGAAAAAAAAAATCTTTATTAAAAAATGTTGTTTCCTACATTTTTGTCAGTAATTTAGGTACAAATATCCAAACCTGGGGAGAGACCACTACTAATATAAATCCGAAAATGTCTGAAGTGTCTTTGAAACAAGGCTCGTAGCGCCTGCTTTCGGGCATAGATCACTTTGGGAGGAAAGGCAGTTGCCACAGCAATGCAAACAAGCCTGTGACTAAGCACTGGAAACATTTGCAAGACTCTGAAGGATTTAGGGCAGGGAGGCTATATCCATATGGCCTGACCTGCCTCTGCCTGATGGGGGGGAAAAAGGACCCCTTGTGTTCAGGACCCCAAGTGTAATAAGACCCTGCTGTTGCTTCAGCTGCAGCATTTGTAGGACTGGCAGCGAAAAAAAGCGATCCTGGAGGCTACTAAAGGAGCCTTTGTGCTTGGTTTGTGTTGAAGGAGAACAATGTGGACCTTGGGGAACATGAAGCCTTCGAATCGGATCATTGACCCAGCCTGTTACCTTTGGGTTCGGTTTTTCTTCTTCATGAAGTAAAGTTGTTTCGCTTGGTTTAAGAACAAATCTATGGATTTAGTGTTTTTTTTTTTTTTTTGTGTGTGTGTATGAACATTTCTGCTGAGCTCAAAAATAATGGAACAAAGGAATTTGACAACAGCCCAGCGTGACTCACTAAAAGGTCCTAGCGGACACGTCAGGATTGGTTGTAGTCCTGTCACTGGTTTTTGTTGACATGTAACAATCTGAGATTGCTTTTTTTTATTTCAAGCTGTTTTTATGGAAAAGTTTTGATGAATCCCCTGTCTGACCACAAAAGGAAGCAGTATACTAAGTGTTGAATGCATTGGTTTATGTTATCTGCGCAGAGTTTGCAGAATAATTTCACAAATGGTTAGTGGTTTGTCTTGGGGCGCTTTTCCAATGCACCAGCACCAGCACCAGTACCATACTAATAATGTCAGGCCGGATGATGTGCGATATTAATGCTAACATTGCATGTTATGCGCGTGCGATTCTTACATCGTTAGTCAGCAAGATTATGATCAGGCTTTTTCTTACCTTCAATTCCATATGCACATTATAGCACAGGGAATTTGTTTCACTAAAACATTTTTACTCTGTCACAGGAAAAAAAAAAACTTAGCAAGTTTTGCAATTTTAATGATTATTCCTTTTCAGGATTATCTAGTATGTTTAAAAAATCAGTTTAAAGTTTACCTCCACTGCTTTTGCATGAGCAATGCATGCATTCTCTGAGACAATCAATCATTTTCCTCCTTACTGTTTAAATCATTCCTGGACAGCATTGTGAGAAATTTGTTGAACTCATTTTTTGCTCTATAAATACCTAAATATTTCTTACAACAAAATTACATGGCGATATTGGGATATATTTTTTTTTACTTCTTGTCATGCCATCCTGATTTTGTTGTATCCGATTTTCCAAGCAAATCACAATTAAAACTTGGGTTTCTTCATTCGTCCTCACATCCATCATTATTACCTTTTTAACGTTATTTTCTGAGTTTGTAACTTTTTTGAAGTCGGCGGTTGTATTGTGTTTCGAGGCATGGTATTTGCATAACCAGTCGACTAAGAAAGTGTTTGCAAGTACCAAAGAAGTACTCCAGCTGGTTTGGTACTTTAGGTACTGGAATTTTTGGTACTGGTACTTGACCGGAAGTCAATGGAAGAGGGAAAGTACCAAAAGTATGGTACCTGGTGGACTGGAAAAGCGCCCTTGGCCTCTCACAATGGATGCTGGGAAAACTAAAGCAATTAGTTGATACTGTTCTATAAGTCACATTGGAAGGTTAACAATGCAGTCAATACAAGCACTCTTCTACCTCTTCTTGGTGGGAGCAGCATTTTTCATGCACTGAATGTACTGGTGAAAACGGGCACTTTGCAAAGTGTAGAGCTGTGTTGAGCACAAAGTCAGTTGGATGTTTTTAATTTGTGTGCATCTTTGTCCACTCTTTAGTGGATCATAGCAGTCATTCAACCATCTTTGCTCTGTTCTGTGGCTTTTTACTGACAGAAAGTTAACAGGAGTCCACTGAAATCTGGTGAATATATTTTTGGGATTCTTTTTCTCTCTTCCGTCCCGTAAAACTACTGAAGGTAATTGCCAGCTGAGCAGTGCCCAAGGCAGTGTTTCCCAAGCAGGTCCACAGCGACCCCCAGACAGTCCGATTTTTTTTTTTTGTCCCTCCCAGCTTCCTGCCAGACGTTCGACATTTTTGCTCAGCTGGGAGAGAGCAAAAACGTGGACTGTCTGGGGGTCGCTGTGGACCGGCTTGGGAAACACTGGACTAAGGTGTGTAGGGCCACATCTGGTAATATTTTACGAATGGTGTGTTTTAGGATTAAGATGATCAGGTATGTGAAAAGAGACGGTTGCCCTTGAGGAAGTAAGTTTTAGGTCTGCAAGCGATGGGTTTGAATGGTCTTGTGGTACAGATGTGCTTCTCAACCCCCACAGTGGTTGCATTTATGAATCTAGTAGATTAACAGTAATGTTCGCATGAGAATTAGCAAAACTGACACGCAAGAACATCCAGATCCTCTTGGTATCTGATTTGGGTTGTCTTGGCGGGGGGGGCTGTGATGCTGATTGGAGATTTAAGTTTGCTTGTGTGTTTCAGTCATTTCACTTTGTGGGTCATCACAACGGTTTCTGTTTCTTGTTATATGCATTTCACTTCTTATAGAAAGTAAAATGCATTCATTCTTCACAGACATCACATTCATCACATTCGTCACAAATGGTGTACTGCTTTCTTTTGACTTTTTAAGATTTTGATTCATGGGACGGTGTTTTTTTAAAAGAAAAAAATAATAATAAATGTGGAATGTCAGGACATCAGGTGGGCATTGGAATGCTGAACATGGTCATGTGATGAGTCATGTGAGCAGCTGTGACCCACACCAAAGTTCTGGTCTGTCATTTCAGACCCTGCTACACTAAGCCATTGTACAATCTCTGGGATCGACTTCCATCTCACAGGGACAGTAGGAGCGTGCAAATGAAACACATGCACATCTGCATTGTTCTGCTCAGAAAAGGATGATACATATGCAATGAGAATTGATTTCATTGAAATCCTACCATGACAGGAGTACTTAATTGTTGTATTATATTGATCTGATGCTTTGCTTAAATCTGACTGGTGAAGTTTGTGTGAAGGCAGCCTTTGGGGATTGCTGGAAACAAGCTGATTTTCTTTTTAGAAACTTCTCATTTGGGATGTTCTTTAGAAGCAATGGGTGTTTGAGCTGGGACTGTGAGTTGCGTGCATACTGAAAGGAACAGTGGAAAAATTTTAACCATATTGTGACCACAATCACAAAATGATGTTGTCCATGGTGAAAATTGTGACTATGCTGTTGAGCAAAATGTTCATTGTTAAATAGAAATGTATACATTTAAAAAGCGAGCAAACTACACGTTGCGGGGCATCCTGGGAAAGTTAATGTGTGAACACGACCTTAGTCACTTTGGAGACGATATCCTTTCTGAACCATAGCAACCTGAAATTTTCTTTTTAGCTTGTTTTATATTCCTTTTGCTTTGTACAGTTTTAGCAGCTGCTGGAAAAGGATGTATAACTTTTTTTTTTTTTTTGTATGGTTAGAAGGCATGCATTGCTCAATTCCGTCATGAGATTTTTCTATCCATGCGTGACATATGTAACTATGATACTTCATATCAAAAAGGAAAACATTTTTTTATGTAGCTAAAAGAAACAGCATATCAAGTTGTAGTTTTTGGAGTTCTTTAGTATTTTGCTACTTACAGAAATACCAGCACAGTGATTTTTAAAGAGTAACAAAAAAAAAACCGTTAATGATGATCTCATCCACACCAGCTACTCCAGGTTTTTCCTGTGGGCTTTCAGTTTCTCAATCCAGATCCACGTCGACAGATACCTCTCTGATATTCTCCACCACACTGGACCTTTAGTCAGTTTCTGCTTTTACAGATGAAGCAATAAAGTAGAATCAGGCAGATTTTTTTTTTTTCCTGTCTGGGAAAAGACTCTTGTGGATTTTGTGTGTCTTTGCTCTAGTTGATTTTTGATTAAAAAAAAAAAAAAAAAAAGAAGAACATGGATGATTATGCTGTGGTATGATGAAAATATCAAGCAGTTTTGAACGATTTGGTTATTGTCTGATTGATCATTTCTAGCTGCATATAAATATAAATATAGCACTGCATATTCTATGCCTGATGAATACGCAATGCAGAAATACTGAATAGTTGAGTAGACTTTGAGATGAGTCTCTTAAAACCTAACAGTTTGAAAATATATTGTCAGAGGTAACGTTCTCTAATTTTTAAACCTGATTTTGGTTAAGCAGAGAAATGTGCATTGTTAGAAAGTGGTCAATAAATAAACCATATGTTATGCCAATTACAACGTGGTTTTGCTATAACAAGGTTTTGATACAAATTGTTTGATCATTATCTAATGTATAAGCAGGAGGCTGCCTGGAGAGTCATCACTTAATAATGTAATTGGATGCTATTTTTTGTAATTTAATTTCCGGTTTTATTTCCCTGGTTGAAATGTGTATTTATACATTTTAAAATAACAAGGTACAGTATCATTTATTACCAGTGTTTTGTTTTTATTCCTTAAAAGCAGCTGATCTACTGTCATTGCAAAAATTACAATGGACCCAAAATATGACTCATGAAGAGCTTGAGGAACAGAGAAATATGATACATTTCTACTTACAATAAATAAAACACCTACAGTTAAATTGGTTTTGTATGAATATTTTTAAAATTACACATCACACAAATAAATCAACTAAGGCAATAATAGAAGTTTGGAATTGCAACACATTAGTATCATTAGAATTTCTTTGTGTATTGAGTTTGAATATAAATATTTAACCATTAACGTCACAGAACAAATTACTAAGACGTAGGATATTTTTGTGCCATGAAAACAACATCACTGCAGTTCAGGTTGTATCCCAGTGTGACCCAGCCACAAAAACTGCAGTTATGTAGAATTACATATAACACACTTAATAGTAACAGGAGAAAACATTCATAGAAGGACCTACATGTGCATGACATGCAGCACGCAAGCAGCTAAAACATTGCCTGCCATTATTTACATCTGTACTTTCATGACTAAATCCTTTTTTAGAGATAATCTTATCTAGGGTGCTCTTTGGTCAAGAAATATATGAAGTAAATTACTTTATCCAGTTTCCATTAAATGTATTTGCATGTGTTTTTCACTGCAGTATTTAGAAACATCTAACATGATGATGCATAAATTACTTTGGTAATTCCCTTATTGATTGTATACACACATATACACACAGCCGTGGAAAAAATTGAGACCGGCCACTGTATATATTTTGAAACAAGTCTGCATTTTTTAAATCCCGGTTCAATCATGGTTCTGTTGGCAGAAGGCTACGCTGAGCAGCAGGTTGCTCCAGATTCAAAATTTCTATGAACGCAATACTCAAGAGCAAGGCGAAGCAGGAGACACTGGGAATGACCAGAAACCAGCCAGATAAAGGGCAGAAGCAACTTTCTAATGCCAAAGATGACTGTTAACTTATTCAACAGTTTCTCATGAAATGTACGATGACATTAAGTGACCTTCAAAAAGAATGGGAAACATTAAGTGCAGGTGTGTAGTGCACTACAAGGATGGTTCATATTAGGCTCCTAGAACCAGGACTTAAGTCCCTTAAAGCAAAGAAGAAGCCCTTCAGTAATGGGAAACAGAGAAGAACTAGGCTGCAGATTGCAAAAAAAAAAAAAAAAAAAAAAAACACGTTATTCACAGACACCCACATTGTCCTTTGGTCTAAATTTTTTCTGCAGCTGTATATAATATATATTTGAAGTCTATTAATTTTGTATGATGTGATGGAGCAGGATTTGCCCATTCCCCCTTGCAAAATCACTCAAACTGTGCCAGGGTAAATGGGGAATTCGCTAGACAGCTTTTAGGTCTCGCCACAGATGTTCAATGAGGTTAAGGTCAGCACTCTGCCTGAGCCACTCAAGGACATCAATTTTCTTCATTTTAAGCCACTCCATTGTTGCTGTGGCAGTGTGCTTTTGGGTTATTGTCCTCTCCAGTGTAAGCTTTCTGGCAGAGAGGAGCAAGCTTTGTTTCCGGATCTCTGTATTTTGCAGAGATCCTGATTTTCCATCAATTCTGACCTGGTCCCTGCTGCTGAAAAGCATCCCCACACCACAATGCTTCCACCACATATTACAGCGGGGATTGTGTTTCCTGGCTCATGTGCTCTGGTAGATTTATACCACAACACAAATGCTTTGAGTTTAAGCCAAAAAGTTACACATTAGTCTCATTAACCCACAAGACTTTCTGCCATATCTTTCTAGTGACGTTTTGCAAATTCTTTACAGGCAAGGACATGTTTGTTTTTTTTCCTTCCCCAGTCTGGGCCTCTGCCTTACCACTCTTCCATAAAGGCCATGTTTGTGCAATGCCTAGGAGATGTGTTGATGTGTGAACTTCATCTCCAATCACGTTCACTGACTCATGCAATTCGGAGTGAAAGTAGGTGTCAGAGTAGCTGACAAGTGCCATTCTTGTTGGTTGACTAAGTCTACAAGGGCAGCTTGGCAGCGTGGCTGTAGTTTTACATTTTGCCCACTTCCATATTACGGACAGCACTGAGCTCTGAAGGATGTTCGGGGCATTTGAGATGACCTACGTTACCCCCCTTATCTCTCTTTCTCCATAATAATAGCCCCGACTTGTCTTGAAAACTCGTTTGTCTTTATTCTTGCCTGCTTTGATGAAAATCCCCATCATATTGTTGGAACTCAGTAAGAAACTGCGTATTAATAAGTTGGGAACAGGTAATCCGCCCTTTTCCTACACAGGTGGAGACCATGAACAAATTGAGCGAGTTCATAAGGTAATAGACTGCACCTGAGTAAAGTTACCGTCATAGTTACAAAGGTTATACATATTTTTCCATCTCACAATTTTGTATTTTGCTTTTTTTGTAAATTGTTGAAAGGTTTGTGAATTTGTTTCTTATGGAATGATTTACACTTTTGTAGATCAGTGTGAAAAATACTGCAAGTTTAGAATCGTAGACAAAACAAAAATAGTTTAAGGTGCTGGCTACTTTTTCAGGACACTGTACAGTTAGATCTTTTCAATAGTGATTTCAAGTGCACATGTCTTTAAGTTAAAAAGTACTAAATTTAGAGATTCTCACACTGTTTATCTGCCAGCCTGCTTGGATTCCTATACTTTAGACCTGCACAACCTGCCATCCATGCAGCAATTTGTGTTTATTAAAATTAATGGCTGGATTGTGTCATGAGTTAATGCCGGTCTTGCGATCCTGTCATCATACATGCATGAACCCAGTGAGCAAACAGGACAGCTTTGAGATAGGAAATTAAATGCGTTTTCCACCAGTCACTTCTCCCTCTTGGACTTGCAGATGGTCCATGTGAATTTCCAACCTCTGCTGGATCTCATTGGCATTATCTACCGGGAGTGTGGACACTGTGGTGTGGGACAGACGTGCTGAGGAGGATGTAGGCCGTCCCCTTCCAGAGCAGGACAAGGCTGCAGAAAAGAAAATCTATAAGGTTTGGGTGAATTTTCATGATTGAGAGTGCAGCGACATGGAAGAGTAACTTAATTAAAAATACTTAAAAATATGAAAACCAAAACTCATTCATTAAGTTTAAACCAATGAAAAATATTGAGAACGATAAAATGCTATTTTGTATGGGTATACAACAGAACTTTGTGATTTTGATGCTTTGACAAAGGCAACAATTAGATAAAATATTTAGATGTTTTAACAAAGATATCATAGCCAGGTATTTTTGCTGGAGAAATTCAGGCTAAGTACATTGCTCAAGGGTACAACAGTAGATTTCCATACAGTACTTAAAGCAGCAGGTCTTGCCCTAAGCCACTACTGTACTTCCCACTCTCAGCCACCGGAACATTAGGCCTGCACACACTACAGGACTCACCTGATTGGCTGCGATATGTCCTGGCACTGTGAGGACGTGCCGTAGTCCTGGAAGTTCCCTTGACAAGGTTGAGATTTTGTGACTGTGACCTGGTCACATTCTCTCTGCCTCTGCAAGTACCTGTGACATCAGAATAAACACAACCAAGCCCATCATTAATCCAGCTCTTTGGGCAGTGTGTGGCTCAGCAGGCTAAACCTGTGTGTCTGTAATCAGAAGGTCACTGGTTCAAACCCAGCCTCAGCATGTCCTTGCGCAAGACCCTTAACTCCCCGCTCTCTGGGTGCCCCAACAGGTGGCTGCCCTTCGTGGACCCACAGTTGAGGGAGGTGTAAAAAAAAGAGTTTCCCCACAGGGATTAATAACAGTATCACTTACTTTATAAGTCACTAGAAAGATATGGCAGAAAGTCTTGTGGGTTATTTATATCTTGAACCACACAAAAATACCACTATCTGTCTCTAATCTAATAAAATAACCCATAAATACTGTCGCTTAAAGGCTGCCTGCTGTAGTAACCTTGAGGAATAGGTCTAACCTTAATCACTCTGCTTAATACCTGTCAATAGGTGTTTTTTTCTAATTTGACTTGGATATGATTCATGTCAGAATGAATTGCTTTGAATCCAGTTGGGCTACATCTGTTTCAAAGAAATGTATGTTATATTAATGATTTTTTTCATTTTAAATGTGGCATAAAGTGGCAGCATGGCATGTAATGATCAAACTGGAAAATGTTTTTTGACACCTCCACTAAGCTTTATTTACCCTTTGAGCACCCATAGTGTTGATCTGACATTTCATGAACAGGGCATCCTTCCAAGATAATAACCTTCTTTAGGGGTAATGGTTGGCAGTCCAGGATCCATGTTCTTGACTGTTCCTGTAGTCAGACGGCCCTTGTAGACTTGTCCGTTCAGGCCAAGAATATCCACCTCTTCTGCCTGACAGAAAGACACACATACACAAAAATATCCTCAAAGGCCCGTCATCTGGTACGACAGGAGATTTGAGAGGCTTTAGCCTGAGACCATGATGTAAACAAGGAAAAAGAGAGTAATGCACGAGTCATGTTGGGGACAACACCCACCTGAGCAGGCAAAGTTGGTCTGGGTAAGGATTGTGCTTCAGATGATGACTGCATGAAATGGGTGATGTGTTGCAAACGGGTGTAGCGCCGGTTGGCTAGAGCGAGGGTGTGGCTGCCGCCGCAGTTTCTGGACACCGGCAGGTAGCTGTAATCCGCCATCTCAGGAATCCGCTCGCTGATGAATGAAGAAAAGAATCCAGAAGACAGTTCCAGATGTTTACAGCCAGAACACTCTAAGGTTCTGCAATGTCAGAATAAAAGTATCAATTTGTACCTTTGAGGATGCAGATACTAGTCACTGGGGCTGTACCCTCAAGGGTCTGCTAATTGTACCCTACCTTTTAGTCTAATTAATGGTACAGAAATGGACTCAGAGGAACATTTATATCCCATGTCAGAACTAGCATCAAAAATGTGAAGATCAAAGGGCAGGTAGAACAAATTACCACAGGTATAGCCCATGCTCTGACTCTCCTTTCTGGCTTCTAGCTTGGCTGAGTACGAACATGGACTGACTGAGTGTATCAGGATGATTCATCCAGATACTGCCCACGAGCCACTTCCTGCAGACACTTCCTGGCCCGGACCATGTTGAATGCCTTAGATAATTTCAGTTACATGGACTTTCTTGTGCTCAATAACTGGGACACTTCCTATGCTTGGACTTGCTTGAGTTTATTAACTAGGACAAGTCCCCAACCCACAGACTCCCACGGGCCACTGGAGCCTGGAAAGAAATTTGTCCATAGCCCAGGGTGTGGATGACAGAGACGTGCAGTGCATACACATGGTTATTGCTGCCATTAACTTGAAGAGACACAGGGGAAGGAGGTTAAGAGAGCCCACATGCTTGGCCTACAAGGTGTTCAACTGTGATTTGGTAAGATACTATTTTAGCTTGCAGATGTATACAGGGGTAGGGGTGTAACAATGCACCATCGCACAAAACTGTGCGTTCTGGTTAACTACGACAGTATATAAAATAGAGGTTTATGCATCCAATGAAATGCATTAATGTTAAAACAAGAAGGTACAATAGTTTTGGCTTGAGATTTTATTTTTGCAATTTGCACTAGAGTCTGCAGAGTAAGGGGAAAAAACGCAAGAAAAAATGGTTTGAATACAGCTTTTCTGTAAATATAAACATCTAAAAGGAACAAATAAAAACCGTGAGATCTTAGCTTGTTTTCAGTCTTATTTTGTTGAATATTTTGTGAGCGTATTGAACCGTTAGCCCTGAATCGTCCATCTAACTGAATTGTCAGTAGACTGTGTCGTCACACCCCTGCCCTAACAGTAGACTGTGTCGTCACACCCCTGCCCTAGCAGTAGACTGTGTCGTCACACCCCTGCCCTAGCAGTAGACTGTGTCGTCACACCCCTACCCTAGCTTCGTTGTTCCAGGGTCAGGGGTTCAGCTTCTGCTACCTGGCTCTCACAGTGTGATTTCTGCATGACATCCCCTTGTTTGCTTGCGTTTCCCCCAGATCTGCTACTTTCATCCTTCTGTCCAAAAATATGTACTTAGATTAATTGGTGGTGCTAAACTGCCTATACTATGAGTGCGTGCCCTGATATGAACAAGCCTCCTATCCAGGATGTTTCTTAGTGTTGGGCATTTCAGGTCCAGAAGCTACAAATCCAGACCAAGATTTTGATTCTACCAACCAGGTGAGTACTCTGTGACTGTGACTCCTTATGCTCAACTGGTTTGTAGAAACAAAGTCTTGGTCTGGATTTGTAACTTCTGGACCTGAAATGTCCAACACTGATGTTTCCTGGGATAGGCTTCAGATCCTCTGCAACCCTGAACAGGATGAGCAGTTACAGATGGATGGATGGATGGATGGAAAATGGACACAAAAAGCCTTATTGATTTTGATAGGCCTTGTTGCTTATTTCTCTACAGCTCTCACCTTCGGCAATGCTGACGCACTTGCTCCAGCTCATACACAGTATACGGGCGGTTGGATTTGTGGGATGGCAGGCCAGGAGCACAGGGAATGCTGATGAGCTGCCTGTGCAGGAAGGACCAGTAAGTGTCAGACAGGAAGCACACTGGTAAAATTGATGATGGCAGCACAATAACAGTCTGTATGGACTTACGGCCCTGGGGTCAACATGTCAACAGGTCGGTCACAGGAAATACAATGGAATCGCGCCACTAGCTGTCTGCAACAAGGAGAAAGGGAGCCATAAGCTACAAATTACTTGGTCATATTCTGTTCTTACGGGTTAATTGTCAGCAAACTGGGTTCCAAATGTCTCTACAGATGTGCAGAAAAACAGTGACTAGATGTGGACCGTTACCTATCTTTTTTAACTGACACTTTTTTCTTGCACCTTTTCTTTTACATCCATTATATTTACTCTCGCAGTTGACTAAAGCCATGAAAAAATTAATTCAGGACATCAAAGTGAACTAGAAACCCCCTCCTAAGAAAACCTTACACACAAGCACCCAGGAACCTTAAGAAGCACACACAAGCACCTAGGAACCGTAAGAAGCACACACGAGCCCCCAGGAACCGTAAGAAGCACACACAAGCACCCAGAAACCGTAAGAAGCACACACAAGCACCCAGAAACCGTAAGAAGCACACACAAGCACCCAGGAACCGTAAGAAGCACACAGGAGCCCCCAGGAACCGTAAGAAGCACACACAAGCACCCAGGAACCGTAAGAAGCACACACATGCACCCAGGAACTGTAAGAAACACACACAAGCACCCAGGAACCGTAAGAAGCACACACAAGTCCCACAGTGTGATTATCTCAGAGGAGGAACGAGGTGTGACTCCCTCAGGGTATCGCTCACTTCTTAAACCCAGCAGCATCGTCCAGCTCTAGCGTGGGCTGGGCCTGCAGCTGTGTCCGAATAGCCTTCCAGCGTTCCTCCAGCTGTGCTTTTAGGGGATCCAGCTCAATGCGGTTCAGCTGTGGGAAAACATGTCTAATGCAGCAGGTCCCGTAATGAGCCGTAAGGGCATTCCTTACGTATTATGCACTATATGAACAGATGGATGCTATCTGTAGTGTACCAGTGTCTATTTTCAGCATTGCTATATTTAAATTTGTAAAAACCACTGTATTTATCACCTACCTTGTGTTTAGGCCTATCTGTTGTGTATCTTATGTCTTGTATTTATTCTCAGTCTATTTATTGCCTAGAGTTATGGTCTATTATCATGGTGCCTTCAACCACATGTGGTAATGAATATTCTAATTACGCATGCTAAACCTTAACAGAGAAAGAATGCTTTAAATAACTAAATAATTAGCTATCATTTGTTTCTCTTTAAAGAAGATACTTATTCTGCTGCTTAGGATAACAAAAAATAGCCCAAGAAGACATCAGACTGGTGTTTATGTGTTAACTTTAATGGGTTAGAGCATCAAGAGCTTCACCAAGTGTTGATGGGGATGTTCTCTCTACGTTACTCGGTTGTAACTCTAACCTTGCTCTCCATCTCAGCAGAGATCTTCTCCACAACATTCTGCCAATCCTGCTCCTGGCCGCTGACTTTGCCAAGAAGCTCCTGAAACATGGAGCTGAGCTGTTCCGTCATGGTGTCAAACTGCATCCGGTTCACCTTTGACTCCAGGGCCCTCTTGTCTGCTTTCTGCAGGACACACACACACATCTACATGATAGATGACGGCTTCACACCGGTCAATTTTCATTTTCTGGGACCATTTCACAGAAATGAGGCCCACGTTTGGCTGGTCATGCTAGTCAGCAAGCCGTATCTCAATGGGCCTCATTAGGGGCAGCCCTAGAGATCCTGGAGCCCATGAATCATATCATATT
Source organism: Hyperopisus bebe (assembly GCA_026777045.1). Lineage (NCBI taxonomy): Eukaryota > Metazoa > Chordata > Actinopteri > Osteoglossiformes > Mormyridae > Hyperopisus > Hyperopisus bebe. The sequence goes on from JAODJW010000094.1 coordinate 11,371,748, forward strand.
GGGCCCCCAACACAGACCAATCCAATCACCCCTGGCCTTCATCACTAGAAACATAGACAGCAAGTGGGCTCACAGTGCTGGTCATCTTACAATGTCAATCTTCTTTTCCATAAGGTCCCTGTCTGCTTTCTTCTCTTCCAGATGTTTCAGAGATTTGTGCATTTGCTAAAGAAAGCATAACAAAACACAAGTTGAATTCATACCCCGAATCTTGTTCATTAATTACGGAATTTGTATGTGTTGATACATGCTATTATGCATGACAATATACAGCTTTATGGCACAATGTTACTCTGCCTAACTACAGTGTCTATGCATGTGCTCTATATGCCTCTCATGAATGTTGCTTCGGTCAAAACTGTCTGCTAAATAAATAAAGCAAATATGAGTAGGTTTACCAATGACTTATAGATTAATACTGATTGATACTTATAGATCTAGTATCTGACTCACACTCACGCCAAATATTTATGTAGTTCCATTGCTTTGTTAAGGGACTGAAAAAGTATTTGGGATATAAATGATGTAGATCAGGAGAATAATATTCCTTGCTAACCCTGCATCAGTCCCGGAGCACATTATTCCCCCCCCACTCACATTCATGTTAGTTTGCGTTTGGACCTGATCCTCCACTAGGTGGCAGACTGTGTCGCCAAGTTTCTTGCACTCTTCCTCCAGTTTCAGCATGACCCCTTGCGCAATGCCAGTCAGCTCGGAGTTCTGAGAATTAAACAGATAAGAAGGTGGAGATGCCCAGAACTGTCAGGGTGTAACGTTACCATAACGCGTTGATGCACTTGCTGAGCCGATGGTTCCGAGGCCTCATTTAAGAGTTACATCATGCTTTTAACTAGTTTCTATTCTAAGAATAATATAAGAACAGTCACTTACTGATCAATGCTGACAATAAATAGTGGGCTTGTCTGCACTCTACTATCTGTCCTGCCCTAGATAAGTTTTACAAGATCTAATCTTTCGCTCCAGCTTCTCTGTAACAATTTAGCTTCCCTATCTCTGTTCCAGATCGGTTGTTTGCACTGTGACAGTAACAAAAAAAATATGTTTTTGAGAAGCGGCCACTACATGTCAATCATCTGTGGTAAAATAGTTTTCCTTAAAAAATCCAAAAATCTCCTTTGCAAACCTCCTTCCTGTGTTTGGGCATCATACCTTCATTCTGTCAGTCATTAATCCATCCACTAGACCCTTCATGTAGGTCAGCTGCTCCAGGAGATCATCATGTGCATTCTGGTTAACTAAAAGGGTATATAAAATACGGGTATATAATGCCTCTGTTATAGGTAACCAGTTACCTAGTCCACCTGTGAATGTCAGGAGTGATCCTACTCCGTTGGACTCTTCAGCAAGGCCCTTATCTGGCAATTGCTTCATCCAGGGCATGACGTTAATCTACATCCAGCCCTGCAAGTAGGTCCTCCAACTTACAGTTAAAACTTGCATGGTGGTGGCAGGATTGGCACTCCAGCCACCGGAAAAAACTCAGACTGTTCCATTCGGACTAGTGTGGTGCTGAGGTATCACCCACCGCAAGGCTGCACTTGGGTTCTCATCCCTGAGGTGGTTTGTCGTGTCGTGGGTGCGGCAAAGCACTGTAGTGAGTGCACGCTCCTTACCTCTCTATGTAGTCCAGTGTTTCTCAACCCAGTCCCCAGGAATCCCCAGACAGTCCATGTTTTTGTTCCCTCCCCTGGGAAGGGAGCAAAAATGTATACTCTCTGACAGGGAGCTGGGAGGGAGCAAAAATGTGGACTGTCTGGGGGTCCCCAAGGACTAGATTGAGAACCACGGATCTAGTCAAAGTTATGATCTGGTGTTTATGACAGGACCATGTTTTTTGATAGTGGGAAGAA
>JAODJW010000094.1:11373718-11407804 GCA_026777045.1 Hyperopisus bebe
GATTGAGAACCACGGATCTAGTCAAAGTTATGATCTGGTGTTTATGACAGGACCATGTTTTTTGATAGTGGGAAGAAACCAAAATGCCCAGAAGAAACACTAGTAAAATAACCAAGCTGAGCTAAACTTCAGTTCTGTGAGAAAACAATGCCACTATCTCACTCATGTATCACTAACCTGCCAATGGTCAAGTCATGCACAGAGCTTTTTATTCTTGGCAGGTTGTAGCGAATGTTGCCCCAATATATGTCAAGTCAAAGCCGAAGTGTCTTTATCGTAATCTTCAGCGATATGATACGTTGATATGATGTTAAGATCCCAATGGTTATGGTGCAAGAAAACAATGATAAATACAATATAAATATGAATATGAATGACATTTAAAAACTGCAGACGTGCAAATGGTGATGAGCTGTATGGAGAGGAATGAGCAGATAAGTGCCCGGCCATGCCTATGCCTGTGAAGTGATCCCTCAGGTGCTGCAGCTCCGAGCGCTCAGCTTTGTCCTTCTCCACCTGGGCCACTCGTTCCTCCAGGGAGTCATGCTTCTTCTTCAGCTGGCCCACGTGCCTCAGGGCATTCACGGTCTCTGGATAGTGCTCCACCCCCACGCTAAGGCGAGACGGCAGTCTGGCGTGGGGCTGAGGTGGGCGAGGGGAGAGCCCGTCACCGTCACGCAGCGTGCAGTCAGGTGGTTCCGGGGGGGGGCCCAGCGACTGGGCAACAGCAAACATGACCGTGCTGAACAGACATGCAGGTCGGGCAGCACTGGAGCGAAATAACAGCAGATAATCCAGGGTACCTTCAACAGCTGCTGGTCCTCCCTTACTAGGGTATCCTGTAGGACATCCCAGGTGATGAAGTGAGTCAGCTCCTCTGGATCAGGGTACAGCCTCACCGTCTCCTGCACCTCCCTCTTGAATGTATGTCAGCATAGAAACTTATTGATTAATAACTTACCAGTAGTTCTCAATGTGCAACATCACTAGCCACAGATCATATAAGTAATACTCATCTAAGACAAATATGGCCTCTACAAATGGACGCACCAATACTTTCTCCAAGTCTTCCACTTGGTGGCAGCACTGTTCCAGAACGTTCACTTTCCCCAGCAGTTCATTCATGTTCAGCTAGGGAAAAATTATGCATAATGAGCAGATCTGATTTATGAAGTAGGTATATTTGCAAATGTAGATATCATAGGTCATATATGCATATATGCATGTGCATATGAATATTCACCTGAACCCAGAGCTTTATTCAGCTAGTCTATGGAAAGAAAAACTAAGTCAATGTGTTCAACCTTGAAATGATAATACTTATATATAGAGCAGTATGTGTACCGTATTAGCCCTTTCAGTTTTCTAATCCTTAATTTCACAGGATTCTTTGTTGCTACAACTGGTTGAGAGAGAAATGCTCAATGTGGCTTCAAAACAACTGCAAGAAACAAAAACAAAACACGAAAACATCCATCTGTCCATTCTGCAGTCGCTATTTCCTGACGGGCCCCTAAGTGAACCTGGAGCCAATCCCCCAAGTTCCCAGCCCCCACCCAGGAAGTGTGAAGCCGTATGTCCAACGGCTGAACCATCATTCCACTCAAAACTCAACCTCTGTAGAAATAAGCATAACTGCACCACCTCATTACAATGTGGATTTATCTCACAAGTCAGGCATGTGTCGTAATTGTACGTCCTTACCTGTGACAGCTGCCCCTGCAGAGTCCTGACCTCCTCCTGTAAGTGGTTTCTGGATGCCTGAAGTTCACTAATCTCCTTCATTAAGTCCTGTATCAGAGCCATGGACTGATGATAAGCAGAGAAGGCAAAAGGTACGATTGGGGGTCTGCTTACACACAGGGGCATTTACACCTGACACATTCATTAAAACAGAAACATCTCATGTTTCAGTGCTAAAAAAGAATTTTAAGTATTTTTGCTTCTGTTTTGTTCTTTTATCTGAGAAACTTTAATGCTAAGTAAATGTAATTCATTGTTCAGTCCAGCATTCCATGGTAAAATCAGGAGTCCTACAACTCCTTTAAAATGGTAAAAAAATATTTATAATACACATATAAAACAGTATAATTGCTATTATTTAGAAAAAATCTAAATGAGTATCAAAGAACATCAATTAAACGTTTGTAGTTGTAGTTGTGGTGTTGCTAGCCTGATGTGACTTTAACTATAATTCCATTCAGCTTGAAAGCTTCTCCATGTCCCTCACCATGACAACAGTAACTCAGGAGCAACAGAGGAGTAACACTTAACTCCAAGGCATATGAAATAGAAAATATTTAACAAACTCCTTTGAAGACTGGCTTTGATCTTGTCATACCAGGAATGGCTCACAAATTAATCTAAAAAAATTATGATGCATGCGGCTTCCAATTGCTTGAAGGCCTGGAGCCTATCCTAGTCAGGAGAGGAGATGAAGGATGCCAACACCCTGAAATGGATCCCAGTGAATCAGCGGACCAGTTCATACACACTCTCATACACAAACAGTACCTTACAGCTACTTGTAGTAGTGACTTCCCATAATCCAAACACATGACCTCTAAATAATGGGTATAGCATAAATGTGGGTATTAGTGCCCCACAATGGACTGAATTGGCAGGATCTCTTAAAACATTCTCATTAGACTGTATTTAAAGGTTGTTTTCTGAAATGTAGCACAGAACCAGAAAACTTCTGATCACAGACAGAGAATCCTAACCCACCCATAAGATTAAGAACTACTGAAATATCTTCAATAAAACCTCTTTTGCATACTGTAGGTCTGCATACGCTAAGTTCTAAGTTTTATGAACTTAGTAGTCGAGTTTTGAGATACATGTGTCATTGCCAAACTGTTTTTGGTCATTTTTATTTTTGATATTTTACCAGAGCAAGTATATAACTTAATTTTTGTGCTAATCTGATAAATAGGTTGAATATTTAAGTTTTCCGTCACTATAGTATCCAAGCATTCAACAATCATACCTTAGAGAACAATAATTTTATGTTTAAGAACAATGCTCTTTCAAACAGAAAAACGAGATGAAGCAGAGAAAATGAGTTTCCGTACTGGTACCAGCTTACAGTCAGTCATAGCACAGATTAGCTGCTATGTGTACTACAGTATATCCTCCCTACGTCATTAAGAAGGTCTGCGATTGCCGTGGAAACTCTTCACTCTAAACAGAATTCCACCTCTTAGTAGATACACTGTCACAGCACCCGTGCCACAATTGTAGTCAATGGCAACAGTGTGTGTCAATAAATATATAATCCTTAGAGGAAATAAAGCTCAAGCCAAACAGCTTAAGTGTACTACATTGTGACTCTGTTATTTTTAATGGAAAAGCTATGGGGGTGATTGTTTCCATTACTTTGAAATCCTTTAGCCATTCTGTTAGAATGACTAGTGATCCATTAACTAGCGTTAATATTGATGGTTGGGGAATTACGCTCCATGACACGATGACCACAAAGAAGAAGAGTGAACATGTGGATCATTCCACAACTGGGCGCCAGCCGTTGCAGAATAGTTGGTTATAGCATGGATCTCTGAGTCTGCTTAACCTCACAACCATAATTAAGTCTCAAGAAAAAAAACCCACAAGAAACAATCAAGGTTCTGTGGAAAGGATGAAATCACCCAAACACAACAATTCCCAATGCTATTTAAGAAGATATCAATGAACCATGTTAGAAGTATTAATATTTCTCTTTTTTTTGGTGGACAAAGAGGATTTATAAAAAGCAGAGAACCTGGAGCTACAAACCATATTCAAGTCAGAAACAATGGTGGACATAACAAACCTGCAAGCTTTTCCAAGGTTCTTGAGAGATTAATCATGCTGGGTCAACTAGGGGAACAGATGACACTACTGCCCCACCAAAAGCCCAATGTGGACCGTCTATTATTAAACAGGCCTTGATAGATGGTCCTATTTTCCTCCAGTCGGCTAACTTTCACATCACCTGAGACTTATTATTCTAGTGACACTGACAACCTGCTCAGGGGGTATTAATTAAAACTTCATATGGAGAATGAGTTGCACAGCACAGGACAGGTCTGGGCTTGAACCAGTAAAGAGGAATGTCATTAGAGCTCTAACACCCTACCCAGTACACACTCGTACTGTACCATATTTTTAACTCTTCCTGTGAAACTCGCCTATACGCAGTACATATCCAGACAGAAACTTATGACACCAAAAAACTGCAGTAACACATGGAACTCTGGACCCGAATTGAGAAACCCGAAGAGAGCCAGGGCAGAGTCATCCGAGAAGATAGAAGGTGATGTCCAGTCAGCATCAGCCATTGTCCATTCCTGGGTTAATTGCCACTGACCTGGGGTTCAGAGGCCCCCCGCTGAGCGAACTAATTAGCTGGTGCTGGAAGGGCAGGGCTAGTAGTGCACCAGAAGGTGATGAACAACTCCCTCAGCATCGTGAAGGACAGTAGGACTTTTGTTCCAAAATTTATGCTGAACTTTTGTCACTTTTGAAATGATGATGTTTTAGTTTTCCGAGTCATTTACACAGATCCTTCAATAGGCAGTTCTTATTGCTAAAATTACGTATTTATATCAGTGTCATTTATTTATATTTCATATATCGCAAATTGTAGAGATAAAAATAAGGATACAACCAGCCATAACAATTGTGGGTTTTGTTTCTTCGTCTTTTTTTTTTTATTACTATGTTGGATAATAATTTTCCTGTATGTTGCAGTTAGTGAAGAGAAACAGGCATGAACTTCTAGGAATGGGAAAGTATTAGAGTAATTATTAAATTCCTGTATTCATGCCATCATCATTTTATGAAGTTTGATAAAAGATTCTGAAGGTATATTTTGGGAAGAAAACATTCACTGTTAAAGTCCACTTATCATGTACAAAGTTCAGTCAGTGATCAGTGTTGAGCTGTTACTGTAAATACTTCTAGCGACTCAGCTCTGTTCTTGCAAAGGTGTTTTAAGGATATCCTCCTTTCTTCATCCATGTCTGTGGCTAAGCCCATTAAAGGAACAATGTTTTATTCTGATTACTCAGTTGATGGTCATTATCATAATTTAACCTTATTTTTATAGTTCTGCAGTTACTTTTAGCAAACAACAGTTGAATGGTGAAGAGAAGAACCTGTACTTGGATTTCCTTATTTTTAGAGGTGGAGATTTCAGGTTCAGAGAGTACAAATCCAGACCAAGATTTTGTTTCAACTAACCACTGTGTCACTGTTGTCACTGTGACTCTTTATACTCAACTGAAACAAAATCTTGCGTTGAAACAATGCATTAATAAACTATTACATACCATGTACATGATTATTACATGCTAAAATATACCACTTCACAAAGCCTTTGGCAAACCTATCTATGATAAACAATTTTACATTATTGTATAAAATCTATGAGATTTCAGATACTCTAAGAGTATTTGACACATATAGACATATGTTTGATAAATGTTGCATATGATATAAGGGTGCATTTAGTTAGTTGCAAGCCTGACCAAGTCCTACTCTGAAATGAGTAAGAATCCACCCTTTTTATGATGATGACACACGCTTTGGTCTGTTTAAGTGGTATTCAGGACTGCAGGTCTGCAGAAGGAGATACTGTTGTTATGGATGCCTATTGTGTGTGGAGTGATTTACTTGTGTATATATAGTAACAATGCTCTAGATATGGTGCAAATATACCATCGATTGAATCTGGACTCCTTACTGATACTTGGTGAGAAGGGTTGGGTCATCTGGTCATAAAACATGAACTTATCATTCCTGGTTTGATGTGAATATCCAAAGCAAATACAATTATTTATAGTCCTGACTAAAACAAGCATTAAGGCAAAGAGCAGATGTAAATATTAAAAATAGTCCAGTCTATTACAGTGTTATTGATGTTGTATATTTTTTCATTCAACATTACTTACAGTAAATCTAGTCTGCCAGATTAACACAAAATAACCAAAGATACCAAATCTGGTAAATACACCCTGCAAAAAATAAATAAATTAAAATCACTGTTAATCTTTTCAGTACAAAATTCCAGATTCCTGGATTATTGCACCTTTGCAAAGTAGAGATGCTCGGGTCCTGTCTCTTTCTCCTTAATTATTATCTCCCTGCTGACACTGAATTGAAATCCTACAAATCTGTTTCGGTGCCTTCATAGAGAAAACGCTCTTGCTGTATGTGTATATCTCAGTACGAACATATTATCGTGTATTCTCTAACATATTGCAGTTGTAAATGTCCCTAGTATGCCGTTACCTTAGACACACCATCTTCGTTGGCTTCAACTCTTCGGCGAAGTTGCATGATCTGCCACATATCATTGACCGGTGAGACGCGGCTACTGGTGCAGGCTATAAGGTCAGCCCCGCTTGGCAGCTTCTCTAATAAGGCTAGCTTGCTCTCGATATCCCGAAGCTTGTTTTCCATGTGATGGTACTCTCTAGATTCTCCATCTGGAGGTAACTGCCGCTCAGTCGGGCCATATCCCCTCGGTTCCTCATGTGTCCACTGCGTGGTGGCATCTTGTATGTTAAGTCGGGTTATGATCGCATGCAGGAGGGTGTGCAGCGCGCTGAAGTTCACGCATCCCGTGTCTGCGATGCCGATTGATAGATTTACCAAGTCAAATAAACTAATAACTGATGACATGGCAGCACACAAAATCTACAAACTATAGTGACACAATTCGGAAATGTCCCTTGACTAAAATACAAGTTCAACGGTTCCGTATTATACAAATGATCTGTTTGTATCGGAATAAATTTATTAGTTTATATATTATATATTAGTTTTCTGTTCCATCCGTTTCATGGCAAAAGTACAAATTCGATTTTCTTTGACGTAAATTTTCCAAAAAACAAAGTTGATAGTATTTTGTCTGTCCCATATTATTAAATGAATAGATAAAAAACAAAAGTGATCTCAGCTAGCCAGCCTACATTCTACGACTGAAAGAAAACACGAAACGCCTGGGACTTATCGGTAACATCCAGAGCAGTTGCTTTCATTTATATGACTTCCAAGCTCTGTGCCATCTTCGCTTAGTGAACTGCAAACTTGCGTCTTCTCATCGGGCTTCCTCGTTACCATCCCTATTATTCGGTGATTGGGCAGCCGAACTATCAATCTGTAAATGACCCCTTTATGAGCCACAGCTGGTATAGTCGCTTAGCAATACTCTCTGCAGCTCACTAACCAAGTTATTGGCATTGAGTCGTATGAAAGCGCCGTTCCTGAAATATTGCTTAGAAGTGCAAAATACAAAGAAAAAAGAATGCATGAATAAAAGAAGAAACCACGCATGCATGTTTGCTTTAATTATATAATTCACACCCTTAACATGACTGATTATCGAAGGCCTGAAACTGAAAGTAAACTCTTTTTTAAAAAAATAAAATTGATACTAATGTCGTATGCCTTGGGCTACAATAAAGAAATAATATTAAAACTGGAAAAAAAATGCGTTAACAAACAGTTTAAAATATCTCCTTTATAAGTTCTATGCTGCTTTCATTTTATGATCCAACCAAAGATATAGGCTACATGTACTAACTACAAGGATTTATTTATAAAGCCCAGTGCCGGAGCCTGTCGCAGCTGGGCTACTCCCAATACAATATTCAGACTCACTGATGACATCAAGCTTCGAGTACTCCAGAATCTTCTCCCATTCCATTCATCTTATTTCGTATCATGTTCAGAGTCTTATTCCACATTATTTGTTTCTTTAAAAACGTTGTTGTTCGTATTGTTAACTTAGAATTTCAAAATGTATTAAATTCAACATCTGGGAGTTTTTAGATGTGTAAATATGTTTTTGTTCTTAATAATTATTGACATATTCTCACGTTGAAAATGACTAGCGTTTTCAATGCATATACGATGTTCTTAAATTTTATTTTACAGACTTCCGAACCCAACGTTAATCTTATGAACGGTGCCATTCACAAACATGTAGGAATACGCAAGTAGATATCTCAGTATCGATACTTCGACATTCAATTGTTCCTGATTCGCCATCGATTTGGTACCAGCAAACCCAGTACAGGCCACTTCTCTTCTACACATATCCACTTTCCCGGCAAACTGCGCCGCCTAGAATTAGCGCGCGGAAAAAAAGAAAAAAAAAAAAAAGAATTAGCGCTCAGCATAATCAAATTTTATTCGTCCAAACAGACCATGTGATCTTTTCAGCCAATAAGAGTTGGCGACGTATTGTTCCTTGACTAAAACAATTTAACAATAAATAAATAAAAATGTGAGTTCAAAGTCAAACAAGTCGTAATGAATTATGTTTAATGTAACAGTTTTCAACAGAATTTATTTGTATAAATTATTCATTCCGTTATAGACCTTACACATTTTAGGACTGCCTCCTGCGCATTATCCGCCATTTTGTGAATATTTGAGAAGCGGTAGTAACCCGGATCAACTCCCTGGTTAGTATACGGTGCGTCTCGTTGCGTGTGGTTCTTTTAGGTAGCGCCGAGCGACCTAGTCACTTGTTAAGCTTGCAAATCTCAAGTCGATTGTGTGAAATCAACACGTCTCTTAGCATCTTTATGTTTTCAGGGCTCGCTGGCTGCTCTCTCCGACTAAATAGCTTAGAGATTTAGGGAACTAAGCAGCAAGCCGAGATCGCACTGTGAGGGAAGATGAGTTACGGCAGGCCTCCGCCCGACGTCGAGGGCATGACTTCCCTGAAAGTGGACAACCTCACGTACCGAACTTCGCCCGAGACTCTACGCCGCGTCTTCGAGAAGTACGGACGGGTCGGCGACGTCTACATCCCGAGGGACCGCTACACTAAGGAGAGCCGCGGCTTCGCCTTTGTGCGCTTCCACGACAAGAGGGACGCCGAGGATGCCATGGACGCCATGGACGGCGCGGTGCTGGACGGGCGGGAACTGCGCGTTCAGATGGCACGCTATGGACGACCGCCGGACTCCTACTATGGTCGCCGCATAGGACCGCCCCGGAGGTACGGGGGATATGGCCGACGAAGTGGAAGGTAAGAGCGGAGCGTTAGAGCTCTAGCTCTCATCTTTGCTTGCGTTTAAGCCATTTATCTTTTTTAGGGAGGGGGGTGGACTGGCGGTAAACTCTTGCTTGTAGCACATGCGTCACCTGTAGGCCTTAAGCGTATTTTCACTGGCATATTTACTAATTCTTGCCCATTTTTCTCAATTCCCAAAAAAGAAGAAAGTGAAGTGATAAGGCTTTTGTTCGATTTTGTTGGTCTTGCGTATTCACGGAGAATATGGTGCTTATTTCCGAGACGCGCTCTAGCGGGAGCGCACCTCATGGCACACGGCCTTCACTTTTAAGATCGAATTATATCCAGTCAGCGGTTTGACTTCACACTCGGGGCTGATTTTTCGCTGTAGGTCTCTTAGTGAGATCTCGTAATCACAACCGTGACTTAAGATTGTGTCCGCATAACTATTGCGATCGTTGCCCCATCAAGCCAGTGGTGAAACGTTTAATGGGGCTATCCTGATTTTGTACATGTCTGACCTTTCCCCCCTTAGCTATTCTCCTAGCCCACGGCGGCGAAGGCGGAGTCGGAGCAGGAGCCGATCTCGGTCCCGCAGCCGTTCGCGCTACAGCCGATCCAGATCCCGATCTTACTCCCGGTCTCGTTCCCGTTCCAAGTCCCGTTCGCCCCGACGGGCCTCCAGATCCCGTTCACCCCGAAAGCCCTCGAGGTCCCGCTCTCCTAGACGCAGTTCCAGATCCAAGTCTCCCCGAAGAAACTCCAGATCCAGGTCTCCCCGAAGAAACTCCAGATCCGGGTCTCCGCGAAGAAACTCCAAATCTCGTTCCCCTCAAAAGGATTCGAAGTCCCATTCACCAAGAAGAGCCTCAAAGTCTCCACGCAAAAGTTCCAAGTCCCGTTCTCCCCAGAAGAGCTCAAAGTCTCGTTCCCCTCGCAGGAATTCAAAGTCCCGCACTCCTCGCGGGAGCAAGTCTGCATCCAGATCCCGCTCCAGATCTAAGTCAAAATCCCGATCAAGGAGCCGTACACCCCCTTCTAATAGGGAGTCCAAGTCCAGGTCTAGGTCCAAGAGCCCAGCAAAGTCTCCCGAGGCAGAAGGAACAGCTTCCTAATGGAGTGAGAGTGAGTATGTGAATTGAAACTGTTGGATAAATTGATTGTTTAGGGCCAGATCTCAAGCATGCTGAGATTCCACCACTAGTGAATGGTGTGCATAAGATTTGAGAGAAGGTAGGACACGAGTAGTTGGGAAGAGTGAAGGGCTCAGAACGGCTTTCTACAAGCTTCAACACGTAATGGTCACTGCTCAAAATAATCAGTCATAGGGTCTTATTTTTATTTAATACACTAATTTTATAGTTATTTTTGGAACTACAGTGACCTATGAAGAATCGGATCCAGCATTACTGGGTTTGACTCCTTACCTGAGCATGGAAGGTTGGAGAAGGCCGCTGTGTTGCATTCTCACAGTTCTGGTGCAAATGATTTATGAAGTTTAAACTTCATTTCAGGCTAGTTTTTGTGGGGGGGCGTGGGTTGGTGTCTTGAGTGATTTATTTTTTGGGTTTAAAATATTCACCAAAAATGTGGAATTCTCTCCTCCAAGCTGCTGCTTCCTGTTTGCAAAAATGGAGTTTGGGGGCAGTTTGAGCAGTTAGTGTGTGACCCGCCCATGGGCTGCCTGCTGCTGTTGGGGGTTGCTATGGAGCAGGTCGGTCTCTGTCAGTGTTGAGGTGGTGTTGAGGTACGTCTGCAGGACAATGGACAGAAGCCTTGCACTGTCCTCCCGGGTCATGTGCTCAGACTTAGTGCACAGACTGAAGCAGGGGGGAACCAAGGTTTGTCTGCCTACTTGTCAGTGATTAAAGGACTTGCCTGACAGCTTGCCGTGCTCATTTAGAAGACTACCCCTTTAAAAGTGAAGTCAGACACCACTGGATTGTTGCACTAAAACTTGGTTTCCAACTGTGGAAAATGGTACAGACATAGAATTATGTTTAGCAATAAATTGGCTCCCACAAGACTGTTTCCAGTTATGACCTGGCAGTAGCCAGTTGCCAAATTTTTATTTGACTTGAAAGTATCAAGCAGCCTTTACAATTCTATGGTAATTGATAGAATATTACCAAAGAGGTTTGCTTTGCAATGATCAAATGTTCACATTGTCTTGTCTCTCTCTAGATTTTTCAGGTCGAGACGTCACTGAAGACATCACTTCAAAAGTAATGGCCTCAAAATGAGGACCCATCGGTTCCTCTTGATATGGATAAAAAGGTTATTATTGTAACTTGGTCTGACTTTTTATGAGTATGATTTTTGGTTTAGAATTAAGGCTTTATTTTGTGCCATCTTCCAATTTCCTGTAACTCGATAGGATGAACAACATATAATGGACTTGTGTAAATGGGGTAAAGCAAGACTTGCAAAGTGAATGGTACAGTGCTAAGGATTTCCAGTTAATTCATGCAATGTTCAACTAGATATTCAAACTAAAGTAGGTGATTGGACAAGGCTTAAGACACACTTGGTAGTACCTGGGGTCTGCTGTGTTTCATTTGGAAAATGCAGAAAATCAATGCTTTTGCATGCCTGTGCTGATGTCAAATTAATTTTAGCTTTTGAGGAGTGATTTGAACATTAACTGGTAAGAGGGTGTAGTGTGGTCAGAGCAGTCTTTATCCTGGTTAACTTAGCACTGATTTAAATTGCTTGCTTTATTTGTAAATGGTGGCTTTTGTTTTATTGTGATTCTAATCTCTTCTCTTGTGTATTTTTTGTGCACTAGGCGCAGTTTGTAGCAGTTGAGTATTGCTGGTTAGCTGTTAAAGGTGGCGTGTGGCAGTGCAGAGTGCTTGGCTGTTTCCAGTTTTCTCCTGATTGCTCCTGTTACGATGCCTTGGTGTGCCGATGTGTTTAAATGGCTGCCGCAGATTACTTTTGGTAGGACGCCAGCTCTGAATTTCCTGACATTTTTTTTTCTTCCCAGTACATTGGATTGTATAGTTCAGTGACCACATCTTGCAAGTAGTTACAAACCTCTGCCCCCCATGTTTTGAAATAACTTTGCATTACACTGAAAACATTGTAACCAAATTCTGTAACTTGCTATTGGTGCATTCCTTTACATACTGTTCTTGTCACAGCTCATGTGAATGCTAATAAACCTTTTTTTTGGTGTAATTTGTCTGGTCTTGAAAAATCAGAAGCCCAGCAGCTTGACTTGGAATCGATTTGGTTTAGTGTGTGGTGTCTTTGGAAAAACTTTTGTGGATGTACATTGAAATGAATTTCATTAATGGTAAGTCTCTGAATAAAAGACCCTCAAAGTTTCAGATACTAGAAGATGAACCTCGTTTTGTGATAAGTGAATGAACCTGAGGTAAGCTAAGATCTAAGGACTACTAGAAGCAATTAGTCTTACACATAGTGCTGCTTTGTCAAACACATTGCTACGGATTCTTACAATGTCATCCTGAAACATTTTAATTCCAAAAAGCTGTAATAGGCAACTTACTGTTTGATTTACAGATCATCTTTTAGTCCTGAAACTTTACGTGTACTAACTATGTGAGGCAGGGGCATTGGTAAAGATTATGCCCCCTCAAGGGTAGTAGTGAAAATAAGACCCTCTGGAAATGTGGTCGATCTACATATCAGCAGTGAAGGGGACAATAAAGAAAGCCCTTTTTTGTAGGAAGCATGGTAACTTTTGGCAATGCACATATTTAGTATAGTGCTGTCCTGTTCAAATCTGTTTTTGACATAATGATGCTGCAGGGTATTAAGTTTATCTAAACGCATCAATTCATATTTCATAGCCTTCAGGTGTCACATTATGAACACTGCTAATGGGTGGAACAAAGTATTTCAAATTTGGGCGGCCATCCAAAAAAAGGGTTAGCTATTCATGAAAAGAATTGAGTATGGGGTTTCATTGTTTTATTTCTGGATCACAATAGAGAAGTGTCGCTCTAATATAAGATATCTCAAAAGCATTTAGAAATGTAACTCCGAACTATACTATTTCCCTTGTCAACCAAACTTGACTCAGGTAATGGGTTGGACGGCTTAAAATATTTGCTCATTCACTGTCAATAACATCGTGACGTTTCCCAAAATGTGCGAATCGGAAGGCTCTACGCATCCAAGAGGCGGGGCTTTGGGCTTGGTTGTACCCAGGGAGGAGAACCGCGTGAATCTTCTAGAAATTTAATTAGCTTGTCTTCCTCACATTTTAGTAGGTAATGTTAGCACGTAGCCATCTTAGTTTATTGAGTCTTTGAGTCCTGAAATCACTGATCGCCACACACTTTAAGTAAAATTAGCTGTATACCTGCCTTGTTAGTTTGATAGTGGCCTAGCAGTAAACCGAAAAAAACGTTACCGGTGATTCCCCTGCGTCACTACAAGCTAGTTGAGACTAGCAAGTAAAAGTTAGTGGATAGGCAGTTATTTGGGCAAAATCAAACGATGAACCATAAAAGCAAGAAAAGGATTAAAGAGGCGAAACGGAGTGCTAGACCCGAACTGAAGGATTCGTCAGACTGGACGAAACATGATTACTGTGACAATTTTGATTTGTCTCTTCGGACGGTGAAGGTAACTGTTGTACGAGCACGTTCTGTGTCATGCAGAGGCAATGCAGATAGCTGGTTACATGCTGTGCGCAGTCTAACTAGCACTATGTTAGTAATACTCGATAGATTAACGAACTGTTGCCCGAAGTGGGTTTTCGATTGCAGTGTTTCAGTTAATGGAATGTAATTTAAGTAGCTGGCCGCTATCTTTCTAGGTCTGAAGTTGTGGCTAACGTTAGCATGCTAATATCCAAGAGGTCATTTAACCTGGGCTTAAATCTGAAGATTCTCGCTCACGCCGGTGGACCCGCGAAGATTTCTCTCTGCTGAGATTTTGTTCTTGTTATAAAACGGTTGTTCTGTTGTATTTTTCTTCGATGCCGTGATAGATGACGCGAAACGCTGGTTATGTTTCACCGGCGACGCGGTGCGGTAGCCGTTAGCCGGATTGCGTGTGCTTTGCCGCCGCCAGTCCCTGCCGCTCGTCACAACACGGGTCTGTATATTGCCAGGATAATGTGGAGCGTGTGGACTCCCGTCACCTGAACCTGGAGGAGTTCGCGCAGCGCTACGAGAAGCCCTACAAACCGGTGGTTTTGCTTAACTGCCAGGACGGCTGGCCTGCTGGCGAGAAATGGACCTTAGAGCGGCTGAAACGCAAGTACCGCAACCAGAAGTTCAAGTGCGGCGAGGACAACGACGGCTACTCGGTGAAGATGAAGATGAAGTACTACGTGGAGTACATGGAGTCGACGCAAGATGACAGCCCCCTCTATATCTTTGACAGCAGCTATGGGGAGCATGCTAAACGCAGAAAACTGTTAGATGATTATCAGGTTCCAGAATTCTTTCGTGAGGACCTGTTTCAGTTTGCTGGCGAGAAGCGCAGACCCCCTTACAGGTAATGAATACTTAGAAAGTAAATCGCATCCTTTGTGTATGCATTGGCCGCCTTTTCAGTTAATTTTACATGTCCCTTCTTTATAGGTGGTTTGTGATGGGGCCCTCTCGTTCCGGAACTGGCATTCACATTGACCCTCTGGGCACCAGTGCGTGGAATGCCCTGGTGCAGGGTCACAAACGCTGGTGCCTGTTTCCCACCCACACCCCGCGGGAGCTCATTAAGGTCACCCGCGATGAGGGAGGCAACCAGCAGGACGAAGCCATTACCTGGTTCAGTGTGATCTATCCCCGGACGCAACAGCCTACCTGGCCCGCTGAGTTCAAGCCGCTGGAGATCCTGCAGAAGCCGGGGGAGACGGTCTTCGTTCCCGGTCAGTTGCGACTTGCTGTGGTAATTGGGTAGAGGGGTGCGAAAAGTCTACTAAGATTAAACTGAATTGATCAAGTTATGTTGTGTTGGTTTGTACGAATTAGCACCTTACCCATGAGAGCGTATTATATTGGGCGCCCAGATCAGTCGGATTATGTTCCAAATTTTTTTTAGGGTCACAGTCACTCGGGGGCCCTTGGTATCGTCCTAACTTTCCTCCACTTTACAGCACCCCTGACGTATGGTGTAATTTTTGCTTTTTACCAGCAATTGGGAACTTGGGAATTAGGGACAGTCATTAGGGAACAATTGATCTGCTGGCACCCCCGCCCCATCAGCAATGCAGAAATTGTTAGCACCTCCTCATGATTTTTTAAGGTGGTGGTGGGGGGGGGACCAAAGAGTTTCAGCTATTAAACTTATCCATCCATACTTGTTGAGGCATTTGGTGTTATTTGTGATAATGGTTTAATACACGACACCTTTTGATTTGCATTGGCAGACATTTATACCCAATTACTTTGATATCAAGTTACCAATCATTCACAAATGTTGGACAAAATCCTAAACAAATAACCTTCTCTACAATGTTTTGTAGGTTTAAATTCAGTGAACCCAATATGCTGTAATGTTACACATCATGTGAGGACATTTAGTCATAGATTTGTTTTATTGTAACAAACAATTTGAGATAAGCTCAAACTTGGAGAAAGTTGTTTGCTTTGTTTCAGTAACATCAGTTGGTCTATCTGAGATTTGGGGAAAATGTCAACGTGTTTGGTATAGGTAGGGATGTCCCGATCTGCTTTTTTGGTTACCCCTGTCTGATTCACTCAGTATTTATATTTATTTATAATATTTTTATGCCAATTCGGAGTTCCCTTTCAATGTTTAAATATTTAAATATACATAGACATACAGTAGGTGATGGTCCATTCTGTGTAGGTCTGTGTAGGCCTCATGATTTACGAGTTTTCTTTGTTTCTTCAAATGCCAAATTTGATTCGTGGTATGAAACAATACTCTGTTGCTACTTCCTTTTAAAAGGATGCCATTATAAACATTGCATGCAATTGTTAGGCTACTTTGAGTTTACAATTTAAAGAATTTCCACAAGGCTGACGTCTCGATAGTCTGTAGATTCAAACAGTGTAGGAAATGTTTTAAATATTTGATCATAATGGTGGCATTTCAAAATGTTGGGGGCTCTTTAAAAATATAGTAATTAATGCATAATTTTTCTATGTTTAATGTGAAATGAGCCCAGATTAAAATGCATACAGGTATCATGACCTTGTGCAAACATGAATAAAAAAATCAAATACGCACTATTGCTGTTTCGAGGAAAAGTGGTCCTTCATCTGTGTATATTAAATATAAATACCTTCAGTATGTGAGAGAGAGCAGGGGACGGTTCGGACTATTTAGGCTTTTATTTATTGCTTGTGTGTGATATGATAAAAAGTATATCAATATAAACGGTATTGTGTCATCCTATTGTGAATATCAGTCATTAAGATTTATAGAATGGAGAGGGCTTTGTTTCATTATATAGCTTTTGGAGGCTGGTTTTGTCCATAACTACTCCTTGAGAAATCTGAGAGCAATATGTAGTTTCTGGGTTGGACTTAATGTCTTCTCGTCTCCTTGGCCCAGGTGGCTGGTGGCACGTCGTACTCAACCTTGACACAGCCATTGCCATAACCCAGAATTTTGCAAGCACCGCCAACTTTCCGGTCGTGTGGCACAAAACTGTGCGTGGTCGACCAAAACTCTCCAGGAAGTGGTACCGGTATGGATCAGAAATTGTTCATATTTAGAATTAATTGTGGATGCAGTATTGTACCTGCATTGTGAAGCCTTGTACTTATCAGTATCTTAATATGAAATTTTAGTAATTGTTGGACAATGGAGGCAGTATCTCTGTCACCTCACACTGCCAGGGCTGTTGGTTTAATTTCCTCCCCGGCTCTTTCTGTGTGAATTTTGGTATTCTCTCCAGGTAAATGGGTCTCTCTTTTCCATTCAGAGTTCTGTGTACCTACATTATTTTTTGTGTGTTGATACACACTTTGATATGGGCTGGCATCCTGTTTGGGGTGTAAACGCTCTTGTGGGACTGGTTGCAGGAGGTGCCCATACCTCTATAGAGACACTGGAACCTTGCACTGGATAAGTGGTTATGGATGATTGGTAAATAATTTAACAAATGAGCAGTAAATGGGAAGGAAAAACTT
Source organism: Hyperopisus bebe (assembly GCA_026777045.1). Lineage (NCBI taxonomy): Eukaryota > Metazoa > Chordata > Actinopteri > Osteoglossiformes > Mormyridae > Hyperopisus > Hyperopisus bebe. Next base: position 11,390,822 of record JAODJW010000094.1, read on the forward strand.
CAGAAAACTCAGAGCGAATGTATAAAAAAGCTGTTTATTAGTAGTGTCTCCTGTGCCGCACACACACTAAATGAGGATAATTTAAACACTTGTTCGATAAGATTGCTGTAATTGGCTGTGCTTGCTCTCTCTCTCTCTGTGTTAGGATCTTAAAGCAGGAGCGACCAGAGCTAGCTGCACTAGCAGATTCTGTAGATTTGCAGGAATCCACAGGCATTGCCTCGGACAGCTCTAGTGACTCCTCATCCTCTTCTTCCTCTAGCTCTTCTGACTCGGACTCAGAGGTGAGACGTGACCCTGGTGTGCATAATTAACTGTTTTCGATACTCAAAGCCTTCACTACCCACAGTTGGACACTTGGATTATTTAATTATTTCGGCAGACGGGCAATGTTTGATATGGAAGACAAAATAGCATCAATTTAAAATGGGTGATTTATTTGCTATACTATCTTTTAACCATACTGTTTGATGAGCTGGTAGGTCGCTATGCTCTTTTTAAGACCGTTTTAGGAGCTTCAATTAGGAGTTTTAATGCTTTAAATACTGCATATCACCCTAAGGAAATGTAGGTTTTTTCTTATGTCAGTGTTGTAGTGTTAATGTGTTTTTATCATAGCTCCATTGATATTTTTAATGATGCAAATGGTAATTTTGGGATTATATATTTAATGACTAATAATAATAGTTCACCGTTTGATTTTCTACTTTGGCATTCAGTTTAAGATTTAGTCTTGGAGTTATCACTTTGCATAATCCCCAGAGTTATCACTTTGCATAAACCAACTAACTTTGGCACCGAATGACTGCTGTAGTCCTCAGTTCTTGTGTGCATACTGCTGGAAACTGTGAACAGAACTGAGAACCATCATTCCTGCTGTGTGAAAAAGAACAGATCCTCTTCATCGATTGCAATAATTTTTCACAGTTGAGTGTGGGTTTGGAGCCCTCCAGTGGTCATAAATAATACAGCACTGTAAGTCCTCAGATTAACTCTTAACCTACTATTTGGAACACCAGAAAACTTTTTGTGGTAGTGAGAAATATAAAAAAAAAAGTGGTATGTTTCAGTCCTGTTATTCTGAATTACATTCACTCAAGTAATATAGAATAACCATATAGGCAAATATTTAAGTTGTTCCTTGATGGTATCTTTTTCTCTTGGTGTTTCTGCTGTAAGCATCCAAATGATACACTTCATTAGACATACTTGATTTGGCACAACTCATTAGTTTAAAGCGCTTTCTCCTCCAAGCAACAAATTGTGGCTGCAGCTGAATACATACAGCATGCAGGACGGTGAAGAAGTTCAGGTTCTGTGTGGCTAAGACATGAACCAGTGCTGCAACAAATATTTGAGACAATCAATAAATTGAAAGTTTTGAGAAGAAAAATTCCCATTGGAAGGTTAATAACTGAAATTCCTGTGCATCTCATATTCTGTCCATGATATTCTGACATCAGAAAACAATGTACAGCCCGGTACAGTTATGTTCCCCAAGGTACAAACAGCATCAATGTACCCATAATAGTACAAAAATGTTCCTCAGAGTCCATTTCTGTACCTTAAAATGTACAGTTACCTACAGCTATAGGGTATAATTGGAAGACCCATGAGAGTACAGCCCCGGTGATAAGTGATTGTACCCTCAAAGTTACAAATTGGTACTTTTTTTCTGATAATGTAGTACCAGTACAACTCTTCTTACAAATAACTGACACAGAATATAGGAGTAGGTAAACAGGAAAGTTGACAGGTACGAGTCACGACTGTCCCCCTAGCATTGTGAGAGTGTTTTCAAAACGTCTGTAGCATTAATGCTTGAGAAAAATATGATATTTATTTGCGTTGCATCCCTTGTGTGATTTATGTGATTATGGTGTCGTTGTTGCTGGAAGTTGTTTTTCTATCATCCCTGAAATGGCCGCCTTCCAGAGCTTTTGACACACTGTAGTGCCTGAGTTTACAGAGACTGTTGTGGTAAATAAAAAGAACACAGTCAATGGCTTTTCTGTGGCTGAAAACTCCATGTGCACAAGGCTCAGGAAGCTATCAGGAAGGGCCCAAGTGCACAAATAATCCTCATTATAACAGCGGTGTGCAGAAAAGCTTCTCTGATTGCACAATTCATCCACCCTTGAAGTGGTTTGAACACAAAAGAAGTTATTACAAGGTACCAAATAAAGTGGTCCTGAGTGTATATTATGTATTTAAATACTTTTTAATGAGGAAGACTAGATTTTCATTTGTTTTTCTGTTTGGCATTCCTAGCACAAGGAAAACTAGACTAGCGTTAAGTAGTTTTTGGTCCAGCTACTGTATTTTAAAATTATAAAGTTAAACCTTTAATAATAAGCCAAAAATATAGAGGGGTTGGCTTCACATTTTAAGATCCAAAATCCCTTGATTTGCCTCAAAAGTAAATGGTACCCTCCCTCTAGAAATGGTGTTTTGATCAGCTCTCCTCTGTTAAAAGGCTGTGAGACATGAGTTATTTGCAGATAGGGGTCCCCCCTCCTGCGAAGATATTACACTTTTTTACAAGCAGTTCTGGTATCAATACAGGTCAGTTGTATGTATTGCTGTTAACAAATATTTTCTTATTCTTATATTCTACAACTTTGCAATATGTAAATGTTTAATTTGGAATATGGACTGGAGCCATGAATTAACACAGATGGAGCCCAGTACCTCTGAGGCTGTGTTTATGTGAAGTGAACCTGTTATGCGAAGTGAACTGTGGAACTTGGGTCTTCTCGCTGACACTCAGTAACACACCTAGACGTTACTTTGATTACATAAGTATATAGATGTTTAATTTGCTTTTATCTGCTCACAGTAACTTTATTAAAGCACCGTGCACAAGGGCACGACAAGTGTAGCGATGTCTGCTTGGCTTCTAGTTGTTACATTGCGTTTTGAAGATTGTTGGCATCTTAGACTGCATGTTCTAGATAGGGCTGTTTTTTACTCTTGTCTGTTGATATGTCAGTGTTGTGTCCCTCTGGCCTTGCAACTCCCATAACGCCTTATCTTATCTTGCAGGGTGAGTCTGGCTCTGAGGGAGATGCCATGTCACATCGCAGGAAAAAGAGAAGAACTTGCGGCATGATGGGCAATGGCGACAGCACTACACAGGATGACTGCGTGAGCAAGGAACGCAGCTCGTCTCGGTGACAGACGGATCACCTCTCATCTCCATCTTAGTCTGCCCTTCAGGGCAGTTGTCCTTCAGATTAGCAGATGCTAAATACGTCATCTTGTTCTCTACCACAATTGTGCTTTTATATATAGTTGATATTACTGCCTCTTAGCTTTTATCTCCTGTTTTGCCCTCAACAAAAGTCTTGCTTGCCTGAGTGGATGAATAGCACGGATATTTAGTGGCTTTTACAAAGCTGAATTTCAGTTTGGCGCATCTTGCTCTGGGAGTAGGTGGAAAATATGTTCAAATAGGCTGATTTGTTGCCTTTTGCAAGTAGAGGTGCAAAAAGATCAGGCTGAATGAAATTCCCAAGGAGTTGGTGGACATTTTTTTGTAGTGCCACTGATGTGTTGCAGGACTTCTATGGGGGTTATGCTGCTTGGTCAGTACTTCTCAAAATGACTGTTTAATAATGAAGTAATTGTTTTCTTGGAAACATCATCAGGATTCGGGTTTAACACTTGCTGCCTTAGTATCTGGGGAACCTAAAAAAAATGTAATGGTTATAATTATCCTTGAGGACTTAGAATTGCTGAAAAATGTTTAGGCAAACGGTTAGGCAGAGGATGGAGTTGAGTTTAAAGCTGCCATAGTTTTTTCTCTTAAGATTGCAAGGAAATTTATATAAATTAATGCGCAATATTCCTTATGATGCCCTTAAGGATATTTTTGTACAACATAATGAACTCTCCATTGCATTATATTTAATAAAAAAGTTTTCATACCCATCAAAGTCATGGATGCGCAGAAACCAAGGAAGATGTGCCTCAACATGCAAGGACATGGTAATGTGAATGAACGGCATCCCTGAGCTGAGAGTTTTGTATTGTTGCGGTTGATTGTGTTGCGGTGGCTAAAGTGATGAGAGCCATAGCCACGTTTGAAATGCTGCCAGTGCTACCAGAGATGTTTTTGTAAAGGACATAAATGTTATCTTAGGAAAGGAAATGTATTTTAAGCTAAGCTTGAATACGTGTATGTACATGCCAATGTTTATATTTGGTTTGATGGTGTGACGTATGACTTTCAAAGAGGGCGGGTTAATTGTACCATTTTGGATGGTGCAATGTCTATTAGAATTTTTAAAGTTGTTACGAGTTTATAGCGTGGCAGCAGAAACTGAGACAATGGGACGGCATTTCTGATTTAAGAGGTGCAAAATGCATACACTCCTATTTTAATTACAGTCCTACAGCGAGCAGTATCCGCCGTATGTGGGCCTGTCATAAATGTATTCACAGATTTGTATTGTATCAAATTTTGTTCAAATTTGTAGTGAATTAATAAATTTGTATGTTATCACAGATGTGACTTGTACTTTTTAAGTCATGAACTGGGATTTTGTTCCAGCCATGCATTCTTGCTCATTTCTCATCAATGTATTTCGGTAAACAACAGTGAATGATTTCAGGCATAATGTTTTCCTCTCAGTTGTAGCGTTAGACGTCTACAGAAGCAGGACTGTCTCTCACAATGTGACATCCACGCTACTCATTAAACACTAAAATTGCTGTTTGTTCATGACTACTTAAGGAATATTGGGAGCATACTGCTGCAAATGAATAACGTGTTCGTGCTGTGCGTGTAATTGTTTAATGTTCTCTTTTTATCATATCCACGTCGTTCCGTATAAAAAAAGACCTAACCGACCTGTTCTGAAACGCACAGTGAGGTATATTTGATCACTGTAGATATGGGGTAATATTCGTTGGGGTTATCCCTTTAAAACGAAAGGCCCTCCCGTACTGGACAGAAAAGAAAAAACGCCCTGTTAGGGGCGCAATTCAACTTAAGACGTACGACTCTGTAGGAGGTGTGAGGTCTGTGGGCTCAGCGGAGAAGGTCGCGGAGAGAACCGTCTGTATGCGTTTAGACCAGCCAACAGTTTGTAAAACAAAATCTTATGTCTAATAATTAGGTCATCGCAGCCATTGTCTATAAAATAAAATCGATAAGTATCAGCCAAAACCAGGACGATTGTATTTTAAAGGAAATGGATGTTACCGAAATGTCTTTCGCTTTACCTGCGCTTGTATTCACGCTTCTCGCAATTATTGTACTAAATGCGATTTTCCGTAAGACGCCTGCGCCCGACTCGCCTGCCCGGGCGAAGGATGCTGATGTTCCCGGGGAGCAGAAGCCGAGCGCAGAGCAGAAGTCCGAGCCAGAAGTGGAGGTGAATGAATCCCGGGCGGTGCATCGGACAGGGGACGACAAGAGTGCCGATGGGCTGAAAATCGTCGGAGGAAAGACAATGGGAGGAGAGGAGCACGCTGTGGAGAAAGCAGGCGCACCTGTCCCAGTGCCTTTGGTGGAGGACGTTGGAGTCACAGGACAGCAGCGTAGAACAGAATTTGTCAATACCCAATTTCCCTCATGTCAACCAGGTCTGGAACCAAGCATCAAGGTAAGAACAGGCAATCCATCCCATGCATTTGGCTGATTGGCTTCGAGATGTGAATCAAAGCACAATGTGATGTTAGCATACGCGTAGTGTTTCCTTTTAACCGGAGTATGTGTTTTTCTAGGCAAAGCACGTTGAGAATAAGCTCCTTAGGTGAAACTGGTTTTCTCATGTCTTAACCTTCCATAATTTTACAAGACAATAATAAACCTTTAGTTTAAATCTTAATCCATTTAAATCCTAAAGTTTATTAATAAACTTTGTATACGTTATGACAAATCAGTTGGCGTTGTCCATAAAAGAACTGAGCTAATGACCATTTTCACGGGACGTTACTTAGTTTCTAGCGTACTGGAAATATATACACATGTATAAATGAGCAAAAGTGATTTTTAAGGAAGCTTCGATCAAAAGTGGTTAATAAGCAACAGAAACATTCGTTTTACACTATTCGGGCATTAAAGTAGATTCATCTATACTATACGAGGCGGCACGGTATTTATAAAAAGCTTATAACATGCCGCTCTTTGCGACCCCCGTATCGCGAATTTCTGAAGCCCTGCTGTACGTCACTCTTGGGACAATAAACAGCAGCGCTTCGCTGTGTATGTCTGCTATCATGGCATGCTGAGAATGAGCATGCGGGCCATTGCTGCCTTAAGTAATCAAGTCCTTTGTTAAACAGCTCAGTGTTCTCATTGACTTTCTCGATTGTTCCCAGATCGCCCGGCTTTAGCTGTACTCCTTCAATATTCGAGAAAACTACATGGGAAAAGACTCGTTCTCCAGGCATCCGTATTGAGCTGTCTAATCTCACCAGGGTGTACACTATGTCATTTCCTGATGCTTCCCGTATTGTGTGCGAGTCTGGGTAATTCACTGCTGCTCTTGGATTTTTTTAAAATCTTTATTTCGTTCAATCAGTCTCCCGTCTTGCAAGACAGCTGATCTAGCACTACCTGCTCCTATGGGGATGATTACATGTCTCCCTAAATCAACTTTTGCTCAGGCTCCTGCCACGTTTTTTGGCCAAAAAATGACACTGGTCAATACTTTTACTATTTTTTTTTTTAATCTGCCCCAGGTAGAGAATGATGGTGGAAGAGGTCTGTTAAAGCCAAACACTGAAAGCCGCCTTCACCGCCACATAAATACAATCATCCCACTGCCGGCGTTTGAATGCCACCCACAAAATATGTCTTTGGTGTCAGATTTAGCTTTAAACATTTATATAGCTTCAACTTTTTACTGAGGAAAACATAGTAAAACCATTTCACTTGGCTTGAACCATCCACTTAAGAATGTAAGTTATTCACTTGTAATTAACCAAGCTGAGTAACAATTTCACAAATGGATTTTTAAGGAGAACTCTAGAGGTGAAGTATACACAATGCAGAAGAAGAGATTGGCCTGTTTTAATAGGCAGTGAACACCAGAACATTCCTTAGCCATTAGCTGGCTTCACAGTGTCCTGTGTTAATGTCAGCCTGTAATGGTATCTGCAGTGTTCCCTGCTGATTGGTACACCGCCTCTGACCTTGTGTGACTGGAATTTCCTTGAATTCTGCTTCCCTTTCTCTCTCTCATGCCAGTTGACTTGGCCCTCTGTGGTTGTACTATAACTATGCAACACCCCAGTAATCAATCTGTTTAGAGACATTGCCCCAAGAGACATTTGACCTTTTCTTATCCTGTTCATTTTTAATTAGACCTCGAGCCATTTAAGAAAATAATTTTAATACAACTCATCATATTTCATTTTTAGAGACCTAATTTCTATAAGTAGTATATTTAATTTAAATGTTTGTGAATAAAACTCCAGTGAAGGAAATTATTATGTATGCTTGAGAGGCACAACATCTCTGTTCGTACATAGAAATGGTTAATTTTCTTCAGGGGACATGTTTTAAGCAAATAAATGATGCAGTACATCTGGATCTGAATGTAAGAATTATTTAAGCTGGCTTAAAGATGTAAAAATGGTCTGCTATAAAAGTTTAACCCGTTGTTCCAGTTTTCTAAAAGGGGATCTTTGTGTCATACAGTCTCATTCAGTGTTGATGAACATCTTCCATAAGTGCTTGGTGGAGACTTGTTCAGCACTACACAAAAGGGTAAAAGGGTCAGATTCCATTTATTGCTCAAGATGCAGAAATATAGGAGGTCTTTCGGTGTGCGTAGTACTTTATTCATTATTTTTATATTTTGGTGTATGAACAATGGAAAATAGCTGAAATAATTGTGTCACAAACGAGGTTTAAATCATAAGACGCTGACACTGAATTGCCACACACCACTGCTGTGCCACGGGGTAACTAAAATTCATATATTGCACTGTTTAGTCTTGCACTGCTGTTTTTGTTTTGTCATCGTGTCCCCATGCACTTGTCCCCTGCCCTGAAACTGTGGCAGAAGAATTTCACAGTGTTTTTTTTTTTTTCTTTTTGGAAAACATGTAACAATAAAACTCGAAGACTGAATGTTCATTGGGCTGCACAGGATGCAGCCGGTTTGTGGGTTTTTCTTGTATCTACTAAAGGACATGGATAGCCAAATGACGAAACCACATTTTATATTGTAATTTGCTGAGAAAAATGGTTTTAAAGTGTAAGCACTTTATGTTTTTTATTAATGGAAACATCTGGAAGTGTGTTTTGTTGCAAGAAATCCTTTGTACAAGATTTAGTTCTACTGCAACTTAACATGCGATAGCATTAGCATGTGTTTCATCCATGCATGGTTCCCTGCTTGCTTTTCCAACCCCCTACTTGTTTTCTTGATCAGCGTCAATGAAATTGCCTTTTTTTTCCTGTGAGGAGAGTCTAAATGCAATGACGTACCAAGTTATCTGTAGAGTTATGGAATTATTCTTCCATTCATTTTCCATATCTGCCTGGCCTATGCACGGTTGTGTGGTGGTACAGTGGTTAGTGCTGCTGCTTCGCAGGAAGAAGGTCCTGGGTTCTGTCTCGGGTCCTTTCTGTGTGGAGTTCACATGCTCTCTCTGTGTTTGCGTGGGTTTTTTTCCGGGAGGTCTGGTTACCTCCCACGGTCCAAACGCATGCAGGATAGGTTGATTGGTGAGTCTGAATTGGCCCTGTAGTTGTGTGAGTGTGTGTGTGTGCACCGTGTGGTGTGATGGCGACCGCCCAGGGTTGGTTCCCGCCTGGCCCATTGTTCCCAGGATAGACTCCAGTCCCCGCCGTGACCCCAGTTGGAATAAAGCGGTTGCAGAAAATGGATGGATGGCTTGTCCTATGCAGGGACAGTTGTAGGATACATGTGTGATTGATCTAATTCATTGACTCATTTTTTGGTGGGCTCTGTTAATCTAAATCAATGACACTGCTGGGGAGCATTCGGACAACGCTGAGTGATAATGGCATAATGATATGGCTCATCAGTAACGCGCAAAGCTGTGGAGTTCACTCCCACTGAAAATGGGTCAGCTGCACAGATGACTGTTTCTTCCCCTCCTACTGCAGCACGCGCTTGGTTCACTCACTGCACGGATGAGCTTTTAGAGAGAGTTTCCTGATGTGAAATGCACTGAACTCAATCTGGGAGACGTACTGAGCAGCAACACAACAGATATCTGCCGTTTTGACTCAATACTGGTGGCTTTTGAGGCCTCTGGGAAGTCATACGATGGTCATACGACTGTCTTTTTCAGTGCATCCCCAAAACCCCTGATGCTAAAGGAGGATATTATCTTTATTTTATATTTATTTTATTTAGTAGATGCTTTTCTCCAAAGGCAACGTACAAGTAAGGCACATAACACATGTAAATAAGCGAAATAGCATTTGCTCGTTAGAGAACAAAAACCACTACTTATTAACATTGAAAAGGTTTTTTATTTATGAATATATGGGGGTGGCAAGCTGGTTTGTCCATTCACAGGGAACAGAAACACCACGTTGTCTTCCTGACGTCAGAAGAGATTGTGGGGCTGAGTCGGGCCCCTGTCTGTGTCGAGGGTCTGGCCAACGCAGGACTCAGAAGCTACCACCACGGTCTGACAGAGAGGGTGTTTCAGCTTGAATGTGGAGCCAGAAAAGGGGGTTTTGTACAGTCAGCTAGCACTGGCCTGACAGGCTATGAGGCCTGTTTTACACCCAGTGCATCGGCGCCAGGCACAACCCAAGTGTCTTTGATGGCATGAGCCCAACGCAGTTGTCATTTTCCCATGCAGCACCCATGTCATTTAAACAGCAAATGACTTACGCCCTGAGCGCCTAATGGTGTGTCGGTCAGGTGTATTGCTGGCGCACTGCCATTTCAAGGCAGCGGAAAGTGAGAGCAGAGAAAAGCCTTTCCAGCACCTGACAAATCTGCCGTTATAGTCGCAATCCACCAAGGTGCAAGAGCACCAGGCTCTTAAAGGGAATGGAAGAAAATACTCTGATTGGTTTATAGTATGTTAGGCCCCAAACACACCCATGATAACCCTTTTGGACCATGCACCTGGCGTAGTGACTATTTTTCCGCTGTTAAACTAGTAACCGTGGGTTGGCCTTCCCTAAAAGAACTTGCCAAGGCGCTTCAGACCGTGTGTGTGTTTCTGCAGCCTGAGAGTCAGGCCTCAGCACTACTGCTGCAGTCTGGAAGGTTTTCTGTGCAATTACTACTTAAATAATTTAAAGGACACTTCTTAGAAAGTTTCTACCTTTTCACCTGTCACTGCTGACATTTCTGTTCATGGCATGCAGAGTGCTGAAGTGTAGACCTTAATCACACTCAAAACTAGCCAGATGTGATCTGCAAACTTAATAATGTTTTCTGTAATGTCTACAGAAAAGAAACAGAGCACAGTTTAACATGATTGAGTCCATCCGTTTTCTATATCCGCTTGATCTCTTCATGGTCACGGGGGTCCAGAGCTTATCCCAGAAGCTACAGACACAAGGCAGGGAACAACCCAGGATGGGGAGCCATGTGTCGATGCAAACTGTCAGGTGTGAGGCAATAGTGTTAACCACAATCCCTTAATGCCACTGAGGAACTTCTATTACAAGATATCGTGACAGTAGTTTGTCTGAAGCATGTGGGGATGGTTGTTTTTCCGTAAATACGTTCAGAATGCACAATTACATATGTGCCAGAATCAAGAGAAATTTGTAACGTTATAAATACATATAAAGTAAGTACTGGAAGTTTTAAAGCCAAACAGGAAAATAATTATCAATGTCCTGTGAACCAGTGAATCTCTGTCTTCAGAGATCAGCAGGGAAGATAAATGTCAGGACAGAAGGTAATTGTGGTGAGTCAGTGTGATTCACATGCAGGCTTTTTTCTCTATGTCCATTCTAACTACAGGAATGTGGTTCAGAGCCCGTGTCTGAAGTCTGTGTACCAAAATCAGTGCCTGGGCCTCAACCAACCGTTTTGAAGATGGTCAGTTCCGAATCAGTCCAGGATACAGAGACCCGAAAACCTACCGGTGCGAGCAAAACAACTTCTGACCTGCAGAGGGGCTTTGTTTCGGATCCTACTGGCCATATGCAAGCCCCAGTGCCGGAACCAGAACTTGTGCCCGAAAGGGAGGTAGCCTTGTCCATGCTGGAGGAGAAGCTGGCACAGTACAGCCCAGAGGATGAGGAGGATGAAGGTGTGTATTGTAATGTGAATCTGAAAATTATCCTGTGATCTCTATCCCCTGGGATCCCCCCTTGATGTTCTTGCAAATTTGTTCAATCATGTGTCTCATCATCACCTTTACTCAAGTACTAAAGACTGCGCAGAGGTGTGTTACTGTACAACTACTATCACTACACTGCTGTGATCGCTCTCGGAATCTCACTAAATTTTCATGCAACTGATTAGCATCATTAAGATTTTATTTACAGACCTTTCATATTGCAGTGAACCTCTGAACTGGAAGTCGCTTTTCTTTAGCTGCGAAATCTCCTTCAGCCTTTGCAACAGATTCATGTTTTATTTGTTCAATTTATTGGAGTCTCCTGGGGTAACACAATCAGGGTGAGGGGCAGCGGCCATGAACGGCAGTGAGCTGGAAAATGTTTTTTACTTTCCCATTTTTTGTTGCCCAGATTTAAGATTAATTTTGGATTGATTTCCCCTGTATTTCCTGTAAAGTTAAAATTGGCAAGGAATAGCTTTAATGTGAATAGGAACAAAATGGAGAAATGCATCAAATGCGTGGACTGGGATACTGCATGGTCACTGGTGCTTTCAGTCGTGCACTGGGAACGTATCGCATCCATCCAGCAGAACTGCATCTTCTGGAATGCCTCTTAAGCTTTATGGGATTGCCACCTCACCAGAGACTTACTCCGAATGAATTAAATAGAGCTATTTTTAGTCCTGCCTACATAAATAAACTTTTATTTGCACTTTGGTTTATAATATTTATCCCTGTAACTGTGCAGTACAGTAACCGCAGTTCATATACAGTGTCCTCCAGCATTATTGTCACCCTTGGTAAATAAACGCGAAATGGGCTGTTAAAAAAGTCTTTTTTGCTTATCCTCTTGGTCTTTCATTCAAAAAATTAACAAAAAATCCAACTGTTAATTGCGTTGAAGTAACTGAAAGGAAAAATGTATATATATCATAAAACAAATATTTTTTTCAGTGTTATGTAGAACTATTGGCATCCCTAGGAAGTCATAGGAGTAAAATGTTAAAAAAAAAAAGTATATTGCCCATCGTATTTTTTGTTTTTAAGTTATTCTGAGTGATTAGGAACGCATTTTGCCATGACCTTGTGTTTCCCTGCAGGATACATATAACGTGACACACGGGTTAAATTCCCTTAGTCATCCATCACAGACTGGAGAACACAGTAATGATGTGCGACAAAAGGTTGTTGAGCTGCACATATTGAGAAATGCTTATAAAATAGCTAGATGACTGTAAATGCCCATTTCTGCCATCAAGTCAATAATTAATAAGTGTAAAGCAACTGGAGATGTTAATATTTGGCCTGGTACATGACGTGCATCTGTTTTGACCCTATGTACTGTGAAGAGGATGGTTTGAGCAGCCAAAGAATCTTGAACAATGATAGCTGGAGAATTGAAGATAGTAGTTGTGTCTTGGGGTCAGAAGGTCCCCAGAACTATGATTAGATGCCACCTACATGACCTCAAGTTGTTTGGGACATTTGCCAGAAAAAAAGCTTCTGCTGACATCAAACATACTCAAGTACCTCCACGGTACCAGAAATTACTGGACTTTTGAATGGGACGAACTCCTATGGTCATTTGAGACAGAGTTTTTAGCAATAAACACTAGATGTGGGTTTGGCATATACAGATTGATCTGCAGAAAAGTACCTCATCCCCACTGTGAAGTATGGTGGTGGATCATGGACTCCATCAAGTATCAGAACATATTAAATGAGTACCTGACTTCCTCTGGACCGTGATTGGATCTTCCAGCAGGACAAAATTCCAAAACCTCAAAATCAACAATCAACAGATCTAGTGAGATTCTGTGTGGAGGAATATGGGCTCATAGCCCTTGTTGTGTTCTTCAATCTCATTAAGTATTATAGGAGCATAATCAGAGGTGTTACCTTGGCAAAGGCGGGGGGGAGTAATAAATGAAAGGATAACAATAATTGTGGCACACATTTGATACATAATATTTTATGATAATTTATTTTTACTTCAACTTGTTATATTTTGAATGAAAAATCAAGAGGATGAGCAATAACGACTTCTTTCATTTCACTCATTTTAAGGGTACCAGTAACTCTGGGGGACACCATAATTATGAAAATTTTATAGAGCTGTATTAAATACATAGTTTGATTTTAAAAGATATTAATTTGCGGGAACATTTGTTATTTAGTCTACATGGTTTTGCACTGGATAAGCAGTTGGAAGATGGATGGATGGATGGATTTGTAAACCAGGCAGCCCTATTGGTTCAGGCAGCTAATAATTGATTTTCTTTCTTTGTTAGATTTAGTGGCAGCAGGTGTGGAAAGTGAGGAGGACTTGCCTCTGAAGTATGCTCTCGGGAAGCTGAGAAGCAGCCAGCTGGAGGAGATGATGACCAAAGAGGAGCTGGAAGAGGAGCGGAGGTCAGTGTGAGCTGCCAGAGCTGAGGGAACAACGACAAGAATTCAGACGGTCATCCTTGCCCTTCTCCTTTCTGTTTTAAGCTGAATTTCTGTGCTGTCTTTCATCTCACCTCTAATGCAAGAACCGAGATTAGGTTGCAAAAGGCGTTTTGCTAACTGGTGCAATTCATGCTGCACATTTCACATTACCTAAGTGTTTCCTTACATGTTAGATGCTGAAGAGCTCCAAGCTAATCTGATGATCTATTGCTATTAACAAAAAAACTTTATTCCGACACAAGAATAGGATCAGTCACTCAGAAGAGACACTGAAGGGACATAATCCCAACAAAATGAGTACATGATTTTTGTCTCATGACCATTGACAAAGATGTCAGATGATTTCTTTGACCTTTAAATACTATGGCGCAAGCAATGTGATCCGGATAAATTCTCCTTTTAAGCTTTGCAACTTCCTCCCTTCCTTTCAGTTATTCTCCTATTTCTATTGCTTTATTAATGTAATTATGAAAACAAATACGAAGCTTTTTTGTGAGTCTGTGTTTGCACACAAACCTGGGACGGAGAGTTACTCCTACGAACGTCTCAGATTTCCTTAGTTAACTTCAAGGGAGAGACCTGGTTATTGTCTTCTGGGAATCCGTATTTGTGTTTGCAAGCTAATGAAGAGGCTGGGGTGTGATGTACAGACAGATATAGTCAAGCCCTAGTGGCTGGAACATGAGAGAATGATTGGAGCTTAGAACTACCAAGGGAGATTGAATCATGTACCTAAAATAACACTAGCCTTGTTGTGGAGAGGCAAGTAAAAGCCCAAGTAAGGTCAAAAGGGACTGAGCCCTTGTATTTCTGTGGAATTTTGTAATATTAACAAGTTGTGTGATGTCATCACATTTTGCTCAATACTGGATTTAACTATCTCTTCACAGTTTTCTGCAGTAGTTGGCTTGCCTTAAATGGGTTGTTTTTCTAATTTCAAGTACAAGTCACAATTTATGTACATTTAAGTAGTGTTACTTTATGTGTTATTAGGTAAAAACTTCATGAATCGATTTATTTGGTAATTTGAAGAAGGCTGAAAAATTACATTACCTGATCATTTAAGAACTGCCTTTGCTTTGTCCATTCATCACTGCTGGCTCACTTCCAAGGGCTTCATCTCAACCCCACCAAAAAACACAGACAAAAAGTCTATCGTACTCGCATTACGTTGACAGAAAGTAGAAAGGTAGAGAGATGAGACTCTTGTTAAGGTGAATTCTGAGTGTTTATATACTGGAAGTTAACATATCTTGCATTAAAGGGTGATGGGACATGTTGACAGCATGTTGATTGGGACAAGAGGACCGTTATGTTGGGAATATCTGTCATGACACTGAACACCTTCAAGCACAGTGTGACTCCACAGTGTGACCTATGTCATGACCTTTCCCTGCCTTTATTTTTCAGGATAGAGTTCACAACTGATTTTACTTCTCTTTAACCCACAAGGACAAGCAGTGTGTTTTAGAAAGCCCTTGGTAAGGTATACATTTCGTTCAATCCCGATCCTACACATAGTTACACGCTCCCAGCACGGACACAATGCCCTGGTTACCTTCCGAATGCCACCAACCCCGTCACCTCAGCCCAATGGCCTGGCATGGACACCCCCTAACCGCGCCGAACGCAGTATACTGGAGCCACGCCCATTCTCATATTTACACCATGATTGTGATGCGTCCCCTGCAAACAGCCAGCTCCTATTAAAACCTCATTTAATACTCCACTTAAATACTCATTTTAGTACCATGCTGGCATGAAGAAACTGCAATTCATGGACAGTGAAAATTAACCTCTTTCCATATCATTTGGACTGCTGTACTGGACATGGGAATCGGCAGACAAAAGACCTTCCACAAGGACTAGAGAGATCAGGCTTGAAGCTGAACTGCATTCTATTATTGTTTTTCCAAAACTTATATTTCCTTATTTGTTATTTTGGAAAGGTGTTATTTTCTGCACCATCTCTACATTAGGGTATTGACTTCTTTTTACAGTCATTTATATAACACAGGCTCTACTGGAATATTGAACTTAATTGCAGACAAATCTTCACTATGCTTGTGCCTATAATTTTGATTTTCCAGGTCTGACGTATGTGGTCTGTGTCCAGTGCCAAGTTCACCAAAGCAGTGTTTCTCACTGTGGTGATGCCATTTCCCTTCTGTACACTGTGGCCTGTAATAGTACAGATCATATCAGCTGAAGTCCAGGACCTACAGGCCAGACAGAATATGGGTCAGCGCCTCGATAAACACTGACGGCTGTTGGTTGATGACAGGGTCCTTTGGCCTGTTTTCCACTGTCTCAGTTTGACAGCACTCAACTATTAGGAAAATAACAGCTCAGACATATGTTACATGCCACACATTTCTGCTGCATTACCAGCTGCTCTTCTCCGTAGTTTTGTCTCTGGCGGATGAAGCTTCCCTCCAGGTTCCATTCCTCTCCTACTGCCTGCTGTTTTCAGTCCATCTTCAGCTCCTTTTCACACTCCTGTAGCTCATTCTTTTCTTTAAAGTGATATGTAGGCAATTACATTTAGGGCCGGTTTCCCAAACAAGGATTAAGACTAGTCTAGGACTAAATTGCCGTTTCAATGGAGATTCACCATTATAACTCAAAGCTAGTCTAGGCTTAGGCTTAATCCTTGACTGGGAAACTGGCCGACAGTGTGTGAATTTACTTAGCACCTGCAAAATTCCCTCAAATTTAAAGTGGATCATTGTTTTGAATTCATCAAAATCTCTTCAATGGCGTAAATTAAAGTGGGTTGGAAGATTAAAATGATATTTTCCCCCAAAAAAACGGGTTTCATGTTTTCACATTTTAGTCAATAATTTAAAATCACCCAACTAGTCACTTTTCCAAATACATTCACCATAATATGTAATTCTGTTGCAACAGTAGTAATACACAGTTCCCTAAATACCACAGGAACACATATTACATTGTCTTTGTAAAATTAATACAGTAGTAACAAATTTAGTGATCCAGAGAGAAGCGAGAGGTTTCATTATGGCTGCAGGCCAAATTAGTGAAGAAAAGTGGTGGCGGTCAGAAAATGTTTAAAACGTTCACTTTGTAAGACTTTTGAGTTCTTTTTCATTGTTGCACAGCCCCCTCTTCAGGCTGATGCTATGTACTGCATGGCCGCTAGTTCCTTGCGCTTTTCCCAGCTTTAATATATTATTCTCAATACTTTTTCCATGTACATATATAACACATATGTGCTTAATGTGTAGAATTAAACAAGCTTACACATGGCTTTTCAAT
>JAODJW010000094.1:11414927-11427962 GCA_026777045.1 Hyperopisus bebe
GAACTTTTTAGGATTCGATCCTGAGTTCTGAACGGATTAAGTTCGAGTTCTGAGGTACCGCTGTACACAGCTTCAGATATAACAATACGTTTTTGTTTGGTTTTTGAGTGCGTGGCCTTTTGTATTAGTGGTGGGATAAAGAAGTTTAATAATAACATAAATGTAAATGATCTCTGTGTGTTTCAGGGTGCAGAGAGAGCAGCTGGCTGACATCTTTCAACTGCTGCGACAGAAAATGGAGACCTTTGGTCATGTGACAGAAGGAGACATAGACGAACAGCTCAAACTATATTCCATCTAGATACAGTGCAATATAACTTAGGAGTTTTTTTCACTATGTATAGTTATTAAAGTACGGAATTCAGATTTGTTTTTAACCTTTTTATTGATCCTCAAGCAACCTGATCACTATGTTTTTGAATTCAGTTTACAGATATATGTCAAATATAAACATGTTATATAAACTGCAGGGATCTGCAAAAGTCTAAATTTTAAACAAATTTTATAATAAATAAAATCGATACATAATTTTGGTTCTCGTGAATACCATTGTACCCCAGCATAAGCAATCAAGCTTTAAAAATCCCAGATGGCGACTGAAGGACTACAGACAAAGTAGCTATGTTTTATATTTTATTTCAGGCATGATGAAGAAATGTTAAACGTATACCGTATCGGATGTCACATGTTACGTTGAGTCGACGAATTAAAACAAAAACATGATGCCATTAATTTTCCAGACCAGCAGGTGGCGGCTTTGACTTAATTGATGATTTCTTTGGCAGCTTGGAAACTTCTGCATTTTGCGAAGGTAATTTGCATGAAATGTTTTTACCATTTTTGAAATAGTTTCTCGAATTATGGCAAGATCAACTTAAAAGTTTCTTACTAATTAATGAATGTGTTTCAGAAACAGCTTTTTAGGCTTATTATTTCATAACAAGGCCTAGTTTGACACTCAGTTCACTTGAAAATTTTAAATCAACTTTTGGAAGTTTCAAGTTCAATTACTATCATATTTTAATGATGCTCTGTATGGGGAATTTAACGTGCGCTGTTTACTTAATATCAAACTGTTGCCAAGTACTTCTCAAAATCTTGTAAATCATGTAAAACAAAACCACTGCGAAGATGACAGAAAATAGACCTAGGCCTATAACGAAAGAAAATAAATGACTTTATACAGCTTTTAACGTGCTCTAACATAATAGGTAAATATAAACAGTTCTGTATGTTTACGTGAAATATTTAGACAATTTAAGTGTGTTTTACCTTCTAATTCACGCAATACGTGAAAATATGGATTTAGCTCGGATTCAGTTTTTAGTAAGATGGACTTTGTAAAAGACTTAAATTCTTGATTACATACGTGTTTTGTTAGGTAGGCCTAAGTTAACATTAAAATTATTTGGCGATTAGTTGGTCATTTAAAAAATAGCCATTGTGATAGTATTCTAGGCTGTGTTTAACGTTACTATAATACTATCACAGATGTAGATGGCTTATTCTTAAAGTACAAATAATGTAAATGTAGTTGTCATGGATTTTGGTTTGGAAATTGATGGCTCTTGAGTCAAAAGTGCTACATCACCGCTGATCTGAAAACTTTGACTCCCTGCCTTTTAGACGCAAAATCCTTAGTACACAAGCGACACGGTGATTAAACAAGTGCGCTGCACCGTCCGGTGGTATCTGGGCGTATGCTTTCATGATATTCTCCGTTTATTTTGGCGTTCTTCCAATTGCATTCCGGTTTGAACAGTTTTATTTCTGAGACCCCGAGGAACTCCTGTGTCACTTGGGATCTCAGGGTATGCATTGCTTATACGCGCCTGAATGCTTCCACTATACTGGGTAGAATAACGCACGTCGATTCGGGCGACTTGCTGTATTTCTGGTATTTTCAGTATTAAAGCAGGTGAGGAAAGATTGATGTGTTTAGTTTTTTCCAAGTGGGACCTAAGATCGAAGGAATCGAGTTCACTCTTCCCCTGCACACCTGCAATGACGGCGCGGAAGGTCTTCCCTCTGACCTTTGCCGTCTTTATATGCCTCCTTTTATATGCCTTTCTGTGGCAGCACATCACGACTTATAACGTCAGGTAAGTTGCGTTATGTGAGTACAGTATTTTCTATGAATGTTGATAATGCAGAGAATAGTTTAAAAAACCTTTAAAAACCCATTAAATTACTTTGAACTGCAACATTATTTTGGCGTCAAAAGTTGGTGATTAGTTTTTTTTCCAGCATCATTCGAATCAATTGTTTTTGGTATATGAACATGTTCTACCACATATTATTATTGCTTTATATTTTAACTTTATTATCATATTTGAACCTATATTAACCTAGTCAAAAGAGTTAATACCAGTAATTTTAAGATATAAAAAGAAAGATGCAACTTATGCAACACAATCTGTATTTCCAAGCATTATCTATTTTTTTTTTTAAATATAAATAATAGTATCTTGGATAGTTTAGCCATAAGGACAATTTATGTCAAAATCAGGAAATATGCTACCTTTTTTGTAAATACAAAAAAGGAAAAATTTTGTAGGCTGTTTAACAAATTCTAGACAGACTGTTTATTTTATGGAACATTATGAATTTTTTTAGATTAAAATGAGGTGCAGCCCACTGAATTCTATTACTGAGAAGTACAAGTTGAGTTCCAAGTGCAAGAGATGATCCTCTTACAATGCTATTCAAATGGAATTCCACCAGAAAAGTAACGCCAATGGTCAGCAAAAAGTGTTGTTTTTCTATTTTTGTGCACACAGACGCCATTTCTACCATGGCGCTCCACCAACTCTGTTTAGTGGAAATGAAAATCCTGGGTCCGCAAGCAGAAGTATGATGCAAAGCACTTCATTTGAATGGAAAGATGACAACACTGACTCAGTTACTGAACAAAGTGCTACTTTCACACGAAGCACATGGAAAGTTGAGTCGGTAATAAAAAAAAATCACTCTTCCAAAAGTCCTGCTGCAAGACCATCCAAAAGAAAGCAGAGCGTGGTTGACCCTTCACTTGGCAGCAAAACCTCCCCTATACAGCAAAATACAATAAGTACAAAACTTTTGTCTAAACAAGGAATTACAGAGGGTCATCAGATGGACAGTGTTACCCTCCAACGCCTGATGTTTAAGGAGGCTTTTGTGAAAATGCCAAAATGGGAATTTGAGGATCTCTATGATCGAGATGCTAATCTCAACCAAACGGTGAGTTTCTCTTTTCATCATATGCATTACTTGTAAGACATTATAAAAAGTTTTTCTTCCAAAAGCATTTTTAGGAGGCATAAACAATATTACCATGCCTGATTCCTGGTTTTTCCGGTTTCCAGTCTTGCCCAAAATCATTGAGGAATAGCACAGACCCTGAGTTTAAGAAGGCCTTCATTCCCGACGTCCGGCTTTTCATGCAGCCGGAAGACCTAAACAGGAATGTTTGGAACCGGCTGTCACACTTCAACAGTCCTTTTGGCTTCATGGGGTACATGTACAAGGGTAAGAATGAAAGGAGTAAAATCAAACCAGTTTTTTACATTTATTTAGCAGGCTCTTTTATCCAAAGCAATGTGTGTTTTTTGAGAGAGAGCCAGGTCTCTTGATTCCTAGAGCAACTGGGGATTGATTGAGGGCCCTGCTCAGTGGACACAATGGTGAAATCCCTCGGTCAATTGTGGGATTTTAATCAATGACCTGATCACATGCAGAGCATCCTACCTACTGAGCCACACACAAAAGTGTTATCAAGGTGGTTGTGATGTTACTAGAGATTTGGTTGCTTTTTCATAACTCATCAGTTACATAAATGTAGATGAAGTTCAATAAAACCTCAGCATGGTTTTGCACCTTTAACATGATTCTTTTTTAAATGTAGATGTGAAAGTGGCAGTAGATCTAATCCCCAAGCTGAAAAGCCATCAGCTCCTGCCGGTTCCTAAGTCAGGCTGTATACGTTGTGCAGTCGTGGGTACTTCGGGAATTCTTAATGGTTCCCAGATGGGCCAGGAGATAGATTCTCACGATTATGTGTTTCGGTGAGTAAGAGGTGCTATTTTTGTCTTTTTTTGGGTCTGTTGTCTTCATTCAACTGTAGCTGCTTGTATGTTTTCACATTTGGACTAATCATCACGGATTTCAGTAAATCTTGACATGCTGATTTGGTTATATAAGTAACCCATGGAACACTCTAATGTCATGAACATCTCCAGAAAATTTAGTCTTTGAGTCGTTGCTAAGATATCATGCCTTATAGGTGGCATCACATGGTTTCGTACCACTAATGGGCCCTTTCATATCACTAATGTGCCCTTTCACAACAGCCTGTGCCTACTGTACTATTTCATGGCCGTTAGTGATATGAAACCATTTGTGAAATTTCTGGAAATGTTCATGTCATTATAAGCTAGCTTTAGTTTATAAAAAAAAAGACCAATTTTAAAATGTAGGTTTTTTTGCTATTCGGTTTTTAATATTAAGTCACTCATAATAGATCAGATTACATCATTTTGGGGATAGCAAAATATTGAGCTGATAAAGAGAACCATTTCTGTGCAACTTTTATTAAGCGAGATATCGCTAGTCAAAGTCCTAGTCACCCCCAGTTAATTAGTTTAAATCTCCCTTAATATTGATCCAAGTCAAGTGCAATTTCCATGGGATACTCATTTGACTAAGTTAGCATGCATTTCATTAAAATCTGTGATGACATCCAAAAGCTATGATTTGACATTATATATATATATATATATATATATATATATATATCAATTGAATGAGAAGGTGTGTCAACTTTTGGCCTGTACTGTACAGTATATGTGTATATATATGTATATGTATGTGTATATATATATATGTATGTATATATACGTATGTATATATAAATAAATATGTGGTTTTTAGACATATGTATGTGTATATATATATATATGTATATGTCTGTGGGTATGGTGTTTGACTTCCATAAGCAAATAAGGGTGACAGGACAAAATGGAAAGGATATACAGTAGGGACGGCCTGAGCCACATTTTTTCATTTCCAATCCGATACCGATACAGATTCCGATACAAAAGCTCTTTTTACTTTTTTGATATAATGAATGTATAAATATTAATACTATATATAGTATAAATATTTTTTAACTAGTAAAAACGAATGAAAAAATGTATGCCAAAAAAGCTTTCATTAGGCTAGTGGTAACATGCATAACGCACTGTTCCACCTCGTCTTGTACATCTTGTTTTAAGTGTTTATAAGGCGTTGAAATTTAATTTGAATATTTTTCAAGAGAGTTACGCAAATAGCGAATGCTTAAAATGTCCCCCAATCTATTTATTTTTTTTACACAAAGATTGCAAACCCTGTTCTACTAGTTGTTAAAAGCGTAAAATACTTTCTGTTGTTCTTATGCTCCTCGTAAAATATATAAAAATTTTTAAGTGCAATTACTACAATGGTTCGCATGCACTGCTTTGTCATACTCGTTAAAACATTACGCAACTTCAGCAGTTCACCAACTCGAGGTACAGTACCATATGTAGTTACTGTTATTACTGTATAATTATTTTGCACTGTATTTTTCCTTACCTATACATTCGGCTTAAAGACAGACTTAGGGAATGGATCTGGATACTGTCTGTACGGGGAATTAATTTGAATTGGGCATTTAAAAATTATTTTATTAGCTGAATTAATCAAAACTAATGTTTTTTCATCCAAAGAAAACAGTGTTGAAACACAATAATTACAGTGTAGGAGGATGTAGTACCGAACCTCTTTACACCAAACCTCTGGCTTAAACATTTTAGGATGTCCAGTTCTACGTTTGCACCAGTTCAGTGCATCGCAATTGTTCTGCACAAAACTAACAACCTGCACTGTGTATAGAGAGGTGGGAGAAACATTTGGTGTCTTTACGACAACAGTCTACCGCTGTATTTACACATTTTGCATGTTTGTGTTTGTTGTAGGACGCATGATAAAAGTCACTGTTGACTTATTTGTCCTTTCCTTTAGAATGAATGGTGCCGTTATAAAAGGGTATGAAGAGGATGTAGGAAATAAGACTTCAGTGTATGTCCACACATCACATTCCATTCTTGGTACACTCTATGAGCTGAGGAAGTACGGCTTTACCAGTATCCCTACTGGTGAGGTACGTAAACCAGCAGCAGTGGATACCCCAGGACCTCCACAGGGCTTATTTCTTCATTGATGATTTTTTTTTCCATGGAGGAAAAGTGTTAGGGCCTAAATTCCAGTCAGAGCTTTAATAGTGGCTGGCTGGATTGTGCCTCAGCTTAAAAGATCTCTACAATAGTAGATCTACAGGGTCTGAGGTGAATTGTAATTCTTATCTCTCCAGGAAGTTAATGCTTGTGTCTGTGAATTCAAGTCTCACCTGCAGTGTAAAATACACAAGTTTGACTAACTTAAAATGAGAATGTATTTTGTGTCCAATTTCAGTTTTCATCCAGTTCCATTACAATCTTAGCCATGTATTTTTTTCCCACAATTCTTGTACAGGACATCAAGTATGTCTTCTTACCAGAGGGGCTGCGAGATTTCCAGTGGCTCCATGGTCTACTGAATAAGGTGCAAGTCTCCAAGGGGGAATATAAGAATTTAAAGTAAGAGGTCTTTTGCCGATTTTGTTTAGGAAGAGGATGAGAGAGATTCAAAGAGGTTGGAGCAT
This sequence comes from Hyperopisus bebe, assembly GCA_026777045.1. Classification (NCBI taxonomy): domain Eukaryota; kingdom Metazoa; phylum Chordata; class Actinopteri; order Osteoglossiformes; family Mormyridae; genus Hyperopisus; species Hyperopisus bebe. Next base: position 11,421,631 of record JAODJW010000094.1, read on the forward strand.
CAAGGGTGGCAGTTTGGAAAGCCAAAACCTCCAACAACGCTTGTCTTGTGTGTTACAGTGCCTTGAAACCATCTCTAGATTTGCTTGAATTACAAATAATACATACATATGTGCAAGCAGCAACTTTCAGTTTTTGCTGACAAATAATTGATTTTGACTTTGAAAATTTACTGTGAGAGACTACAAGTTGGCAATAAAAATACTGACAGGAAGAATATGTATTGTGTATCATTTGTAATTCAGGCAAATCGTCGTCTTAAAGGGTTCAATACTTTTTTTTTAAAGGTACAGTATTTCCTTTGCATTGTGAAGTCTAGGATGTTATGGTAATGAATATTGATATGGAGCTGAATTCCTTTTTTACTTTTCCGTATCACTTTTAAAATGTGAGATTATGAGTGGAGGGTCTGCATAGTGCTTATGGTTTTAATGTGACTGTGTATCTGTATTAAGCTAATTCTAGTCTTTATTTAATTTGAATATTTTCCAAGAGAGTTACGCAAATAGCGAATGCTTAAAATGTCCCCCAATCTATTTATTTTTTTTACACAAAGATTGCAAACCCTGTTCTACTAGTTGTTAAAAGCGTAAAATACTTTCTGTTGTTCTTATGCTCCTCGTAAAATATATAAAAATTTTTAAGTGCAATTACTACAATGGTTCGCATGCACTGCTTTGTCATACTCGTTAAAACATTACGCAACTTCAGCAGTTCACCAACTCGAGGTACAGTACCATATGTAGTTACTGTTATTACTGTATAATTATTTTGCACTGTATTTTTCCTTACCTATACATTCGGCTTAAAGACAGACTTAGGGAATGGATCTGGATACTGTCTGTACGGGGAATTAATTTGAATTGGGCATTTAAAAATTATTTTATTAGCTGAATTAATCAAAACTAATGTTTTTTCATCCAAAGAAAACAGTGTTGAAACACAATAATTACAGTGTATAGTCCTTATGGTTTTAATGTGACTGTGTATCTGTATTAAGCTAATTCTAGTCTTTAATCAATATTCCTGTACTTTTCATGCAGCTGAGACAGCAGACACTCATTCCTGCAGAAATGAACCTGAGCTCATTAAAACATACATACAGCTGTTGGCTTCTAGTGAAGCATGATTGGAAATGTCACATAATCACTAAGGTGTGAAGACAGTTCTTGCAGCAGACCACCCACTAACATAACCTGGGTCCATAGTAAGCTATTTTTATATAGAAAGAAAATTGCATTTAGTGGACAAGTCATTCCATTTTAAACCACATTGATTAGTCTGTCGTTTCTGTGAATTTCAGAGTCTCGTGACTCCTACATCCCTTTGAATAACAGCATTGTTTTTGTATTTGAAAGCAGGTAAAGGGTGTTTACTTCTCAACTAAGTGAAAAATCTGTCTCTCTCCCCAGTGTTTTATCCTTTTTTTTGAGATTTACAAAACTTTTTCACTTTTATCATGCTTATCTTATGAAGGGGACCAAGTAACAGATCAATGTTTTATATACAAGTAGTACACATACATATGTATTCCATAATTTAAAAATAACTATGCAATTTGCACACAGGCAACAGTAGCCAGTAATGCTATATTATTAGTAGTTTTTTGTTTACCATTATCACCATTATTAGTCATGTTATAAATAAAAGCAATAAATAATTAAAAATTAGTGTCAATTAAGTTTCAATATATATTATTATTATTATAATTATTTATTTATTTATTTATTTTATATTTGTATCCCATTTTGGTGCCTTCAGCCATTGAAGTGAGTCAGGGGGACTGAGGAGGCCGGGTGTAAATAGCCGAACCAATGGGCTGGTGCTATTTTCATCCTGGTGCAAAGAGACACTCCATTTTTTTGAATAAATGCAGTGTAAAATACAGTTCTCGAGGTAAACTTTGACCTTGATATAAGAAACTTAAATAAACTTTAACTTTAAACTTAAAGTTTGTTAAATTTGCCACAAAAACGTAAGGTAAACCATGCTGCTATAATAGTTACAGATCATAAGAAAGCACTATGAATTATAATTTGCGGCGGTATGAAGGTGCTATATTTTTTTTTTTGAACCAAAACATTTGAGCTGTGGAAAGTAGGAGTAATTCACATGCTAAGATTCATCAAAATAAAAAATGGTGATGGACAATCTTTCTTGGTAATTTGTAAATAAATGTATACTTCTCATTTTTTTTTCCACCTGATTTCTAGACCCTGGATGTACTACCCTAACTCACTGGATTTGAATCGATTCTATGTCCTGCACCCAGATTTTCTCAGATATGTAAAGAACAGGTGAGAACATGAAAGCTATGTTTAATGTCCTAAAAGCAAAGTACATTATTCGGGTGAGAAATAAATTTTCACTGGGGCTGTTGCATGGCTCGGTGAGTAAGGATTCTGCGCCTGTGATCAGAAAGTCATTGGTTCAAATCCCGTGCTTGGCACAGTGATTTAACCATTGGGCCCCCCTTAGCAAGGCCCTTAACCTCATGAGTAATTGGCAGACCTTGCTCTCCTTCTTTCTATGTCGCATTAGTGAATGTCAGTGATTAATCAGTATAATTTGTTAAATGGATTTAGGGTATAAGCTGAAGTTAATGGATGGATGGATTTAGCGTGCCTGCATCTGCTGTTTGTTCAATCACAGGTTCATGAGGTCTGCTCAACTGGAGTCTACTTACTGGCACTACTACCGACCCACTAATGGAGCGTTCACCCTGTTTCTGGCCCTGCAGACATGCGATGTGGTGAGGGCACCTGCTTCTGTCCCATGCCTCGCATTGGTCAAAGCTGACCCCAGCATGGTGCCTTTCTTTGTGAGCACAAATATATCTCTCTCTCTTTCAGGTGGATGCATATGGATTCATTACAGCCAACCACAGTCAATATTCAAACTACTATTTTGAAAACCTAAGAAGACCCGTTGTTTTTTATGTCAACCATGATTATAATTTGGAGATTAAATTATGGGAGAAATTACATGATGCCAAGATCATTAGATTGTATAAAAGAAAAGAAAAGGAGAATCGTGCAGACCAGTTTCATTGAAACTGCAAAATATTTTTTCCTTCATATGTGTACTGTTTGTGTAAATGTTTTGTAATTTTTCCTTATCCTGAGCAAAGTCTGTCTGTTTTCAGTTAAATTATACTTTCAACAATACTGCAATGTGTGTCAGTGTTGTCATTCCTTTTTTCCCCACTTGTCCTGCCTATTTATGCACTTTATGTAGGGCTACAGTCCTGGGAACATTATTTCCCATCACCATTTGCAGTGTAGCTACTGAATATGGTTGGTGTGACAATAAAACTCCATTTGACTCTTGAGCATTGATATGTAGTTTGTAGTGAATTTGTACGTCACAAGTTTGTTAAATCATTAAACAAATATTAGAATGTTGTCCTTTAGTGTTAATTCTACATTAATTTGGGGACTGAATATGTCCATGTTTATAACTCGATACTATCCAGTAGTTTATGTGTATAAAATCACCACAATGCAAAATAATGATAGAAAGAAGAGATAAGGAGCATGAATTGAGTACAGTGTGTTGCTGCACCCACCACACAACAAACCACCTCAGGGAGGAGTGCAGCAGTGTAACGGGGTGATACCTCAGCATCACACTAGTCCAAGTGAACCAGTGTGAGTTTTTCTTTCCAGTAGCTGGGGTGCCAGTCCTGCCACCAACCCCCAAGTTTTTCCCTGTAAGTTGGAGGACCTCCTTATAGGGCTGGAAGAAACCACTGTAGGTTAAAGGTCTTGCTCAAGATTCCAATGGAGTAAAATCACTCTAAGTATTCGAACCAGCAACCTTCCAAGTGACATCACAGATCCGTATCCTCAGAGCCACCACTCCACCCAAGGAGGAAGAAGAATAAAGAATACTAAGATTGACAAAACTGGCAATAGTAACAATAATTAACATTGATGATGATGAAAAGAAAGGTACTAAGAATACTAATCATTACTAAGTAACTATTTAGTGGTACAGCATTTGCCAGTAGATGCAGTGGTAGTGTAGGTGCAAAGGAATTTGCACGGAAGACAATATAATTTATGGCATACTGTAAGTATGAAAGTTATAATAATGCTAAGACTAATATACCATAAATGCTTTAAAACTGTAAATACTATAAATACATTTTAAATAAATACATTACACTCTCCTCCCCAGCCGGTCCAGCTGCGTAGCGTCAGTCTTCTTAATGCTGCCTCCCCAGCAGACCACAGCATAGAGGAGAACATTGACAACAGGAGACTGGTAGAACATCAGCAAGATATTCCTACAGATGTTGCTACATCAGCTTTGCACTGATGAAGTTTTAATGTTAGGTGGGATAACTTACGATTTATCAAAGAGAACTCTGATTTTTTAAAATGGATCCTCTGCCTTTATATATAGGGGTGTAATATGATTTTAAATTGCACAATATAGCTAGAAGCAACTAGTTTGTCCTACTTCATTCCAAAATCAAGGGAATTAGCTTCTGCTCTTCAAGAAAGGCTTTCCCCTGGATGTTGGAAGATTGCTGGTGGAATTTGTTGCCATTCCGCTTGGTTATTGATGTCTATTGTGATCAAGTCCCTTTATATAAGCAATTGAATTTGGTCAAAGACATTTTCGCTTCACAATCACCTCACTTGTAGTTGACCAGTGCAGCTCAAGCAATGAAGAAATTTGCTGAACTGGCTTGTTGGAGATTTTATCACTGTGTGTTTAATTATGAACCTGTATCAGCAATGGCTACGGCTATGGACATCTTGATCAATTGACTTTCCCTGCCAGCCCCAGGAGGATGAGCTCCCCCTCTGAGTCTGGTTCCTCCTAAGTTTTCTTCCTTCTAGGACAGGGGTGTCAAACTTGCACATTTATGGATTTCCCCTCATTTAGCACACTCCTTGTGCTAATTACCACACAGCTCTTGAGCAGAATCATTTGTGGTGGAACTGGTAAAGTGCTAAGCTACACAGGGCTCCGGCCCTCCAGGACTGCAGTTTGAGACCCCTGGTGTATGACATGTCGTAAACAATTGTATATGTCATGACTGTTAGGTTATGTAATCATTTTAAATGATTATTTGTGTACAGTATCTTGAGTATGATATTTTATTAAATAACATTGTAAACCATGATCTTCACTTCGAAAACTGATTCAAGCTGGACTGAGATCTGTTGGAATCACTAAACACAAATATTGTTTAAAATTTTGTTTTACAATGTAAAGTGTATAACCAACCTTATCAGATTAAATTCCATAAAATTTTATACAGGAAAAAGTTCATTACATTAACAAAACCTCTTACCAACAAATATACAACCTCATGCTTTTTAGTTTTTCCACATTTAGAAGAATAACCTTTTTACCATATTTTTCACTCATTATCTAATTTTTCTTTACAAAATTTGCAACAAACAAATAAGCTTCCATTGCAGATCTTCAGACCTGTTTTTTCACAAGCTAGAGCAAAATGATAAAACCACACTAGACAGTGCAAGACTTTGTACCTTCCTAAAGTATTCCTTAAAGTCAGTGTTCCTGTTGGATAGATGAAATAAATACCTAGCAGATTTATTGGTCATAAGAATTTAAGTCATGCTTGTGTGTTTTGTTAATATTAAATATGGAAGCTGGCCAGAACCACACACACAGTAAATATTTATCGCAGTTATTGATGTGCGCAGAAACAAGTATGGGAAGGATGTCTAATCACGCCCATTGGTTTTTCCTTATTGTTAAATATAAGGTGTAAATTATAAATTATATGAGAAATTATATGAGGCTAGTGCATGATAATATGGGTCATGCCATATTTGCCAGGTGTTTTGTTTTTAATCTCTTGGCAGCTCATTGACATAATTCATTTAAAGCAAATCCGCTCAAAAGCAAAGACAATAAATCATCGGCATTAAGATGTGTGCTTAGTCACAGCCAGTGCAGGTCAAGACCCGAGGCTCCACTCCTACAGTAAACATCCTTTTTTTCAACTACATTGTTGTGCTGTGTTCTCTTTCTCTCAGTATTGTTTTTAATCTATCTGAAGTTGTCGACCATTGCCTTATTACTATAAGCGGAAAATGTATGATGTAAGTCAAAGCATGAAATTTCCAACATAGAAACGGATTGCTTTCTGTAATCCAGCACCAAACTAGCACGGCACTTGGCACCTGCAGTTCAAGCATAGAGCAGAAAAAAACTATGACTGACCTTTGTACAATATTGTGAATGGGACTAGCCATTTGCAAACAATTTACACTCACCTAAAGGATTATTAGGAACACCTGTTCAATTTCTTATTAATGCAATTATCTAATCAACCAATCACATG
>JAODJW010000094.1:11428062-11440343 GCA_026777045.1 Hyperopisus bebe
GTTCTGAAGGCGAAAGGGGGTCAAACACCGTATTAGTATGGTGTTCCTAATAATCCTTTAGGTGAGTGTATATTGATGCCTGTCTTCAAGGATTGTTAAGTTACACTATATTTATATAATCTTACAAATATGGTTGTGAAAATCTGAGGACAATTGTTGAGAATACGTAACAACTGTAAATCCATCCATCCATCTATTTTCCAACCCGCTTATCCTACTGGGTCACGGGGGGTCCGGAGCCCAACCCGGAAGCAACTGGCACGAGGCAGGGAACAACCCCAGACAGGGGGCCAGCCCATCGCAGGGCAACAGCTGTAAATAAAATTAATTTTTCTGTTCTAAACTCAAAAACACTTCCCTCTGGTGCTGAAGTGTTGTTATTGCAGCCAGTTAATACAATTAATGGGTGAGGATAAAAACAAAATGGTAAACCATAGGCAGGGACACCGTAAAAGGAAGGAGGGGGCAGGTCGGACGGTTCCAAGGGCCCTTATAGCTCAGGGGCCCTAAAAAATATGGAACATAATATGATTGGTTTGGGTGAGGAGGGTCAGTATGATATGCTTTCATGGGGCCCGAAATCTCTAATGACACCCCTGACCATGAGTATAATTTTTGGTGATTTTGCCAGGGATGCAATTGCACCACTACAAGTCAGATGATTCGAGCTCCTCACCCTATTGTCATTTCCCACAGTAGAACAATGAAGTCCCCAGCGGGAAGTGCTTTCCAGCATCCTATCGAAAGCCTCCAAGGTGGCTCATACTCTAAACTAATGTTTGGTGCATAGGCACAGACCACTGTCAGAGCGCTTCCCTCAACTCAAAATCGAAAGGAGATGACCCTGTCATTCACTAGGATGAACAATGTACTGGCACCAAGTCGATCGGGGGGGGGTATGAGTCAACCGATATTAGCTTGGCACCTCTTGCTTAGGGCATCTCCAGAGTGGAATAGTGTCCAGCCCCTCTCTAGGAGTTTGATTCTGGGGCTTGGGGTGAGCTGCATTGAGGTGAGCCTGGCTATATCTAGATGATATCTCTGTACCTCCTGCACTAGCTCAGGCTCCTTTTCCACCAGAGATATTATGTTCCATGTTCGTAGAGCCAGTTTCAGTAGCCAAGGAGGCTCTTGTCTTCGACTGCCACTTGATCCACAAATTATCCAACACTCATGGTCCCCCTGCAGATGGTGGGCCTACAGGAGGGTGGGCCTATATGGCTCTTTCAAGCTTTGCCCGATTGGGCTCCATAGGTAGAGACCCAACCACCAGGCACTCGTTTGTGACCTCCCCCCAGGCCTACTGATCCAGTCAAGGTTACATAGTCGAAAGGAACCAGTTGAGGTGGTTCAGGCATCTATCTAGGATGCCTCCTGGATACCTATGTAGGGAGGTGTTTTGGACATGTAGAACTGGGAGGAAACCCCAGTGCAGACCCAGAACACGCTCAAATCAAATCAAAAAACTTTATTTGTCCCCAAGGGCAAACGCCTTGGTTTTACCCCGGAGGAGCTGGAGGAAGTGGCCTGGAAGAGAGAATCCCTGCTTAGACTGGTCCCCCGCAACCATACCCCTGATAAGTGGCAGATAATGGATGGATTTGCTATTGATTTTTCTTTTAACAAATTTACAGGTGTATCTTAGTGTGGCATAGCCTGTAATGAATGACTGGTTAGGCTTTCTCACCTTGCTCCTCCTGAGAGGAAAGTCTAGAGTCCCCTATGAGTCTCATCTTATGAATTTAATACAATGGTCCTCCTGTCGATCTCAAACAACAAACAACAAATTCTGGTTGGATGTGGCAAAAAATACATTATCTTCAAATAGCAACTTCTAGCCCCCAATGCCGAACATCCACCCAGCCTTGGCCATGTTTTGATATCCTGCCCATGAAAATCACAAACAGAAAAGGTGGTAAGACAAACCCTTGAAAGAGGCCAATACCCACGCAACAACATCCAACATCCAGCAACAAATATCCAGCCATCAACATCTCCGGATGGATTTTATCTGGCCCAAGCCTTTCCATCACAGACTCTTTTGAACACCATAGTGAATTCAGTTGTAGTGATTGATTCTGATCCAGCAGATCTTTCCAAACACTGCTTCCTGGTATGAGAGCATATCTGCCAGGTTGAGGAGTTCCTCAATGTGTCCCTTCCACTGCTCAAAAATATTGGTCAACACTCCTCCACCCTGACTGCAGCCTTCCTGGCCTGTCAGCTCTCTCAGGAGACCCTGGTACACATATTGCCCTGAAGGCCTCCTCCTTCATCTTGACAGCTTTCTTCACCAGAGCTGTCCACCAGCGGGTTCTAGGGTTACTGCCGAAACAGGCAGCAACTACCTGTTTCAACTCTTTGCAGCCACTGAAACAAATGACTCCTGGAACATGGTCCATTCAGATGCTATTGACATGCACAAAATACACTCAACAGTTTTCATCACTGCCGCTCAGAATCCACCAGGAGAAACTCCAGCTGCACAGCACTTGTGAGTGTCCCCACTTCGACTTGTGGTCTTTCACCATGGGGAACTCTAGAGTAGGACAGACGCCATGATTAAGACACCTGGTTCCAGAGCCCACAATGAATATATATGTTGTATAGCCAATGTCTTCATATATCCAGCACTAAGTCTGGCCCCTTACCCATCGAAGAAGTAATATTCCACATTGTCCACTGGTAGGATCTAATCCATCTGTATCCTTTCTGATCATGCCTGCCGCCCCAATGACACTTCACACTGAATCCACAAGATGGCTTCATGCAGTAATTTCAGCTGAGCTCAGCCAGGTTATGTGGGTGGCCTGACCACCAGGCATTTGCTGGCAGACACCTCTCCCAATCCCTGGCTCCAGGAATAGGCCCCAGTAACCCGATTGTGGGCAGGGTACACCTTTTGGTATCTTTCATTGGGGGTCTGTGCTGGATTGTAGCCTTGCCTCTCCCCACATATCTGTTCACCAATGGAGGCCCTACAAGCCCCAGGTGCACAAACAAAGGTAATGATCTTTCAAAGGGAATGGATGTCATACAGAGTACAGTTAATCATAAGAAGCCATTTTAAGGATTATATAATTTACATTTTATATCCTCTTGTTTCTCGCACATTCTTCTCTATGCAATTTGTCAATGCCCAGCTACAAGATGCTTGCGTAATTTATAATCTAATAAAAATAAATAAATCAAAATGAGAATGTTGTTTAAAATGATAAGTTGATAACTTCAAATCCTCCCGGATACCTCTTTGTTTATCTTTACCTTTCTGTGTGAGTTACATTTATCTAACCTAACAAGCAAATACACAACAGACCATTTCTTAGGATTCAAGTCAGAAACCTTCAGGTTACAAGCCTGTGTCCTTTATCACTGCGGTACTTTCCACCATAGTGGAGTTACATGTTTGTTCTTGTATCCGTTCTAGAAGTTTTTATCCTCTCAATGATTTTTGGAAGAGACCCCATAGTCTCTGGTGGAATGTGAACAGACCACTCATCTTTCCTGGGAACATCCACAACAGACTAAACTGTTTTGTATTTCATTAAAGTGATATTAATGATTGGCGTAAGAATGTGGATATAGGGTTACCATTAAAGACCTCTCTCTCAAACAGATGCACAAAACAATTGATTTTGAGCTTTTATGTCATAAAGGCTTTGACGTTAATTACAGATGCTTCTGACGCATGATTCATCCATCAATGACGCTCAATGAAGAGTAGTTGGGCAAAAAAGGTGTTTAATTTGTTGTAAAGTGCATACTTACTATTGTCATTGCCTATTGTGTGTAGGCTGTGGCATTATGTTTAAGCTACCCGGGACAGCAAACTTTTTTTATATTGTTAGGTGATATTTGCATATGTGTATCTTTTCAATCAGGGGAGGTGCACTATTGTTAACTGTTGCAGCAGATACGCACACAGTAACGTTATTTTAATAGATATATTTGGTTGATTTATTGTGTCAGTCAGTATTATGTTCATTGCTGAATTAAAATTCTTTAAGAACAAGCACATAAGCACTTATTATATGTCCATGTGTTCATATCTAGACAAAACTTGTAAGATATAGCTAATTGCTTGTTTTAAAATATAAAAATAACCAATGACTAATGACAAAATTACTTCATATAGTGTGACTCGTCCCTCTATTTGTAAAATGTCAGCAAGGAAAAATATTTTTAAATGTCATAAAACTACAGAATGTCCATGTATCAGCTGAAGCTTGGGATAATGTCTATGATTTGTAATTAAAAATAATTACATTTGAAAAACCCAGATTAGGTTAAGGCCTTACAATTCAGTCTTGTTTTTTTGTTGAAACTTTTTAGCATTAGAAAACCTTCTCACTTCCTCGGGAATGTTTAAGCAGAGCATGTAACAGAAGTAACTGTTCCATGTATAGAATTTTTCCTCTACCATGTGCCACACAGTTAAAACTCCTTTATATTTGTTGGATATATTCATATTGTTCGCACATGTTTCAGAAATATAAAACATTCTTTGAGCAATACTTACCCAAAGCATATTATATAATAAGTACAAGACATAAAAACAGTATTTATGTGTTATGCTTACTCTGAGGTTGTGTTTGTCATTTACAATAGTTTTGATAAACATCTGTCCCTCAAGGAAAAGCTCCACAGATTTGTAATATTTTATTTCCAAAAGCAGAACAAAAAACTCCTGAGATAGACCAGTTCACGTGTTTTGAAGAGCTTCATCCATGTGTCAATTGTTTTTGCACCTGTCTGTTAGCTAAAGGTTGGGAAAAATTTTGAGCCAAAGAATCACTCTCACGAGGCAGATCATTTTTCATCCTTATCTTTTTTTTGAAGTTCGCAAAATAAACACCACAGGCTATAGTTTTATGGCCACATCTGTAGTTTTCCTGTAGCTATTCCCCAACGGTGAATGTTTTTTTCCAGAAAAAATCTTTATCCCAAAGACCATCTAAAAAGAAAAAAATATTTAGTGATCCGTTGTTTGTTCAGCTTTCCTTGTTCAAATATTGAAGAATGCTTGTGTAAATAAACAAGAAGCTTGTCATAAACTATTTAAGTCAGTTACTCCATCAATCAATTTTCCATTGCCCATTGATACTATATTGGGTAGTATCTTGGGTATATTGGGTAGCTTGAAGCCCACCTCAGAAAACACAGCCAAGTGGACACCCTGTATGGGATGCCAGTCCATTATACATAAGGCATTCAGTCACACACCAATCAAGACACTAGATCACGTAAAGCACATGTTTTGTACCAAGGCTGAAACTGGAATACAGGAAAAACCAGTGTGATCACTGGGAGAACATGCAAACTCTGCAAATTCTACTTAAATACACAGAACCAAGACAGAAATTTAACCCACAGACCTGGAGGTGTGAGGCCACGTGGTCATATTTTCCAGTTCATTTTTCCTGGAAATGATGGTTCAGTGATTTAAGTCAGGGAACATAATCCAAGTATATAGTTATTAGACCCCAAAAGCACTATGAAGATGTATGTTTGTAAGAACCACAGTGCTCAGAACGGTGGCCCAGCCAGTACAGTAGTCCAAAAGTTCAGCACATTATAAAAATGCAGAAAAAAATACACACACAAAACTCAAAAACATTGAAAAAAAGTATTTTTTCTTTCTTTCGATAAAAGTACTGCGCAGCATAGTGGCTCAGTGGGTAGTGCGGCTGCCTGGATTGGGGATTCAAATCCCACCTCTGGTCTGTGCGTGTGGAGTTTATTCTCCCTATATTGTGCAAGTTTCTTGTGGATGCTCTGGTTTCCTCCCCACAGCCCAATAACGTGCAATGGCTGGGATCCCATCCAGGGTGCCCCCCCCCCCCACCGCTGTATGCCCTATATTTATATTCATTATTATCTTGATATATTGGATGCCTAAATTACAAATACTGCCCGCCCCGCATATGCTCTGTATCCTGTCTCGCCATATTGTGTTGGTTATATTCTGAAGTCTTAAAACTAATTGACGTGGCTATTTTTCTTCAGCGTCTCAGACTCTAGTTCATTGCAATTGCTGACAAGATTTGGAGTTAACCGCGATAAACATTTATCTATACCACGCAAAAACGAAACTAAAAGGCAACAATGCTGATTAACCACTAGATGTCACCAAAAGGATACTTTCCTACATTTACTGCAAGAGATCAACTAGAGTCCAACACCTTAACATACATTATCTTTAAGTTGTTTGTTAGATATTAATTTAGCATCAGCCTACTCAACAAAATAAATAGTAATACAAGAATACAGAAGAAAACCTACACAGACTGCGAACTTTTGTAAATTATACCATGACAGTTAAATTTTAGGGTCATTTTTCATAGTCGCAGGCAACAAAGGGACGCTCAAGGCAGGTAGACTAACATAAAAATGTACAAAATTTCATGATATTAGATATATACAAAGGAATAAGAAGCAGACCAAAACAACACAACACACAGTCCGTCAGAAAGACCAGCTTTTACTTTTGTCAAGGTATGCCCTCTTCTTCGGGCGGAGGGGGCGGGACCTAACGGAGGGGACGCGCCTCTCTGATTGGAAGAGATTCCGGGCCGGTGGCCGTTCCTGGGGTTGAGCTCCGAGTTTCATCACGGCGAAGTCGTGGTTGGTTGTTGCCACTTTGTCAAATTTAATAGTTTACGGGAAAAAACCGACCTGTGGTTAACGGTGTGATATTTTTTGCATCAGAAATGACGTGACTGAACTTCCATGGATTGTTTGCGAAGCGAGCTCGCCAGAAAGCCGACCGCAACGAGTAACGAACTTGTCTCGAGCGGACGGGACGGTCCTGAAAAGCACCTTGACGCGTCTGTCTACCTTGTTAGCTCGCCGGCTAATCGGCATTTTGAAATGTCCCAGCCGACAGGAAGGTGAGACTTTCAAACGACGTCTCGGGGTAGAAAACCAACGTGGCTTAAGCTTTATCCAGTGTGGACTGTATTTGTATTGTTTTTTTTAGTCGTTAAATCCTTTGGCGTAACTCTTTGAGCTAGCTGGCCGTTTTGGTGTCCACAGCCGTACTAGGGATTGCCTGTGTGGAGTTTTCCTTACTGTAGAAGTATGAAAAGTGTCCAAAACAGTGACTGTGGCTCATTTAGTTGTTTAACAAGGTCCATAGTTTTGTTCTGGACAGCTTTCTCCAGGTAAAGGCTGAGTTCTTCGTTGGTACGCTCGGCATCTGTCGGTCCAGAAAAGCACAGTCTGTTATGTGCACATTTAACCGCTGGAGTATGATGGATTCATATAGAAGGATTTACATTAGCTTGGGTTGTATGGACATAAATCTTGTGGGTGACGCGTATTTGATTTTGTTCCCACCTGTTTGTTTGTAGTCAAGTATCTCGCAAGTCTTGTACAGGTGATTTATAAGTTAGGATACATTTACTCGTGTGGTGATTGCGACTGTGATGGAAAATGAATGACATCGCTAACCAAAAATGATTTCTAATGAGTGAATGTTCATTACACAGTAAATATCTGATCGTGAGCTGCATTGCAGTGTGAAGGAATACTGCCGTCCTACTTTTATGGCTGCTTTTTCTGAGAGACTACTGTAGTCTGCTTTATTGAAAGTTACATGTGATTTATTAGCAAAATGTAGCTCGGTACTAAAATCAAAACGGCAATTGACGTCGGTCTCTTGGTAAGATGCGTTGTGAACCTTTTTTATAAAAGTGTTTTTTTTGGTTTTTCATTTACAAAGTCGTGCAAAATATACCAGGAACAAATACTTCAAGTAACCAACCAACAGAACGGGGTATTGTGTCCTTTTCTAACCTGTCAATTAAATAAATAAATAAATATATATATAAAATATATTACATGAGTTTGAGCTTACTTATAAACATGCATACAATGAACCCATGTTAGCACCCAGTACGAAGGGCATCTTGATGATGTAAATATTACAGAAAGAGGGGTAGTATTTACTCAAGGAAAGGTGGAACACAGGACTACTGTTGCTTAAAAAATTACTGATCTGGTTTTATACACTCTTTGTTCTTTTATGGGTGTGTAAGCAGACGCTGACAAGTTATATAATGTGGTAGCAGGAGATTACAAAGTGCAGCTGAGTGCAGACGCCCCGGACAGCTCCTTTTAAGTGCATAGTTAGGTCAGGCTTGATGAGCCCCATGCATCTTTGAAAAACAGAAATCAGAGTTGTCTTGGGGCTAACTGCTGTCTGTTTTCTACTGGCTGAATGCAGGAAACTCCCAGTGAGTGACCTCCCTATATCTCCCAAAGTACCCAGGCAGTTTGTAATAGTCTTGTTTTTGAATATGGGAACTCTTGTTTTGATAGCTAGGCGTGGAGGATCTGTTTCCTCCAGACCCCTGTTGCCGTGGGAACTTGATGGAGACCTTCATTTGATCTTTGATCATCTCTCTGCACTAATTTGCTGACAGAATGCTGGAAATTTCAGCAGGATATTATTCTCGAACACTTTGTTCATGTTCCCCACAGTGAACAATTGAGGCTGAGTGAACTGGTCACTGCAGCGGGCTTCCTGCAGGAAAGGAGAGCGCTCTGTGCGAATGCTGGGCATGATGCCAACTTCCTTTTACAGTGAAGATTACTCCTTCGGTCAATTTCCAAAGAGATTGGGCAAATAGGATGGAAGTTAGTTGTGAACATGATTTCTGGGTAGTTTTTCCCCCCAATATAGTTCATGGTATTTTTAGGCATTGTTTAACCTTTCATTCCGTATTACAATGGTGGAAGGCATTGCAATGACTGCTGTCTGGTTCACTGCTGGTCTGATTGCTGATGTTGCATTACATTGATGGGTCTTTTTGTTTCTTTTTCTTTAGGTTTTGCCATGGATATTAAACTGCCTTGAAGGTGAGCTGAAGCAACAGTCTGGAAAGAGAAAGAAACTGAAGCCAAAACAGCATCTTTACAGTGTTATCCACATAACAGGAGGACTGAGAGCTGGCATCCACTGCTGATGTGACAGGGTGATTTCAGGCTCCACCATCACATCCATTACAAGCTCCTCGGCAGCTGTTCTTTGATCCATAGGCATAGTCGCCAGGCCCCACTTCTCTGGATTTAATGAGGGGCCTATGCAAAATGGCCTCTTGAGGCGACGAGAGGGGCATCACGCAACTGTGATTAGTGACCTTCAGGGGACAGGAACCATGGGCAAGGAGCAGGAGCTCCTGCAGGCGGTCAAGAATGGAGACCTGCCCTCCGCCCAGAAGCTGGTGGCAAAGGTGAAGGCCAGTCGCAGCAGTGAGTCTTCATGCTTCTTATTTTCAAAAGGAAATGACTGTTAACTTATTAGGCTATTTTATCATAAAAGATTATCTTATTCTATGACACGTGATAACTTTAATAGCAAGGGAACAAATTAATGTCAAAACACTTAGTTAAAGACATGTGTCCAAGACAACTAAATGAAGGACTGCACTGTTTTTACCTCTTTATTATTCTGTTCGCGCTCTTGACCTAGTTAAAACTTAGAGTAACAGAAAGGATACTAATTCCATAGTCCTAAAATCAATCTTAATAACTACCAGAAAGTGAATTGAATGTTAGGCGTTTGGCAGTGGTTAGATATGAGATGTGTTGATTTATCACAGTGCAGACAGGTGGTCTGTGTGTGGAATGTCATGCCTGCCAACTTAAATATCTTCTGTTTGTATCCTAGGTCAATACTCTTAAACCCATGTGTGAATACTTTCATTTTGTTAATTAGGCTCCTCAAGGGAAACTATAATACTTTTCCTGACATTTGTTACTCATCATTGTCATGTCAGAAGTCGAGTAATAAATGTTCAGTGGGCTGCTCATAAATACTTTGGCAAGTGCATCTAAAATTAATTATTATGAATGTGCACATCAGCAGCCTAGACTGTAAATGTGAAATATTTACTCCAACTTTCTATTCTTGAAAATCAGCGCGAGATTTGTGATTGGAGCCAACCAGCCAGCAGGCGTGGGGTTCCTCTTCTCGGAAACTGAGGTTGTCCTCTATCCATTAACCTCTGATGTGCTAGCCTCGGGGAGGGCTGGACTAGGAGGGGAGTGTCCCATTTACACCACCCAGTCCCCTGAAAGGGTCGGTGGCTCTGATTGTTGCGGACTACCCTTTGATCTGCTGGTGGGGGACAGGACCCTTTATGCTCTTTGCTCACTGGCTGTTGGACGGCCCCCCACACACATCTGCTCCACACCCACTAGTGCAATCATCATTCCCATTCTTAAGTATACAGGGATATGCAGGATTAGTGACCTTGGTGGGATCTACATGTATGCACAGGAAAAGCAATTCCTGCATTCTTTATGTGCCAAGGATGTGAAATTTGATAATGGTGCAAATTTATTATTAAAATCAATAATATTATTTGTAACAATTTGATACTGACAGATTCAACAGATAGTACTGTCTGGTGTTATCTAAAAGACAAATCTCAGTTTAAACTTGTATAAACTCTGAAAAAATGTCCAGATTATCAATAAATAGATGGCTGAATCCTTATCTCTGTTCTTGAAGGTTTTTTGGTTCTTGTGCCTCTGCACTCTTCTTTCATTCTGCACTCAGAAGTCGTTCTCTTCTCAGTGTGGAGTGTTAAAGGTTAGCCATAGTATGATCATGTGGGGTGGGGGAAAAGAATCTTACTTTATTGAGGTAAGTGTTTGTAAACTCAGGTTTGCCTTTGAGCAATCATTTTCAAGGCCCCCACTTTAGAAAACACTTAAAGTGATCTGAGTTTAGAGTAAAGGCTACAAACTGGAGTATTGGTGAAAGGGGGTTTATTTTGTTTATTTTGGCGGTTGTTTCTCCATACCTGAACCAATTCTTCCACTTATGTCTCCACCTTCCAAAGAGTGCTGGTATTGTAAATGGTCGTCAGTGGCATTTGGCGCATGGCATTAAAGCCTAGTGACGGAGCAATCAGCACTGGGGTGGGTCTGCCACCGTCAGCTATGGCCTAGGCTGAACACCTGCTGTTTGCTATTCTCAGCCTTGTAGCTATGCCAGCTGCCCCCCTCCATCCTAACCCCCACTTGCCCAGATGAAGGCTGATTGACAATCCAGATGAGAGGGGAAAGCAGGGGATGCAAAGAGCTAGCTTGACAAGTAGTCCTACGTGAAGTTTGTGGAAGGGGGTATCAGGTCATGAGCAGTCCTTAAAAACTCATTGTTTAGGGTTGGTGTCTGTAATGAACTGAGGTCGATGTGGGATGACCTGCAAAAAGCTCTGCTGGAGGCCTGCCATCATGCACCCAAAATGGGTCTGGGAGTAAAAATTAAGCCCCATGAGAAAAGTGGCCCTTCAGAGGCACTGAAACCTCATCAGCAGTCAGAACCTCCACTGCAAACTGTTCTGCCATGTGTGAATGATAATAACTATTTGCTGAGAAAGCACATTTTAATCCAGGATATATCACATACACTCAGTGACCATTTCATTAGGTATCCTAGGGTAAGGCCGCTTTCTGTCTCCAGAACCAAGCTTTGCATTTGGAGATGCCTTTTTGCACACTACTGCTGTAGTAAGTTATTTTTGCAGTTTTGACCTTCTGTGGACAATTTTGTGGAAACACTTTAGTTGGTGAACATACTAAGGGGGTGGCTGTTTCTAAGATGCTAGAACCACCACGTGTGGCAACAATGATCACACCACAGAAACCATTTGGATCACGTCTTAGCTGAGCTAATGTATAGTAACATAGTTGAACACATCTGAAGTATTTAACCCTGTCTGCATACTGTGTATATATTCAGTTGTAATGGCATGGTTTACCATTTGAGTTAATGAGCAGGTGCACCTAACTATGTTAAAGTGGCCACTGAGTGTATGTTTATTTAGCTTTAACAATGTAAGTTCACTTGTTCCCTCACTAAGACATTGTTGCATATATTTTGATTTAGTTTAACATATTAGGAGATGGAGCTAACCCACTGCTGTTTTGATAGTCTAGTCTTGCTGCCTCCAGTGTGTAACTGTATGCTTAACATGGTTACAAGGTCATTTGGAAAAACAACACCTGGAGGGTGTCTGCAAATAATGACTTTATATCTGTCATAATTCTATCTAACCACATATTGTGTGCCCTGTGTCATCCAATGGGTCAGCTAATGGGTACTATTTTTAACTATCCCCTTTACATTGAACACATGAAAAATATACACTCACCTAAAGGATTATTAGGAACACCATACTAACACGGTACTTGACCCCCTTTCGCCTTCAGAGCTGCCTTAATTCTACGTGGCATTGATTCAACAAGGTGCTGAAAGCATTCTTTAG
>JAODJW010000094.1:11452604-11467838 GCA_026777045.1 Hyperopisus bebe
TATATATGTATGTATAAATAATCTGAAGTGTCTCTTTTGCCATATACATTTTTCATACAGTGCTTATATATCAGATTCCATCTACAAGTTTGCCTAGCCCTTTTCTCATGATAAATGTGACATTATGTTTTATTAGCAAGTGCTGATAGATTTTTGCAACCTTGATATCAACTAGGCATTGTGTAGGTTGTACCCTAGTTTGAAATAAGCATGTTCTCCTATAGGGGTGTGTGTGTGGTGGTTCAGGGTGTACCCTGTCTCATGCCCTGTACTTGCTGAGACAGGCACTGTGACTAAGAACAGCAGTTTATTAGTATTCTTGTGCAGTTAGTAGTAACTGCATTTACATCTGTGTGTTTTCTGGTTTTTATCATAACTGCCACTTAATAACACTTGGCATGTTTCTCATTTGTGACCAAAGAATTATAATTATAAGCACATATAAATTAAGACAGAATTAAATAAATGTGCCAGCTGCTCTCATGACAAATTTATTTGCAGTGAACAGGCCTACAGACTAACTTTTTGCATTGGTTACACTGGTGCGCCGCCACCATATCTAAGTGCACCCATTTTTATCACAGCGCCTTTGGCCCACAATAATACATTTTAAGGGTTACCTTTTTGTTATTTCCTATACACACTGGTAGTTATGGAAATGATTGTAAGGTGCGGGTAAATGTCTTTATTTGAGTCACAGCACTTCGAAAATTTTTGAAGTAGTTGACAAATTAAAAAAGAAAATCAAATGACTCAAAAGTGTGTGCTGCTCCCGTATATTTACAGAAAAGGTTTCGGTTTGCCGCTGCCTGACGGGGTGAGCACTCTGGTGGTCACACACTTTACATGACTTTACTGCTCTTCACTTTACACTGAAACTGTACATTTGAATAATTTTAAAGGTGGTTTTATTATTAATAAAAAAAAAAACACTTGCATTTAGCTTGATAGCATAACCGACATGTTGATTAAATTAAGGTATATTTAGCTCAATAGCGGCTAGGCCTACAACAACAACGAATGTTTTAAAACGGTGTGCTTTTTTAATTATTATTTTGTTTACATTTAGTTTAATAATGTAACGACGTTTTATTAGATCGATGAGGCTTTTATTTAACTCGATAGCGGTAGCTAGCGTTTTCATCAGTATAATAGACAACGATTGCGAAAGATTTTCAAAAGTTATGTCTGGATTACGTGTAATATAATTAAGCCTCGGTATCCAGTTAAATGCATAATATCGATTTAATAAGGTAATAATTATAATCCTGAAGGTTAAGCAAGCATGTTGCTACCACACGGTTATAATAAATACAACATATCGCTATCGAGTTAAATTTACATTAATAATCTGATAAAACATGTCGATTAATATATTGTAATAACCACGCAACAGGCGTAACACAAAAGAGCACTTTAATGGACCCTGTACGGCCGGAGCCCACGCCAAACTCACAGAAAGGAACAGAACCAAGAAAGAAAAACCAGCGAAAATTAATGTTCCCCAGTATATATAGGGTTGTGCGGAGCCCGCCATTTCTCTTACCTACTCCGCAGGTACCCCACATTCCCGCAATCTGCAAACCCCCCGAGATTGGCTGAAAAGGGGTGGGAGGACTGCCCTGTAATAAACATTAAATAGTCCTAGTCCTCCAGCCGCTACAATATCAAGCCAAATGTAAACGATTTTACAATAGATAAAATCATGCCCTTTTAAAACGTTCGTAAGAGTATAGTTTCATAAACTAGTCTGAAACAGCGAAAACCCGCCCCTTCTCTGCCTTTGATTAGGTCTAACCCTGAAAAACAGACCTGCGAGATGTTAGGCGCACCAGTGCGACCAAGGAAATTTTTTTGTCGCACTCGCAGGGTTTTTGGTCGCATGGTTTGAAGGGGTAGTAATTGAGAGGGAACACTTCTGGGGCCTTTTCAAGAGTGTTCCGTTATTGTATTTTTCTTACTTTATTTACCAATGAGAACGATAATGAAGATACACATTTATAAGCCTTGTTATTACTTTATTGGTTATGCTTCCTAGCATGTGTTTATGTATCTTAGACTAATGAAGATCCTTTATCTGCACTCTTACTTTCTTCTGGATGAATATGCTTGTGTAAAACACCCCTCCAGGCATTCTCACTGACATTCAGAAACCAACATTCATGCATGTTCTGAATTAAAAACAGAATTATGGTGCCTTCCAGACCTCGTCTTTTTTTACTGTAAGTCTTTCAACAGCCAATAAACAGGAATGCAGACTTTTCCCTGACAGCTTAAATCGCAGGTAATGGGGGTGTTATTATCCTGAGAGATTAATCTGATCATTGTGTACTGCATTTGAATTTTGAATCTTAAGTTTATACCTCTATATAGACTTTGCATGGTTGTTGGGAAAAAGTGTTGAAATTGGTAGGGGCATACACACACACACACGCTCCCTGTGTTACGATGGTCCATGTTGCAATATTTCGACTTTACGATGACTAAATGTTTTTCACTCTTAGTATGTAATTCAATTAATTGCATGAGATATTCAACACTTTTTTTTTTTTTAAAGACTTTGTCTTTGACTTAATGATTTACCCAACTGTAGGGTAATGTTCTAAGTGTTCTAAGCATGTTTAAGGTGGGCTAGACTAGGCTGTGATGTTTGTTAGGTTAGATGTACTGTATTAAAATGCATTTTCACCTTATGATACTTTTTTCGGAACGTAACCCCATCGTAACCCAGGGAGAGGCTGTATAATGATTCTGTAATAATAATGGTGTAATGTAATGAAACTTACACATCCCAGTTTATGTCCAATTCGATACAACTGGATGAATGATGAAACCATTCATTTTTTACGTTTAATCAACTTCCAGCCATGTGGCAAAATTGACTTAAGTTGCTGCTTTTTTTTTAAGGCTGTTGTGCTGATTTTATTGTAACTGCCTGCTGCAGGTGAAAAATGTGCTTGTTTTCTCATACAATTCACAGATGACTTTTGAAAGATTTTTGAAATAGTCAAAAGTAATGTCTTTAGGCAAAATGTTTTGTATGTGGTTCTTGATCTAGGGGGTGGGGATGGTGAACAGTGAAGGGCTTGTAAATTAATAGCAACATTTTAGAAGGGCGGAAACTCAGTTTGTAATATGAACTGAGAGCTTTTGAAGTTGGAAGCGTTTCCTATTTATGTTAACTATTGCTTTAACTGTTTACCTTTGATTGTTTGACTGCTGTTTGGCCTATTCGTTTGCATCCTTTTTGTGCTGGGGGGGGGTGTTAAATATGCCCCAGCTTTTGGTTGAAAGTGACCTGTGAAGCTGGGCTGTCAGTATGTGTTCCTTTCTGCGCAGAAGAAATGCAGTACAAATGGTAACGGCCCCTGCCAACTCACGTCAAACAGACCAAAATGATTTTGTCTGAATGCAGTGAAGTGTGCAAGGATAGAGTTTCTGCATCTGCAGAGACATGGCTCGTATGTGCTGTGCCATGCCGGAGTCACTCCACATGCTCACTGTGTGCCTTCACCGAAGTCTGTGAAGCTTCAGAATTAAGGAATGTGCTTGTGTGGCATTGAAAATGGATGGTTTAACCCCTGCACCTTGTAATCACTGGTACTCATTTTAGCGGTTTTGATATCAGGGGAGTGAAGGTAGCATTGGCATGTTGGGAACTGTCTTGAGACGGGTGCTCGTAGAACGGAGGACCCGCGTGGGTGGGGAGAAAGAACCGCTTGTTGACGGCAGGGGGGTGGGAGTGGGAAGGGGATGGGGGACAGGGGCAGTAGGCGAGCTATGCCGGGAATGTTGGCTCATGTTGTAACTTGAACTCTTGAAAGGCCCACAACAACCATTTCATCACTACTGATTCTTGCCTCGTTGTAATTTGTAAAGTTTCAGCCTTGTCTGGCCTAGCGCCCAACTCCTCCGTGCTGCGGCATGTGAAGGAAGTGAGTACCTTTTGTGTGGTAGCTCTGTCGAGGTACAGAGGGATCTTCGTTTGGGGGGAGGGTCATGGGCAGGAGGGACATTAGAGGGACACTGGGACGTAATTATGCAATCCTTCACAAAATTATGTCTATGTGATCGCATCCTTCAGTCACATCAAAGTTGCATTCGCTTGGTCCCATCCTTCTGAGTTATATCATATGAACCGTCCCCATCTCTTGGAGTCAGGTTGGCCTGATCCTGTCTATCGGAGTCACGTCGGCGTGATTCCCTCCCCGTCCCTCGGAGTCGCGTCGGCGTGATTCCCTCCCCGTCCCTCGGAGTCACGTCGGCGTGGTCAGCATATTCCCATCCCTCAGAGTCACCGTGGTCCCATCCCTCGGAGTCCCGTTGATATGGTCAGCATAATCCCATCCCTCAGAGTCATGTCAGCATGGTCCCGTCCTCATTCAGTGTGAAAGTCATGATACAGCCATCCATTTAGCCTGAAAGGTCACTGAGGACACTGTTAGCATTTTAATCTCCTTTTACCCTTAAAATTTATAGATGATAAAATGCCTCCATGTTGTAGAGAAGTGCCACCAACATGAATGGGCTTCCGATTTGGCCAGATGCCAAAAGGGAACTATATGCTACAAGCTAAGTATGAAACAAAACACAGATGCGTGGCAGACCTGCTCTTCTGGGTTCTTCTGTTAGACTTGGCTCTACTCCATGTGTCTCATGTCCCTCAGATTGCTAATTGGTACACTTCTTTTTTTTTTACCCCCCCCCACGCAAGTTATGAATATAAGAACCCAGTGTATCAAAGAATGACACATGCAGAAAATACTTTAGCTGGAAAATGGCTGTTTTACCATTGGTACCGAATGTTTCCTTGTTATGATACTCATTTGATTTTTACCATTGCCTTATTTTTTAGCAGTACTTTTTATATGTTAAACCAGAAAATAAAGTGCTTAATTGTCAATAAACTGTACTCCACTTCTCATTGCAGCTGAAATCTGACTCAAAACAATTACTTTTAACATTCTGGAAAAGGGCAAAGTAAAGATCAGAAATGCTGGCCATAAAAACATGCATACAAAATAGTTAAGCAGTAAAAGGGAAAAAGCCACAGCTGTCAAGAATTACAGGTTCCTGTAATAGTCACTTCTGTCTGTAATCCTCCTGACAGCAACACCTGTCTGGTCCTAAGCTCCTGTCACTGTAGCGTACGGTTCTAACTTAGAAAATACCAGAAAGACGCTGCTTTGCCACTGCCTATGTTGCAGCAACATATGACTCCCAACAATGTTTTAATATCATGATTTGCACCGAAAGCAAAAGACTCACATGGTTTCCCTCACAGTGCTGCTGTATTTATTTATTTTCAGCTGTCCTCACTTTATTTATTTATTTTGCCTGCTTTTAGTTCCATTACAGTTTGAATGTGGTTTGTTCTCCATGGTCTCTGGTTTTTCCAGAATGTCAGAATTAAAAACTTGGGGCCAGTGATAATCTGTAGAATGCTGTTATACCTGCTTGCGCACACTTGTTTTCCTAATGGTTGAATATGGTGCATGTAGTTTTTGTTTGTAATGCACTGAAAATTGGTTGCCTTGACAACCTTTTTACGGGAGAAACAGTCTGAAACAGAAGTAACAAATAGTTCATCAGACACCAGAAAGAGCTTTATGCCAGTGTCAGGGTTGATGAACAAACTAATTTGAGAATGATAAAATACACCCCCTCCCACCTCAGCAGAATATGGTAGGTGGGTAGAGGGGATTGTAAAAAGAACAGCATTGTTGTATGGTACTTTGATAGCTGTGCTTTTGGCCTGCTTGTATGTCTATTATTGTGTGCGTTGGAAGGTATTTTACTAGTTGACAGATTTTTTGTGTGCTTCTTGCCATGTGTGTGCCTGTGTGTATATATACATCTGTGTCTGAAGACAAGTGGGGAAGGCCTGTAGAAGAATAGGCCGTGTGCATGAGGTCTCATTTGGATGTGGAATCACAACTGGTTAAAGTGACCTGGATGAGGTGGATGTGGTGATGGCATGGTGGAGACATGGGACAGGTGACTTTGTGCCTGCAGGCCGGTGAGTTGTTGTGTACTGGGAAAAGATGACGTGCATTTTTCCTGACAAGGCCACTCTGATGTGGGAGAGAGCTAAGTGGTTTGACACTGAGATATTCAGGTTTAGAATGGCATCCTGTGCTTAGTTTTATCTGTTCAAATCTTATTCAGGAGTGAGACGCTGACCATGTCACAGCTGCGAACAGCTGTGGAATGGAGCTTTCAGGGGTCTCCTTTTTCTCACTTCCTGAAATCAATTAGGGTGCAGATCAGATGTGAAACATGAGGAACATCGGGCAAATGTAGAGTAGCAGATTATTCATGCGCAAGTCTAATTACTTATACAGAAGGCAGCTTACTGCTCTGTCTTTATTCTTGACCCCCCTGCTTTGTATGAGAGAAATTGCTGAATGTTTTTCTGATGCATTGGATTTCCAGTCATTGTACTTGAGTCAGCAGATGGAATTGTTTGTTTCTAGTCTTTATTTGGACTCTGTGGTTTTGTTACATTTGATTACTTCAGAAGAAATAAGCACAATGTGTATAAGTTTGGAATCTGGTTGATAAATTTATTCTTGGTATAATTGGTTGCTCCAGAATTTTTGGATATGTAATAAATAACCTGAAATGCTTTAAAAGGATGAGGTTGTTCCTGCTTGTTAGCCTGAACGCACTCTTGGTCCTCATTCTTTGTATTATGTCCTTTTCTCTGTCTGTCTCTCTTTAATAATTGTAGTTATTGCTAGTGGACTTTTTAATAAAGGTGGAAATGTCAGTTCCACTTCGCACTGTGGTTGTTTTTACAGGCCAGGCATCTTCACCGAAGCCGTTGGCGATCGATTGCTTTCTTTGTGGTGTTTGAACCTGCAACTCTTTGGTGCTCATCCAGCAGCCCTCTGCTGCCTGTTGATGAAATGCCCTCGGCTCTGCATGCCATCTGAATCCCCTTTAGCCCCTCTCTTTTGCCAAACTGGCTGCCTTCCAGATTATCTCCTCTGGGAATCAATTGACCTTAATTGCATGGCTGCCCTGTTGTCTATGTATTAGAAGTAGAATTGCAGTAGAATTTGATTTGTCTTTATAAGCAAATAAACATTTATCCAGCAGCACGAATTTGTCAATGACACCTGCACTCCATGAATAATGTGAATTTGGAGAAAATGGCTCGCTTTGAAAATTGTATTGCAGTTCCAGTGATTATTTTTGAAGATGTGGTCTGAGATCATTCTGCAGTGATCTACTTCATAATGCCAATTAGCTGGAGATCATTTTAATTGTGATTTACATTATTTATGCATTAGCAAATTTCTTACCAATATACTGACTTTGAGTTAAGGCTTAATATTAGTAATATGTAGTTTTTTATTACATTAGGTCTTTGGCTGGATAAGAGTTTTATGCTTTACGCCAGAAACAACGTATATGTACAGAACTCTACCAAGATGATTGATGGGAATACCTAATACATCTTTTGTGATTCAGAACTCAGCTGTAGTCTAGTCTTGTACATGTGAGACACGGCAGAGCAGAGATAAAGCTTGTTTGCTAGACACGTTAGTGGTAAATAGATTGTTCTTATGTCTTTTTTTCATGCTGTGAGTGGTCATGCAGTCTGTTCTGTGATGCCCCCCTCAGCCTCTGTGACCTTTGACATTTTAACCTTATAACCTTTCCCACTTTTACAAAGACAGGGCAGAGCAATCAGAATGCAGTCTGAAAGCTGGCCTACTTTTTGATATGTTATCCTTTGCCTTAAAAGTGTTACTATGTGTTCTTTGCTTGTCTTTGGTTGCAAAGATAATGCAGACCTTCCAAATGACTGAATGTTACCAAAGTGCCCACGTAGGGCAGATCTGTCATCACCAAGTCGGGCATTCGGAGGTCACCTTATCAGAACTGCTGCCGGCACTCAAGTGTAAACGTTTATTGGCCTCCGCTGTGAGGGCTTCGAGGTGCTTTACTGTGCTAATGTGGTAATGTCTGCAGATGTATAGTGCTGTACTATAAAAAGGCTTCAGGGAGACACGTTCTAAATAAGCCCAGACACCTGCTTGGCTAGTTTGGAGAGCACTTTGGGGCTGATGATAATGTCAGTGAGCTGTCCCTGGAGCAGAGCTCATACAAAGCTCTGGTGACACGTTTGATTTTGTAGTAAGCCTGACACAAGCTATTATTCGCAGCATGGGGCCAAGGGCATCATTCTCTTCGGGATTGAGGGGCTGTGTCTAAGATCACTGGATGTACATGGGTGGCTTTATTAAAATATATCAAATGGCATATCCGCAGGTACCTATGCACTAGCTTTCCCCCATGGGCCAAGCTGTTCAGGTTTAAAGGGCTCCAGCAATCAGGAAGCTTTAGGGCAGCAGGTGGTGTGGTGGTTAAGGGGCCGAGGTTTGTCAAAGGCTTCAGGGGATCCTCAACTTAGTAGTCCTGAGTGTGCTAACGAAAGCATCTGGCTGCGTAAATCCGAACAGGCTGGGAAAATATGACCTGAGACGCTGAAATCAAATGTCCAGCTGCAGCGTGTAAGTGATTAAAAATGTCTGCTAAGCAAATAATATAAATGAGTGAATAATGACAAGAAAGCTGATGCAGGATATGCTGTGAACTGCTCTTTTAACACTGATGATGGGCCACAGTGTGGGGGGGGGGTGCAGAGAGATTATTCAGCTGCTATGCCGCACAGCTGATATTTCATTTTAAGAGCCATGGTAGGGTGTAAACATGCCCCCTAAATGCACTGTGTCAGGGGTGAGTCGGTGGAGCCATGTCTGAGTGCTTTTCACCTGACATACTTGGAGTCTTTAGCAAGCTGTGGTTTCAGGGCTTCACTGGGGACTCTCAGTGACAACATTGTCTTTAATTAAAGCCGCGAGGGTCTGATTGATCGCAGGCATAATTGCGAAAGTTCAAAGGGCAAAAGCAGCCTCCTTTAAATGTCCACCCTCCCCTCCTCTGGTTCCCGAGTCAACCCTTTAATGTTCTCTGACCTTACTGCTGGGGTTGACCCAGGGTCTGGAGGTTAATGAACTACCCTGTGGGATGGAGCAAGAATGGGAGAGATTTATGATGCTGGGGGGGGGGGGGGGCCAGGCTCCTTCCATCTTACAGGTTAGTGTGGTGTTATTACAATTTGGGTTTTCTTGTGGGAAAACCAAACTTTCAGCTACCCTTGCTCTGTCTTTGGCTACCATGGACACAAAAAGGGCAGTTTAGAAAACTTGACATTGTTGAGTTTATTTTATGAATCATTGTTTGCTGTTTGAGACCTTAAGAGTTTACATTTGCTTCCTTTTCAGGTATGTGGTTACCAAAGGTTGGGTGTTGTAAAACACAATGGATTTCCCTAGTGACTTTGTGATTGTTTACAAACGTACATTCAAACCCCTTTTACGGGTTTCACCCCAGTGCACAAAGCTAAATGAAAATGAAATTGGTGTGTTCACCTCCAGTTTGCGATAATGCGTCTGATATTTGTTAGATGCTTTATGAATAGATCTGTGCATGAAAAGTGTTTAATTACTCTGAGATGTCTCTATTCTGCGACTGTGTGGAACACAGGACCTGGTATTCATGTTAGGGTGAATGGTCCCAAAGGAGTGATTTGTCTGTAACTAGCTCAATTGGGGCTGGAAAGCTAAAGTGACAGGACAGCTGAAGCCCCATTTACTCCATGAATATGAGAGTGCAGTTATTCAAGGGCATCATTCAGTTTGGTGTGCTCTGCATATTCGCCCAATTTCCAGAGCTGACTATAATAGTCATCCAGGGTCATAATTAGCTTTTATATTTCAAAATGAATGTGCAGCTTGTTTTGACAGCTTGTAGATGTCAGCATATCTTTGGTTTGTGGGGCCAAGATTTGTAGTTACAAGGAATATTAAAAGATTAATGATGCGGTGCATTGGTTCAACCGTTTTTGACCAAAGTATACAAATCTGGGTAAAATTTCAAGGTGTACTGACAGTGTTTATCTGAAGAATTTGAAGGCATTCTTAAGATTTCTCTGACACAAAAGATTGCAGAAGGACACAGATGCAGAACAGAGGCAGCATCCTTATTACGAAAGCAGAGGGTAATCTGTTACAGAAGTGGGCAGACTGCCTTAAAAGGGATGTATAGAATAACATTTTTCTTTTTATATCTTTGCAGAATTGTTGGGCTCCACAAAGAGGCTGAATGTTAACTACCAGGACTCAGATGGGTGAGTAACACCTTGACTTAGAAGGTTTTTTGACTGCTGTATGCTTCTGAGTTTTCTGACCCGCTGTTGATGATAATGCTGCGATTGTTACAACCCTCTGGTGTAGGTCATCTCTTATTGGTTGCGCCACGACCCAAACAACATGCTCAGAGACTCAAATAGACCACATACAGAAGGTTTCAGACTCATTCACTGTCCCCATCCTTCTTTATTTGCATCAAGGCTATTCCCACTTCGATAATGGTTTTTAGCGGTTTTGACAGTCACACTTGTGACTGTTCCAGCACAAAAGTGATGTGCATTTAAAATAAATGTTCCTCTCAGGCAAAGTCAATTAACCATATCCCCCCACCCCTGCAGAAATAAAACATTATTTGTTGAAATGATTTAGTGTCTGTTGGTGCTTAATACAACAGCCCCTCTGTTGGATAGCGGGGGGGTGGGGTGGGGGGTTGGTTATTGTTTGAGGATGTGGACCAGCCTCGTTAAGGAGGCCGTGGGCTGTGTGTGATGTGATGCGTAGAGAGAGAGAGAATCGAAGCGGGATTAACACAGGCAAAGTGAATGACTTAACACAGCCCCAAGCATCAGACAGCTATGTCCCATGCAGCACCCATAGCTCTTAATGAGGCCAAACTCCAGAGTTCTTCTAAACATACTCCCTAAAGGTTGCTTCCTACAGCTTGGAAATTGACCTCAGAATCTTCCCCTTGTTAATGAATTCCATTCATGTCATTATTTTACTGTTATCTTTTCATCTTTTGAAATGCAGTATGCAGAGGCTTGCCGGATGAGACGTGAATGTTAAGGTTAGCTCAGGTTAATTGTCACCCCCTTAAGTAGAAATTTGATCCAACGTGACAGATTGTGTGCCTCTTACGTGAGAGAGCTGTATTTTCTGTACTTTGCTTCCTGGAAAGAAATGCACCGATGATTTCACTTGTAACTTAGCTTTAAATAGGAATGATTTGGGGATTGCCATTAATGCAGCCTGTGAATTGTTACTGTTTTTATGATCTTAAGTTCAATTCTGCTGCATACAATGCAAATCGGCAGTGTTCTGTATAATGAGGAAACTGAATGCAAAAGATTTCTTCAAAATGTCTTTGCCACTGAGAATGTGACAAGCATGAAGTTGTTTTGTGGTGGAATTCCCCTTTAAGAGATACAATGCACTCATTGTACATGTGCTAGTATTTCTCTTAGCCCTCAGAATCACTGAGTTTCCTGTAGCCCCTTCAGATGCTTTTTCACGCCCCTCTCTGTCCTCAGAATCACTGGGTTCCCTGTAGCCTCTTCAGATGCTTTTCACTCCCCTCTCAGTCCTCAGAATCACTGGGTTCCTTGTAGCCCCTTCAGGTGCTTTTCACTCCCCTCTTAGTCCTCAAAATCACTGGGTTCCCTGTAGCCCCTTCAGATGCTTTTTTTTCGTGCCTCTCAGTCCTCAGGGCCAGAATCACATTTTGGCATCTGACTGAGCAGCCAGGTGGCTTCTGTGTCCTCCATGGTACTGGGGGGGGAGTCGAGGCTTATCAGACTCGTGGCTATGTTGTGTGTATTTGTTTTTGTTGTCTTTTGCCTTTTGTGAACAGCAGAGTTCAGCAGTAGGCCAGAATAGATCTGGGTTGGGGGGTGTGATGCCACTGATGATGTTAAAGATTATAAAATGTGAGGGAGTGGACTATGGCCAGTCAGATAAGAGCATCTATGATACCTGCATGGCACATGTTGCTATGGTGATGGCTCTAACGTTGGAGGTGGGAGACTGCACAGGAATGTTCGCGAACACGCAGCTGGCCATCTGCTTATCAGAACGAGAGATGCATGGTGCAAAACGTACAGGAGCACTGCTCTCCTCCCCAAGCCGGTTACTGTGCATCTGTAGCGTGACTCAAGTCACACTCCTGGGCAACATGACAAACTTTTTTCTGGGCTATCTGACTCGTCATCTCTTGTTTATCGTAAACCAGTAATGCAGCATATGGACAGATACAGGATACACAATGTTCTGTTCCTTTTAAACCTCAACATCTTAAAATCTGGACCAGAGGAGTTTAGGGTTGGCTTGACTTTAAGCTGTGCTGAACATTGCTTCTCTCAGGCAGTCAGGAATATAAATGAACTCTGTCATCTCTGAAAACTATGCTGAGTTTTCAACATGTTGATTATTTCTGAAATGGTGTGTCTTACCTGCAGGTTTAAGTATTGAGAAATACCCAGGAGCCAAATCTGTTTTAATTAACAAATGACATAGTGCTGCTGCAGTTTAAATGATCTCCTCGCTTCATATGTTTTGCCTCCTGCAGCCCAAAGACATACAGTTCCACTTCAAATAAGAATAAGTACTGGCAGTCAGGTGAGGACTTGCACAGAGGGAGTTTCTGCAGGAAACACACCTGATTCATGTGTCACGTGTGCTTATAATGTCTGTGTTTGTGTGTGTGTGTGTGTGTGTGTGTGTGTGTGTGTGTGTGTGTGTCTGTGTCTGTGTCTGTGTCTGTGTGGTCCAGGTATACTTTACCTTGTAGGGACCAAATATCCCCACAAAATGATGAATACCCATTTTTTTACCTTATGGGTACCAGTTTTATTTTATTTTATAAAAATTTGTGACTGCAATGAAAAAACTAAAAATGCAAAAACCCTTGTATTTTGATTGGTTACTTATGGTTATGGTTAGGGCTGGGTAGGAGTTATGGTTGTCATAGTTAGCATTAGCATTTTTCCCAAAGAAATGAATGAGGGGTCCCCGAAAAGATATGATTACACAACTCCAGCATTGCCCTTACAGTGCACTGTGTGTGTGTGTTTGTATAGTGGTGTGTGTGTGTGTGTGTGTGTGTGTGTGTGTGTGTGTGTGTGTGTGTTTTTATCCCTCCTCCCAGAAGCCTGTCATTTACCTCCAGCATTGTCCTCATGATGCCTCTGATGCCAGACGGTTACTCTGGAGACCTGGGGGGGCCTGGCTCTGCTCACAGCATTTTTTTTTTTTTTTCTCCAGAGCTGTTTCACAAAACCACGCTGTGTGTGCCAGCGCCAAATGGCTACACCTCTGTGACCGTTGCGATTGGCAAAGGGTGTGCTGTGTTGCCATGGTGAATGCCTGTGGAACGCCGCAAACTTGACGCTGACCTTTTGTCTGCGGAGGCTGAGTGGTGGGCTTGTGAACACCTCCCTTTCTGAGGAATATGTGGAAATCACCAACTGACGCTGATCTCCAAATTGGGCTCAATGCTTTTCTGTCTTTTTTTTTATTTTCCAGTTTTATGCTGAGCTAGCCGAGTGTCAATTACAAGATGCTGTGAGATTCTTTTCTTTGTTTGTTTTGTTTTCACTCTGTGAAGAGCGTCCTCCTTGTTCCGGGTGTTTATGTACGCCTTCAGGGGATGCTGTGGGACTCTGTTGGTGGCAGGCTTCCAATGAAGTGCCTAAGTCCCCGTCTGCACGCACTGATCTGAATTTTAGATTGGCAGGTGACGACAGGGACACAACGAGCAGGAATGTGACAGCACAGCCCTCCCCATCTTATACTTGTTGGAGGGGCTGAATTTCTCAGTGACAGCAGCTCTCGGGTCTTGTTTCTGTAATTACGCTGACAGATTCCCAGTCGCTGCATTTCCCCATCGCCATCCCAGAGGCGGGCTGTTGGTGCTGTTATTGAGCCTGCAGTGAGAGCATGCAGCCCTGCAGCCCTCCAGAGCTGTGGGTGCTTCCTCCGTTATGTACCTGATCGCATGCCATGCGGCAACCTTATCTCTCCGGGAAGCCTCTCGATAAGACGTCAGAGATCCGGCTGGGTGCAGCGGGTCGGGGGGGGTGGGGGGCAGAGCATTACTGGGGCCATTGAGTGTGTCGCGGCCTCTTCAGCCTCACTGCCCTGGGCATCCGGTCCCCGTCATCACCTGCTTTATCCCCACAGCAAATGCAGCTGCTTTCAGGCTTCACAATCAGCCCACGCTTATTTTTTTCAGTTCATACATAATTGAAAATGCCTTTTTCAAGGCCAGTGTTTTATGTTTGCCCTCTCTTCTTGTGCTGGGCCGCAACCGCTTCCAGCCGCATGAATGAGCTCGGCCGTTGGCACATCATGAAACAGAACGGCATTTCCCGTTCTGTCCAGTGTTCCAGTTGGGAAGGGGTTCGGCCGTCTCGCCGCTCCTGATAAGCCCCCTCATGCCGCCAGTGAGGAGCATGAGCCTTAGCAATCGCTGTGCAGGAATGTTGCCGTATTGTGTCTACACGTGTGCGAGCACAGCAGGCGTCAGTCATGCGTGTTTCTGCACGCTGTGGCACCCACGATTGCGACTGAAACACAGCGGTGATGAAGATAGCGCAGGCAAAAAGCATAATAAGAAAAGCCTGATAAACCAGATCTTCCCCCTTGGCCTCTGTACTCTGTTCTTAGGCGTGTAATCAATACTTTCGCTTCCTAAACCCAAGACCAGCTGCAGGTCCATGCAGTCTTGGTCTCAGTCTGTTTGGACTTATGACATTGTTGCACTTTGGACTGAATTACTGCCTGTTGCTGCCCCGTTATACAGCTGTCTATTGCCCTATGTTCGTTCCCATATATACTCATATCCAAAAAATCTTGTTCAGAGAGGACACATACGCTGGTAACACATAGAAATTCAGAGGGCAGTACAGTGCATGTATTGCATAAGCGGAATTGGTTCTGTCCCAAATCTCCCACAAGACAAAAAGGGTTCTGAATTTTTTTTACACAGATATGAATCCGATGAATGTAACAGTGTGTCTTTTTATTCTTTCTTCCTTCACACTTGAATGCTTTGGAAAACATGCCTGTTGATTAGAGCTCTTTCACAGTGTCTTTCCACAACAGCAGTCGAATGAAGCATGTCTCGCACGCATACTCTGGCATCGCTGTGGTTTGTGTGAGAGAGGGCTTGTCGGACAGTGGGCATTGCCCAAACCCGACTCCATTCCAAAATCCCGCGAGTGGAACTTCCAAGCTCCAGTTTCACTGTGCTTCCGTGGAGGCTGGGGGAGGAAGAACCATGTGCCCCCCC
>JAODJW010000094.1:11467938-11505335 GCA_026777045.1 Hyperopisus bebe
ACCCCCCAAGCCTGCATTATTTTCTGGATGATTCAAATTTTGAAAGATGATTTACTGCTTTCTTTCATTTCTCCGTATGGACATTTGCTTAGCAGCATGGGTTTTGAGTTATGGGTTACCCCCTTTCTGCTGACATGAGGGTATGTGTATTTCGGGCCTGAATCAGGGAGATTTATGTGCTGGGGCTGAGGCCCCCAGCCGGAGCCTTTGACTTATCCGCCTGTTGAGACCGACACGCTAGGATGGGACTGTCTGTTGGTCGCTGCCTCGCTCCGGGGCGCTGGCTCTAAGCCGCTGCTCTGGGAGCCAATGGATGTCCCACATGGCCATTTATGCTTTTTGTTTTGGCCCCTGGTGGGATTCTTGAGTCAGCCAGACATTTCCTTAGCCCCAGGTGAACAGCAGCATACCATCAGTAACTGCTGTCTGAGGTATTAAACTGAGAACTTTGTCACTCATAATGCTGTTAGGCTTAGCTTCACACTTAGCCTGAACTTAAAGGTGACCTTGACCGTGAAGCCGGCTTTTTCACGTCACAACATGGGCGAGCCCTGTTGGGGTTAAAGAGTTGTGTCGGTGGCACTTGGGCCCCCCTAGTGGTGGAGCATGTACACAGCAGACCCCTCCCCCTTCCAAGTTTGGCCTCTCCTCATGTCCCCGTCTCACTCCCACACAGATTTTCGGCCCTGCACCACGCTGCTCTTACCGGCACCATAGACCTCATGTCGCTGCTGTTGGAGGCCCAAGCCACGGTGGACATCAAGGACAGCAACGGTGAGGGAGGCCGCCGATACCCATCGTAACCCCCGGCCAGGGGCCACCAGCCTCTGAGCGAACTCTCAGTGTTTGGAGCTCTCCCGCAGACCGTAATGCAAAAAACAGAGAGCAGCTGCAAAAACCTGTATGAATTGCTTTGCTGTGCCAGAAACTGACACATAATGTTTTGTTTTCTTCCTGTTGACAAGGGGACAAATTCTTGAGAGTAGATGTTACTATAACTGAAATACTTAAGGATATTTTTAAATGGAAGTGGGGGACAAACCGTTCAGGAAAATCAGTAGAAAACATTCCCTCGTTAGAGTTAATTATTATTTTTAGCAGTTTTATTGTGTTGACAGAGTGGAATTTCCCTGAAAGAGTTTTGGCTGGTGCTGCTACACACGTATACACAGGGGTAAATGTTTTACTGGAAATTATCAGGTGGAAATCCAGCCTCCGTCTGGAAGAGAACAAACCAGGAAGCAGAGCTCCTGTGTCAGTGTGCTTGTCTGTGTTGGACTGTGTTGTACCTGTTGTGACAGCATCTGTGCCCCCTGATCCTCAGGCATGCGGCCGCTGCATTACGCCGCGTGGCAGGGCAAAGCCGACTCTGTCCTCATGCTGCTTCGCTCCGGGGCCTCGGTCAATGGTGCCTCGTTGGATGGGCAGATTCCACTGCACCTGGCTGCCCAGTACGGCCACTACGAGGTGGTGAGTATGCAGCCATCACACCGTCCCCCCACTTGATTGTGCATCTTCCTAATACTTCTCTAAGAAAGCCAGTGTGAACTCCCTGAGCGTTCCCATGGGGATTTTGCTCAATGCACGCATTCTTTTACTCATGGCTTTAATCCGCTCCAGCATTTTACATTTCAGACAGTCCTCACTTATCAGCCGTTTAATAGGACGCAGGTGTTTTTGGAAACTCACTATTCTGTTTCCACTCTTCTCTCTCAGCGTAGTGTGGTCTGAGCAGGGTGCAGTATGAAAAGCTCCGCTGGGTGCACCGAGAAGGGGCTCCGTGTTTAACGGATGGTGCCCTGCAGATCCAGCAGGTGTGAAAGGTTGCTCAACGGTCAGGCCCACGCTGTAGAGGAGGATTCAGTATCAGCTCCTAGCCGGCTGTGTAATGTCACCTCAGTCTGTGTTCATAGAGATAATACAGCCTGACATTAAAGGGACAGTTCGCCCCAAAACTGAAAAAGATTTTTTTTTTTTTGGTTGTTCTGCTGGGAGTTGGTTCACACATCCATTCTATCATTGTTTGCCAGGGTGGTTGCGCATGTATCTTCTACGTAGTGATACGATTGGTGTGTGATGTTCAGTAGAAGAAAATAGTTTGTACATTAAACTGCTCCCTACACTTCTGCTCCTTTAATCACCAGAGAAATAATGCCATTCACTCCCATTATATTCGAGAGAGGCCTGACATTTCTACGGCTGATATCTCCAAAACTGGGCAACTCCCAGTAGAATGATCTAGATGGATAGATAGCAGTAAAGCCCCTCTTTTTCTTATCTTTTTCGTTTTGGGGGAAACTGCCCCTTTAAATGAGCTATGTTACAGCTTCCATGGCCAAAGATTCACTAACATTCTGTGTAGGAATATTCTGTGTAGGCACTTCCATCTTGGGCATTCCATTGAATTTAGCATGATTGGTTTGTGAACTCTAGGTTTACATAGGTGATATTAGTGTAAAGAAATAGAGGGGCATACATTAAAGAAATCCTGATAAATCTGCATTGAAGACGCAAACTACAAGTGCAAAAGTGGTTGGGGGTTGTTAACACAGCACGTGAAATCCGTATGCATATGTATGCCAGCTAGGCGTAGTGACTGGGCAGGAACCGGGTCAGTTTCTTAGATAAAGCATCTCGAGGGGTCATGCGGAATGAGGATGAGGTGAACGTGGAGTGAAGACTGATCTGCCATTGGGCTGCACTCTTCCTCTGAGCTCAGTGACTGCTGGGCTGGCTTCTGGGGCTTTGTGAGTACTCTCTGGAGATAAGGAAGCAGGAGGTCTTTTGAAGTTTAACCCCCGACACACTCTTTGATCCACTCCAGTCTGGCCGCCCCAGAGGATCTGGCTGCATATTGTCTGTCTGCTCTGTATGGGGCGTCCATCCACCGCGACCCCTCCAGTCGTCTGGTATGAGGCAGGATCAGGGCACCGAGTGGAGGTTCAGAGAGATCAGAGCAGGATCAGAAGCCTCCCTGTCTCCATCCAGTTTGTCCGGCCGGCCAAGTCGTTCAGATCTGCATGTGCTGGCGCTGGAAAGATGGATTGAAGTGGTCTTATGGTCTCACCGAGAAGCTCAGGAGTAGGCGGGTTTCCATGGTGGTATCTCGAGTCCAAACAAATGGGAGCTGGGAGAACCTTCCTCAGGGTGTTACTGAAACACCTGGGTTTGGTTTCCTCACAATGCACAAGGCATTGAGGTGTGTTACCCATTTCACAAAGGCCTGCCCAAACAATGCGTTCATGAGCTCGTCCGCCTGGCAAGTCTGTGCTCAGACATGGGAATCCGTCCGTTGTGTAGTATTCTTTTACATGGCTTTCAGCTGCTATACAATTCTCCACATTTCTCTTGGCCCTCCTTTCACATGCTCAGTCTTGCAGCCGATGCCCCCTTAACCCCCTGGAAGTGTGATGGCATGAAATACAATCTGTATAACAGCACCTGGCGTCATGAACCCAATACGGGCCCCGTGTGCTTAGCCCTGCTGGGGGACTCTGTGTGGTTATGTGACAGTTTGTCTCCTGTGCTCCTCCACTAGTCTGAGATGCTACTTCAGCACCAGTCGAACCCGTGCTTGGTCAACAAGGTTAAGAAGACCCCCCTGGACCTCGCCTGTGAGTTTGGTAGGCTGAAGGTGAGTTTTCTGTTCAAGCAGTCTCTATCTAACATGGATTTATTTATTAGCCAAAGTGATGGTGCAATGATGTTTCTGAGAATCCACAGTGTACTCAGATATACCATTGACTCATAAATCAGATGTTTAAAATCGGTTTCTAATCTCTGTGCGCTGTGGGGGAGTAATGAGCTTAGCTTGGCGTCTGAGGCACGGCGAGGCGTATCACGAATGTGCTCCGAATCTGGGGGGATGTGTAGTATCTGCTGTGAACTTTCTGCTCTCTGCTTTGAGTTTCCAAGGTTAGCTGTGGGCATCTAACCTCTGACCCCTACATAGTTCCTCTCTGTTTGGGGGGAGGGGGGTGTCCCTGTACTGGTTGTGTAAGGTGACAGGTGTTTTGAGGGAGGGGGGGGTTGGTTGTACATGGCACTGAGACCCAGTGGGAATTTCACCTGTGATAGCGCCCCCTTTCTGGAGATCAGCTAAGTATGTCCTCACCACCCCCCCCAGGTCACCCAACTGCTCCTTAACAGTAACATGATCGGGGCCCTTTTGGAAGGAGAGAGGAAGGACGGGTCCGAGTCCTCTGCCAACACGCCCCTGCACCTGGCTGCCCGCAATGGGCACAAAGACATCATCAGGTACGGCTGCGTGCCCCGCTGCCCCCATGCCACCCTTTCCTGCTGTTGTGTCTGTGAGGTACGAGGCTGGGGTGCCTGTAGCTGAGGAGCAGCCAGGCTGACTCCCATCATGCATGTGGCTCTGTGGTACCCTGGGAGAGTCTGACCGGTGATTGAGAGCAGCTGGCTGATTGGAGGGCAGCTGGCTGATTGAAGAGCAGCCCGCTGGTGTCCTTTTGACCTGAGTGGCACCCCTGGCGTTCTGTTCACTCGCGACCTCTCGGCCTGGGATGCTAATTCAGAGGCTGTGCAGCCCGGTCCTTGACTGACGCAGCACCTTACAGGTTTGGCTGGGCTGAGCAACTGGAGATAAAACGAGGAAGCCGGACTTGGTGGAGCCTGGGCTCAGCAGGCGCTGCAGCAGTGGGGTGTTCCTTTTTCCATGGCCCCCTACTCATGTGCATGTCATCCTTGCGGAAGTAGTTACTTAGCGGTTCTGATCGGGATGGCAGATTTGCCCAAACAGCGCCCAGCGCGGTCTCCGCCTGCAGTGTCTCTGATGAGCTGGACCGCTGCTCGACACGGGACTCAGGAGGGGCGCCTGGCAGCCATCTTTAATAACGGTGTTGCTTTCCAGTTTCAGCTGCTGGAATTCCATTACGGGATGGGTTTTGAATGCTGGGTACGACTGCTGGAAATCTTGCTGGCTTCACACTTTCCCTCACCCTGCTTTAAGGCAGTAGCTGTGCTCAGGATTTTTATTACATACATTCACAGGTTATTATAACGTGAGCGCTGCTGGTCAAAGAATCCAGCTGTGCAGGTGAGTGAGACTGTTTGGATAAAGGCGTCAGCTTGGCAGGGCCATAATGGCAGGGGTATTGTTGACGGGATTTTGAAGGATTGAAGTTAAATGCCACTTTCTGGCTCCTCTTCACTTTCTCCTGTTGTTGTGAGTCATTGCTGTCGGCCTGTGAGTCAGTGGTGTCGGCCTGTGAGTCATTGCTGTCGGCCTGTGAGTCAGTGGTGTCGGCCTGGCCTGCCGTGGTGGGGTCTGGGCTGGTGCTCCAACCTGCGATGATGAGGCGTCGCCCCCATGACACACATTCCCCCCAGCACAGCTGTCTGTGGCTGCTGCCCTCAGGGTATTTCTGCACCCCAGGGATACAGCCCTGGAGCTCTGTTTAACCACATCCCTGGGGGTGTTTTTTAAAAAATTGTAATTTTTTTAATGAAAAGCCAACATTATATACATGTGTCATTTGTACACGTATGTGTGTGGATGATCTGATCACATGAAGACAGGAGAAAATATACATGGAAATACTCATGTATAAAATCAGCAGAGTGTGGCTTTTGCACAGGCCTGCCTTTGTTGGAAAACGATGTGAAGGTGAGGGTAGGGCGTCTCCCTGAAGGCCAAGTTGCACCAAGAGCTTCGTCAGGCTACTTTCTTCACATTCCCCCATTGATGAGAATGTGGCGGCTGTCTGGCGAGCAGACAGGCACCCGCTGAGTCGGAGGGACGTTAGCGTTCTGTCAGACACCGATGCCTTTACTCCTTCCATTAATTCCTGGGGGCTTTCTGTCCTGTCGGGACTTATTAAAACATGCGAACCACTTTGTGGTGATTAAATTCTAGTGATAAGCCCATAGACAGAGGAGTGAATCATCATTGTCAAGGCTGACTGCCCAAGGTTGAGGATGTCATACCATTGAACCAGGTGTGTAGCTGGAGCCGCTTCAGTCAACAGTTGGCACGAGTGTAAGAAGTGGAAAAAGAAGTGTGAGCATGAGAGCATCTCAGAGGTGGGATGGCAAATGACTGCTTGGTGAGAGGACATAGAACAGCAGGTTGTGTTTTAAAAGCTGTTCTTGTGTATCACCGCCAAACATAACATCAGGTAGAGAGGATGGGGACCACAGAGTAGGTGAGAGATACCAGCACATGCTCACTATTGGTATAGTTACCAGCAGCGGTCATGCGTGGTCACCTAACTCTGAAGATGATCATGCCATCCCAGAGCTCATTGCCTGAGGAGCGTCTTGGTGCTCCTTTGAATGCTAATCGACACGCGTCGTGTTTGAATTTAGCACCTGGGGGCTGGGATGCGATGCGATGCATCACACAGGAATGCAGCTGTCAGTTGGTCAAGGACGTCTGTCCTGGCAGCAGAGACGTGGGAGCTGGGAAGCTGTACCCCCAAGGGCTGCTCTCTCTCTTCTCTCTCTGTTTTTTTCTCTTTTCTCCTGACTTTCGTCTGCAATGCTCTGCAATCGAGAGCTTCTTTCTTGACATATTTGTAACTGAATATTTTTTAATTAGTTATCGATTTATGGCTCTCTGGTTACTTATTTAATGCTGTTTTAACTATTGACAGGCTTGTCAATGCAGAGGTTGTAAAAGTTCCTCACTCTGCTCTGCCCAGGATGCTCCTGAAAGCAGGCATTGACATTAACAGGACCACCAAGGCTGGCACCGCTTTGCATGAGGCCGCCCTCTACGGGAAGACTGAAGTAGTGCGGCTGCTGCTGGATGTAAGTTAAACTGGAGCTTTTGTGGAAGGCCTTTGTGTTAAATAGTGGTGAACTCTGTACTTGGCATGTGCAGGTGAAGTGAATTGTACATTTGCTAGCCCTCTGAGAAGCTAAGTTCACTTAGATTCCTTTTAACTGTCATTGTACAAATAT
The DNA here is from genome assembly GCA_026777045.1 of Hyperopisus bebe. NCBI lineage: Eukaryota > Metazoa > Chordata > Actinopteri > Osteoglossiformes > Mormyridae > Hyperopisus > Hyperopisus bebe. The sequence goes on from JAODJW010000094.1 coordinate 11,474,866, forward strand.
AAAACAAAATTCTGTTCTTCGCACTGCTAACGAACACGTGAACCTCCGGCTTGAGCGTGTCGTTGTCCTGGCAGGCCGGAATTGACGTCAACATCCGGAATACCTACAACCAGACGGCGCTGGACATCGTCAACCAGTTCACCACCTCGCATGCCAGCAAGGACATCAAGCAGCTCCTGCGAGGTGAGCTTCAGCCACGCCTGGAACCTCCCCTCCCCTGGCCGGTGGCAGACGCCTTTGCATGTCCGTCATGTCATTGAGGAACCCAGGGTCCTCTTCATCCACTTCATTCTCTTTTTTTTTTCACCCTTTCCTGTGATCATCCATTATGTCATCTTTTTTTTTGTCTTCCTTTCTGTCCTTCACCCATCCACAATATCTCCTTGCCGGCTGTCTGAGGCAGGGGCCTGTTGTTGGGTGTATCTGTTTCCCCTGCATTCTTGGGGGGGGGGGTGCTGGTCGAGCCTGAGGGTGAGACCCTCTCTTCTGTCTGTGTGTGTGTGTGTGTGTGTGTGTGTGTGTAGGATAAAGGTGTCCGTGGTTGGTACTATCTTCCCTGTAATTTAGCAGATTCTGTCTTTGATCTGGCTTTTGATATGAGGACTGAAAAGGAATAATTGGTGCTTGTAAAGAGAGCCCTTTGGAGACGGAGGTTTTCAAAGCACCTTAAAAGCTCACAAGCCGCTCTCTGAGCCCCTGCTTTGTGCAGCACTTTGGCCCCATTAGCGAGTTATTCTTTGGGACAGAAGCTTGGGTGCTCATGCACCTGCACTCAAACACCTGATAGTTTCTCAGTGTTGACCTCGTTTATTACTGGACTCCGCTGTTAGCTGCAAGACCCCTAACTTGCACAGACTGCACGGTTTGTGAAGCTGATCTGAAAATGCATGTCTGTCTGCCGCTGTCCCTTATTGATGTGCGGGTTTCTCTCCCTCCGCCCCCTCCTTCTATCTCTGCGCTGTTAGACGCTACCGGCTTCCTGCAGGTGAGAGCACTGAAAGACTTCTGGAATCTTCACGACCCCACGGCCCTCAACATCCGAGCTGGGGACATTATCATGGTAGGCCGCAGGGAGAAATGCAAATAAGCCATTATCTTTGCCTCACGCTTTGAATGTTGTTTTGAATGGTAAATTTGCTGCCAATTTCAAGTTCCTGAGGGGTGTTGGAAAAGAGGTGTGAATGACGTGTCTGTAAAGGAAATGACATCACCGTTTACTGTACCTGGTAGCATAGGTACATTACCATACTTCCTGCCCCTCCCCATTTTCTTTTGGTCATCTCTTTTATAGGAAATGAACTACATAGGGCAGCCAGTCCAGTCTTGTTAGCAAGCATGAGTCTCAGGTTCTTGAGTTTGTGTAGCTGACTCCTGTCCATCTGGGACTGGCTGTCAACATTTTGAACGCATGCCGTCCACGTTGACTTGCCGGCCACTTCGTGCCTGAGCCCACGGGCCTGTCGATGCTTGAATGGGCATTAAAAGACACGAGGCATGATCTTCGGTACGTGTTTGAATCTCGGTGTGTTTGTGCGTGTTCGTGTTTGTGTTGGACGTTCCACTTACTCTGTATAACCTGCCACTCCCACACCGGTCTCGGTTCACTTCAGTCTGCCTCCTGTTGAGCTTCATGTCTTAGATAATCATGAGGTGTCCCTCAAACGTGCTGCCGGACTGAAAATTACTTACATGTTTAATTGTACCTTCATCAGGCCACCCGCTGGTTTTCTCAAAGTGGGATAAGCTTATAGGTTTTGTATAGGTCATGTTTTGTTGTTGTCACAAATTGCAGTTTCCTTAGGAGAATGCTTTGCTGATGAGTGTTGGTCATAATAGCTGAGCAGCAAGCAGAGACAGGCAGAATGACTCGCCAGCTCAAGTTAATTAGAAACTCGAGAGTGTACAACACGATATGAACTCTGTCCAGGGGTTACTTGCCTTCGCCCTATACTGCTTGTCTTGTCTGGACTCCATTGACCAAGCTGTTTACTCCCTTGCTGCTCTTCAGCAGTGCACCCTAAGGGGCTCCTCTGAACATCTCCGAGCCCACCGAGTCTGGTCTCCCGGTAACCTCGAGCTTGTTTGGTTTGTCTGAGAGTACAGGATCTGGCAGGGAGCTCGTGTGTTAGTTTTTCCTTTGGGTCGAGACACTTGTGTCGTGGAACCAGCATTGCATAGTGCAGAGCAGGCAGCTTTCCTCCTTCTGCTGTCGTTCACATGGCTGGGCCCTTGAGGGCCTGTTCCCTCCTAGGTAGGCTAATGTAGCAATACAGCTACATAAATAAATAAAGCTTTACCAGCTGTCGCTGACTTTACATCTTAACTGAATAACAGCGCTCTATTCTGTCCAAGTTTTTTATATGTCAGTCCTGAACTATGAAAGTCTACACAGCGGATAATTGTTTCATGCATTGTGAAAACTGCGACGGCAGGAATATTTGGGGGAACCCTGTGCTTATGGTGAAATTGGCCCAGTCACTATCTAAAGAATGTAAGTCTGAAATCGAGCTTATGTTGTGTCACTGCAGGAAAGAGAACTGAGCATCACAAACCAAAAAGATAATTCAGCATAAGAATAGAGCAGGCATGGGCTGACGTTCTGCATTGACGCATATTAAGGCTTTATTGCGACTGTTAACTGTTAAACAGGTGCTGGAGCAGCACATGGACGGCCGCTGGAAGGGGCACATCCACGACAGCCAGAGGGGCACCGACCGTGTCGGCTACTTCCCCCCCTCCATCGTCGAAGTTATCAGCCGGCGTGCAGGTCAGCCGCTGCCTTTCCCTTTTCTGGGTGACTGTTCATTTTTTACGATTGCCTCCCTGTGCCCTTTGACGCGTGTCACTAACGCCTCTGGTGATATGCATGCAGACTTTGCGGCTGGTCTCCGATAAGTTGATTTGTACGTGCCACATGCCCTGCTGGCAGTGATGTCAGTCACATTTGCATTATGATGTAGATAGAAGCGGCGACCTCTGTGTGCTTTGCTGTGACGTCAGCAGGGAGAGCTGGTGTCACCAGGCCAGTGTTTACGGTACAGCTGGCCTGCCTGTGAGTGGCATCCGTGAGGCTGAAACACTTAACGGGTCAGGAATCTCACAACCGTGACCCCTTTGCTCTCTTCAGGGTAGACCATGTGACTCCGCAGGCTGCCGCACATGTTCAGTAAAACTTCTTCCCTGCTGTAATGAAGATCAGAGCTGTACATTATACAGAATTTGAGACATGCCTACCCTGCAGCACAGTGCTGCCGCAGGGCAGTGCTCTCTCATACTGATCATCAATCATGTTTCCAGCTCACTGCTGCGTGAGAAGGTGAATGGCCAAAAAACAAAACAGCCATGAATAAACTCTGAGTCGGCCTATTGTTTAAAGTAGACGGGCCCTATCTCTTGTCCCGTCATGTCTGGGTGGAGTTTTGGCCTGTGCTGGTGTAAGCATTTCCTGTTGGGGAGCGCTTCCTCCTGACGTGCCTAGGCTCCTGCTGCACAGCCGTCTATCTCTGTTAGTGAATGTATCACTGTGCACCATCAAATGTGCACGAGGGCTGCCGCCTGGCTGCTGATGGATGTGGTGACCAGGTTTGAGTGTGCATAGGCTGCCTGGAGCTGACCTCAGAATGGGCACTACCAAGCATTCACTTCCCACCCTGTAGGGGGCAGCAGGCCAGCTGCAGTCTTGTGACTCACCCAGAGCATCTCTTACCCCATGTAGTAGCTCATCCTGTTCACCCAGGTGTGCATGTTGACTAGAGGTGGGCAATTTGACCTGAAATTATTATCATGGTATTTTTTACTTTTTGGACAGTGACAGTATTGTATCACAGTGCTGCTTTTTTCCATGTTTTGGGAGGAGTAGCATGTACTGTCCCTTTATACAAATTAAAGGAAATATTTTATAATATACTAAGTACAGTTTAATTGCTATTACAGTTGTGTATGGTCAGTCTTATTTAGAAAAGATAGAAAGGTGATGTTTTGTCATTTCTTTTATAATTGTCAGAGTAACAACTCAAAGGGAATGACAAGCCGTGTCAGCAGAAAACCACGTATTTTACTTTTTATTTCAAATAAAATGCAGGGTTGCCAACTTTGATCAGCTGTCTGGAGTGAGATTTTCAATTCCAAACAAGTCTGCACACTCACGCACACGCATTTACATGTATGTCACAGTTTTATTGCCTCTTAAATAGTTTTTAGGGCTTGGAAACTACCCCGATGCTTTTGATGTAGCTAATTTTAGTTTTATGTAGATTTGCCGTAAGATTTTTTGCGTGAGCATGCAAGTCTGAAAGCATGAGTGTCACACCAGATGCGTGAGAGTTGGCAACCCTGAAAACGTACATGTTTTAATTGTTTTTCCTGAGTTGGTTTGTATAAGAAAATAACTTTATACCGTTGTTAAATAACGTAAACTTTGATAAACATAAAGTCACCAATAAACTACGTCTTTTTATCCAACAGTATAAAATACATAATGCATCTGAAAATTTTTAAGCTTTACAATTTCAGGCCACTCTGTTAGGAACCATACGGCTTTTGATTAAGGGTGTTGGATTCGCTGCTGTTATTAATACTAACGGCACATTAGCGCAAACAAAAGGGCTGCATAAGCCGAAGTGTGTCTTGCTTAGCGTTAAATAAGTTTGATGTTCATCGATATGGGAAAGGGGTGGTGTTCTGGTGTCAACTAGGTAGCTGTGTCTACTTTGCATGACTGTGGCTCATATATATGCTAATGTAGCAAATATGTTTTACTTTTTAATTTGCTACTATACATATATGTAACGAGGTTATTGTTTAATGTGAATAATCACGTCCCACCCCTATTGTTGACTCTCCTCACCACACCACATGGTCACTGATGTCCCCCTAGTGGGGAGTAGAACAGCACCATCACTTTCAGCTTTTCTTGCTCTCACCCGCTCACACACTGGGGTCCGGCCCCAAACTGGGGTCCGTCACCTTGCCTCAAACCAGGCGCTTTCTAGACTTATTTTTAGGTTTTCTAAGTCCCACTCTGAGTGGGATTAACATTTCCTGGTTGTGACAAAACAAACACGGTTTGTGCTCTCTGTGCCTGCTGTGAGCTGTTTCCTCCGTAAAAGGAAAAAATAACCTGCTGTTTGTCCATGTGGCCAACAGGGGGCATAATGCTATGGAAAATGACACTGTCACTAGAAATGTTCAAATCATCGGAAGGGGAAGTTTTTGAGCAGCATTCCTAATAGGGATCTCATGCACAAGAATTGGTATAAGATCAATGTAAGCTATGCTTAAGCAATTAAAAAGTTTTGTGAAGTCCAGCTCTTGTCTTCAGTACATAGGTTGTATGTGTGTGTATGATGCTGTCTGGTACTGTCATGAAGCGTGAAATTAATTCATGATATTGACAAAACATTTTCCAGTATGATGATCATTTTGTAGTCCTCCTAGTCGAGAGAGAATCTGCAGAAGGAGCCCATTGTTTCCAGGCTGTTGGCAGACTGTGCCTCTGTGCCCTTTCAGCTGCCCCAAGTCCGCTCCAGCCCGCTCCAGCGCTTTCTAACCATTGACCTCCCATCCTCTTTTCTTTACATTTTCCTTCTGTCATTTGCTTTCCTTTACCATAAACCATCCTCTGTAATGGTCTCACCCAGCCCTGTGTCATCATTCCATTCCTTTGTACTAAAAGCAGCTCCCATCTCCCCCTCTGTGATCTTTCCACCTGCAGGGGGCACCCTCTCCAGGCACGCCTCCCTACCCAACCAGCGCCAGCTGTTCCTATCCAGAGCACCCCTTGCCACCAGTCTGAGCTCCGCCCCCCAGTCTGATGACTCCTACATGTTGTACGCAACCCCCCCTCACCTCACCTTGCCCCGCACCAACGGCCTGGATGAAAATGCAGGTAGAGTAGGCAGGAAGGTCGATGTCCTCTGTCTCTGTCTCTCACACGCAAAACTCTTCTGGGCAAAGCAGGCCGTCATTCCTCACATATCGTCGTCCGTGTGTGGTGAGGTCATGCAGTCCCCAGTGGGCTCCTCCCACAGCGGGCCCATCCCCCAGCCTCCTCCACCCGGGGGTGTGGAGCTCCGCTTCATGGCCCACGAAGTGTTTGTGTTTGCTAGGTATGCGAGCCGGCAGCCCCGCCCTCCTCTCTGAGCCGGCTTATCCCAGTGAGGACATATGGGTCCTCAGAAACTCAGTCGCTGGTAAGAGTCACCCCAAAAGCTATGGGCCCTCCATAACCCCCCTCCTCACCCCGCTGGCCGCATTCATCCTCCAGTGCGCTTGTCATTGCCCGTTCTTACGCTGCCCGTTGCCATGACAATGCTGGGAATCCTGGGTATGCCTGGAGCAGCCTTAAAGAGAAGAGCTTGTTTTCACTGGACCCCCGCCCCCCCCCAATGGTTATACCCTTCCCAGTCCTGCTGCCCACCTGCTCTAGCCCCCCTCCCATTTTCTGTACAGGTATACTGATAGCGCTTCCGCAGCCTACACGTACCAGTGCCCTTCCCCAGTTCCCAAAAATAAACCTCTGTCTCAGAAGGCACTGGATGCCTTAATGCCCGCTTGCTCATGGAGGCCCAGAGCCCCGCAGTGCTTTGCCGCTCTCTCTGCGTTTTTCCTCCATTTCATTTTCCACTGATATATGGTAAGTGACGGCTCTGTGGGCCGAGGCTCGGTCCAGCTCTGAACAGGGTCACAGGCAGCCATGTGACCCCCTCCCTGTGTCTGTCTGTCTCCCCTTTGACTCCCCTCCCCGCAGCTGGGGACAGGAACAGTGTGGGCAGTACGGGCAGTGTGGGAAGCACTCGGAGTGCCGGAAGCGGGCAGAGCACGGAGAGCAGCCACGCCCCCAATGGCACGCAGCACGGCGCCGGAGCCGGCGACCTCAGCAAGGTGCCGTGTGCAGCCTTACCTGCTCAGCTTCATATGGTTGCATTCAGTGCCTGTGATACTTTAATCTGCACCGTTACATATATATGGTGTTTATTATCGCTGCCAGCCAACAGAATGGGATCGGTGGTATCTAAGGCCTTGGGACAGTGCTGGTAGTCTAACACCCAGTACCATGTGACGTTTTTGTATGCAGCAGCTTCCCCCTGTCTGTGATCAGATGGTACAGAAGCTCAGCTCAGGTTCTGACCCAGTCAAGCAACCCGACCCACTTCAAGGTCAGTCGTTTGTCTTCTTCCTGCTGTCTTAGCATCCACATAATTTTTTTGTAGGGCTGAATGATTTATCGCTTTCAAATTCAACCGAAGCTTCAAATCAAATCGTAATCTCGATGTCTGTCAGAAAAGTCACGATTAGATATTTTCCCCAAATCGTGCAGCCCTATTTCTTTGCAGTATCTCCTTCCTGGAGTCAAGGACAGACGTGGTAACGCTCATGCCTGATTGCCAGTCATGTTTTTTTGAATGAACTTATCTTGTAGAAGTGTATTAACAAGACATTCACATGTCTTGCATCCTAATTTAAATGTGGGCTTTTGGCACTCTGGCCTCGACTTGTTTTGAATGAGAAGGGAGCAGGACTTGGGCAGCAGGGGGCTGTCTGTGTGTCTCCTGCACTGCTCTGCACCCCCTCAGCCTCCCTCCATGTTAAGGCTGGTGGGGCAAGTCAGAGAGTCATAAATATGGGGGCTCCTCGCACTGAGGGGGTCCTGACGGTGTGTCGCTGTGAATCCAGGGATATCTGACTCGCCCTTCTGCTTTGTCCTTCTGGGGTTTAGGTGGCTCACGGCGACAGAACCTGACCAGCCAGAGAGCTGTGGAGCAGGGCTTCACCCAGCAGTTTGTCCGTCCTGAGCAGCTCCTCGAGGGCAGGGTGAGGAGTCCTCCCACGACCGCTGGCTGTTCTAATTTAATTATTGCATTTAATTGCTGGTATAATACTTTTTGATTAGCTCTTGTTAAACAAACTGCATGTTGTTTTAGCCTTATGAGTAGCATTAATAGGGAGTGATGTGCAGCTTAGTGGCTTAGGAATCGGTGTAGCAAGGCCCTAAACCCCAACTTCTCCAGGGACACTGACTGACCCCACTTTCTCTCCCCAAGTTTTCTTCACTTGTGCATTGCTTTGGACTGGTAGGATTAAGGTGTCTGGTGAGTGAAAGCTTCTGTTTTTTTTTCCATTTTTTCAGGATGCAGAGGCCATCTACCAGTGGCTGAGTGAGTTTCAGCTGGAGCAGTACACGGGGAACTTCCTCAGCGCTGGCTATGACGTGCCAACCATCAGCCGTATGACGCCTGAGGTAGGGCTGCTTACCAGGCTTGCCCCAGTCACACCATCTCACCTGTGTGCTTTCAGTACCTGCTCCCGTTGGTTCTCTTTACGTGTCTCGTGAAGTTGTGTTTTTCTCCGTGATCTTGGGATGTTTCATTGGATGGATGAAATTTTGACTTGGTGCTGTGTGTGTATCTTTGTTTTGTGAAGCTGCTGTGTTCTAACGGAAATCTGGTTTCTTTCAGGACCTTACTGCCATCGGGGTGACCAAACCAGGCCATCGCAAGAAGATCTCCATAGAGATCGGAAACCTGAGCATCCCAGAGTGGCTGCCGGACTACATGCCGGTGAGCTGCCCTCTGAGGGGGTGATTTGCATGGGAGCTAATCTCATCTTGCATTCCTGCCGTATATCTAATAACTACGAGGTACTGCAGAGTTCTGCCGGTAGTCCTATAAGACCAGAGCTTTGCCCCCCTTGATGTATTGGTCTTGACTGTTGCTGTTTCCCCTTTTTTAGTCGGACCTCACTGAGTGGCTCAGTGCCATCGGGTTGCCTCAGTACCACAAGAAGCTGTCAGAGAATGGCTATGACTCCATCAGCATCGTGAAGGACATCACCTGGGAGGACTTGCAGGAGATTGGCATCACCAAGCTGGGTGAGCGCACGTGTTCCCCAGCCAGCTTTCTCGCCATCCCTCGGGGTCCGTGTCCGAGATCCCTGAGGCCGTTATGCCGGTTTCCTAATCTAACTCCCGTTGCTCTGCTTATATCTCCTTAGGCCACCAGAAGAAGATAATGCTGGCAGTGAAGAGGCTGTCTGACATCCAGAAAGCCCACAGCCAGTCAGAGGCGGGCCAGGGAACGCTGCGCCGGAAGCTGCCTGCCGCACTGGACTTGGTAGCCATTGAGTCCCTGGAGAGCGGGGAGTGCCCCTCACCCCACACGCCCAAGATGCTGACTTTCCAGGACAGCGAGCTGAGCGCCGAGCTGCAGAGCGCCATGTGTGGCTCCTACAGCGGCTGTCAGGACGGATTAGCCATGCGGAGCGTGGCGGCCATGTCCGTCAGCCAGGAGAGCATCGGCACGCGCTCGCGGGGCTCGGGACACTCCCAGGAGCCGCTGGCCTCGGGGGCCAAACGCAGCCGCTCTCAGGAGAGCCTAGGCAGCGGGGACAGTGGGGGCAGCCGCTCGAATGGCAGCCCGGAGAAGGAGCGCAACATTCCTGAAGGCCGGGACCAGCGGCAGGCCCTGCAGCCTAAGATGGAGCTTTTTCAGCAGACCGCCGCCAGTGCGACGCCTCCCCACACCCCCAGCAAGGCGCCAGGGTTCATATACCCGTCCATGTCCGGCGGCTCTCCGGCACTGGCTTACCAGAGCACCTCCCAGGGCCCCACTGCTAAGAAGGCCTTCAGCTACCTGCAGTCCCACTACGGCAGCTCTGACACACCTGGGGCACCCAGGCTGCCAATGAACGGTGACTCCCTCAGGCCGAAGAAGCGCACCCAGAGCTTGACGCGCTACGCGCTGTCGGACGGAGAGCCCGATGACGACGAGCTGCCGGCAACGCCCTCGGGGACCCTAGCCTCCTACGCCACCCTGACACGGCGGCCGGGCCGCAGCCAGCTGGCCCGCCTGCACTCGACCCCAGAGGGCACCGTCGGCCGCAGCCAGTCGTTTGCCATCCGAGCGCGCCGGAAGGGACCTCCCCCGCCTCCACCGAAACGACTGAGCTCGGTGAGCGGCGGGACCAGCTCTGAAACACCCGTGGCAGTGCCCTCTAGTGGAGTGGAGGTGGAGAGCGCAGGCAGTGTGAAAAGCATATCAGCCATGCTGGATCCCACGGGTTCCCGTGTGGGAACATCCCTGGTGCCCTGCAGACTGGACAAGCCAGGGCCAACCAAGGAACTCACGGCTACCCCGAAACCTACCTCCCCGGTACCGCCTCCAAAGCCAGCGCTGCCAGCAGAGCTGAGGGAGCCAGCAGGAGGCCGGAGGCGGACGGTGAGCGAGCCGGCAGCGTGTGAGACCAAGGAGGGCAAGGCCGACAGCGGCGTGCACTCCGACGTGGAGGAGGACAGCAGGGGCGGGCCGGACATGGAGAGCTCCTCATCGCCTCAGCACAGCTCCAGCGAGTGCATCCCCTTTGCTGAGGAGGGCAACCTCACTATCAAGCAGCGGCCCAAGGTCGGTGGGCCCCTGAAGCCGGATTCCACTGGTAAAGATCCTGAGAAGTCCCAGGTGGTCAAGACCCCCGACGTCCCCGAGTTCAATCTGAAGGAGTCGGACACGGTCAAGCGGCGCCATAAGCCCAAAGACAAGGATCCCCCAAAGGAGGAGGCGCCACCTGCTGAGCAGCCAAGTGGGACACATCCAGAGAGTGATGACGCGGTCAGCCGGAGGATTGCCGAGATCGAGAAGAGCCTTCTCAGCTTAGAGAAGGGGAGTTCGGCTGGACGGCCGCAAAAGCCCCCCCTCTCCCCGAAACCCGCCAGTCCTGAGAAACCCCCTTCTGTGCCTCTTCAGGTCCCTGCGTCACCCTCAGGTAGCGCCACTGAATGCAGACCACTAAGTATTTTTATATTTTTAATAAATATCAGATTTGTTGTGATCGGTTGCTGCCCCATCCTGGATTATTCCTGCATTACACTGATAGCTTCTGGGATGGGCTCCGGACCCCTGATCCTGCATAGGACAGGCGGGTAGAGAAAATAGATGGATAAAATAATTTGCACATGCCCTCCTTAATGTTTTCTGTGCTGTCTGTCCTGTCACTGCCTGAACTTCTGATTTGCTCCCAAAAGCTCGAGTCCCCAGTGTGACCCTCAGTGTGGTGCAGAGCGTGGCCTTCGTGGCCCCCTCACCTGAGCCCGGCCTTTCCCACCTGCTGAGCCCTCATGACTCGGCCCCGGTGACCGGGAAGGTGGGTGTGTCTCTGGGCCGGGAGCCGGGCCCGACCTCGAGCACGGTGGTGGTGAGGCGCCTAGATCAGACCAGCAGCTCCCTGGAGGCAGCACTGAAGGCCGTAGAGAGGAAGCTGACGTTAGAGGGCAGCACTGACAGGTGAGGGACGCCCCTGCCGCCAAAGGCCTCGCGTGACTGTGCCATAAGCAAGGCAGCATATAAGCAACTGTGCTGTGTTTCTGCTTCAAAGACACCTTTTCTGTGTCTTTGAACACTGTAATGGTCTGTAGATTTATATGCAGATGAGGTTTATAACTCTGTCTGTCCTACAATGTCAACCCACACAGTTCTGCCAGCATGGCGAAGTCAGCTGGAAACATCCTGGATGACATTGGGAACATGTTTGACGACCTGGCAGACCAGCTGGATGCCATGCTGGACTGAGGCGGCACCTGCCACAGAGCCTCCTAGGCTCTTCAGCCTTGAAACTCTAAACTTCACCGCCCAGCTGTCAGTTTGGGCTCTTTGTGAATTTTGTTTTAGTATATAATTTTTTTTAAATGCACCATCGGGACACTAATGCTATGGTGTCACAACGGAAGCACTTAAAATGCTGCTGTCTGCTGGGCCTAGAGGCGCCACGTGAGAGCTGTACTGCTGTGCAGTGACGTGAGGTGGGGGGGCGGGGTAGGGGCTAAAAGCGAGCGGAACTGAGGAGGAGCGGAGATGTGGGCTGACGGGGACTCGGGCAGAGAGGTGGGGGGTGGGGAGGGGCACGCCAAAGATGGGCAGCTATATGAGCCCCCCACACAGCATCGGGACTCTCTTGTCACTTTGCATGAACCTCTCTTTCCTGCCGCCTCATTTTCCCAGCAGCACCTGGAGCTGGTCCGATTAACAGAGCTCACTGTTTAAAATGCTCCATCACTTTACAAACACAGGCGGGGTGCAGGTAAAAAATGCTCTATATTTCTTGTTCTGCCAGCCTAAAAACCTTAGACATACTGCAGTATTAGGAAGTATTTTTCATAGTAAAAAGAAAAATCATAATATAAAACATTAATGTATAATTAAGTGGTTTTATAGCCTTGCTTATTTTCTTGTTACCTCATGCTGATTGGAATGCCTTTATTAAGGGCCTGAGAGAAATCTCTATCCAGGCCAGACCAAAACTCAACTGTGGGACAAAGGAACATAGAAGCACATAGAAGATCATTCCATGTTCCTGTTATGTAAAATATTTACATAATGTTTTAATTTTTTTTTTTTTAAACAAAGGGAGCAACTGTTTTACAACTGTTAACAAGACTATGAAATTATGGAGTTGAAATGGAAAAAATATATGGCTAATTAATATTAGTAATATTAACTATTTTGTCTAATTTAGAATTAGTATATATTTTAACTAAGCCCTCTGTGTATAATATGTATATGAAATATTACCCATATGTACTTCCATCATATGTTGCTAAGAAGGTGAATGTAGTTTACCAAAGTCCTTTGCAGAACCTTTCCTCTAAATGGTGCATACTTTAGCATTTCAACAAGTAAAAACAGGTTTATTGTTGTCAGAGAGAGCACTATTTTATGAGAAATAAGCACAATTATTCAGCCATAACTAAGACGGAAGTGGAGTCATCACTCCCAGAAACTTCATTGGTGAGCACTAATGTATGAGCACATCAGGCCACATAAGTGACAGTATCTGCTAGTGTTTCTCTGTCCTGGTCCCTACGGCCCACTCTGTGCTGGTGAACCATTCAGCTGAGTGTGGCTTTAGTGTAACACTGTGCAAGATATGAGCCACGATACTAAAGAATATTATAGTTCAGGAGTTCATAAAAAAAAAAAGGTTTCATGTAGGCGCTAATAAATGTCAGAATTTGAGAAACTTAAAACTTAAAGCCTGTACTTAATTATCAAGTTGATAATCAAGTAATTCTTCATAAATTCATTTTAAGGGGAAAAAGCTATAGTCAGAACTTTATTTCAGACAATTTACTATGTGACTGGAAAATTAAAACAATTTTAGCATTTGGAGAAATGATTTTAATTTACTCATTGAATAAAGCTTTATCAGTAAAAAAAAATCACAAGGAGCAGGACTGAGAAATACTGATACTGAAATATTGCAAATTAAAGAGAAATTTATAGCCAGCACATCATTGCATTATATCAAATAGTTTTGTCATAAAATCCACATTTTATTACTGTACATTTCTTAAACTGTGGTGACTGTGGTTATATCATGGTTTTCTGTGTAATTCACAGGACCCGAGTGCAAGAACGTCACTGTGAATGGTGATGATCAGGGTTTTCTCCAGTCCATCTTGACAGATTACTGGCTTATTAGTTGCATTCAGACTGATCTGTTTTGCGTTTAACTCGCAGTTGAGTTTCAAACATATTTTGAAAAGTGATTACAGTTCACTTGTGAGCACATAATTTAATACAAAAAATAGCTTTTTTTTAGGGTTGTGGAACCTACATATTGTATGTTTTTGACTTGCTTTTGCTGTATAGTTTTCCATAGTGTCAGCATACTGTACTTGTTCCCTAACCATGAGCTGCTTCATTCCTACAGTTAACTAGCATATGCTCTGACTAACTGGTTTCAGTTGTGCTGAAACAGATTAAGGCCAGTTTTAAGGAGCTGATGCCTGGCTGCTTGTATGCAGCTGAAGCACCTTATGACAACTGGTCAAAATGCAATTCAATAAATTCTGATAGAATTATACAAATTGGTATATACAGCCTTTCTTCTTGACACACAGAGTGCTGGGACCCAGCATCACCCCCATGTCTCTGATGACAGCACTGACAATTCTTCAAAGCTACAGTGAAAATCAGCGTATTTATTTCAGAACACAGTTTTCTTTGAGTAGGATGGATGGCCAGTGAGGGGGAAAATTACTGTAAAACTGATTACACAACTCATTTTGAATAAACACTTTTTGAATTTAAAAATTTGAATCTAAAATTGCAACATGCTCATCCTTGTAGACACCAGTATACTTCACCAAAACATGAGATGTTCAGACACAAGGTCCCTGTCCTAGCAGTTTAACAGAATCAATACAACATTTAAAACATAACTGTAGACTATTATACATACAGAGTTTACAAAATTAAGTATCGATATTGGTTAAAACAAAAAGAAATGTGGAGATGTGATTCGGGGAGCAGCGGCACTCTGGTTAACCCTGGTTGCCTCGGATCTCTAGGACCGGAGTTTGAATCTCCACCCCGACTGTATGTGTATGCACTTTAAGAAAATGCGGCTTCCATGATCTTCCCATGTTGTTGTGGGGTTTCCTCCCACAGTCCAGAAACATGCTAAATTGAATGAGTTGTAAAATTTTCAATAGCTGTGAATTGCGTTCACATTGTGTTCCCTGCAATAGGTTGGGAACCAATCCTGGGTTATTCCTTACCTAGTGCCCATAAACTCCCGGGATCTGGACCCTGAATAGGACAAGCGCATACAGAAGATGAATGATCCAGGGAAGATGTGGTACAATAGTACTATTAAGAACAATGAAAGGTTAAATATTACTCCTTTCACATTTTTCAGCCATTTATTGGCTGATGTAGAATATTCAGTCTTAAAACAATGCATCAAAATTCAGCTCAACAAATGCACTGTGTGGCCTGTTTGGTCAAATGAAGGAGGTTCAGGTCCAAAGTCCTGATAAGGATTAGCCAAGTGGAAAACGAGCCCTGAAGGGTTCTAACATTTCCATGAAAGGGGAGCAGAGTTCAGTAATTAACATACTTGTCTTACCTAAACAGTGTGCTGGTGGAATACACCACACGTTACCATGAAATATCCATGCGACCTTAAAAGGATCTTTATCCATTTGTTTTTTTTAAAATATCCCTTTATTCCTTCCTAGTCATGAAGCTATATTCTGCTCTTCAGATTCAGTGCCTGCAAACTCCTTCTTGAATCATTTGAACTCAGGCTAACAAATTCTCCTTGGAACAAAACCGGCATTGGAAGAAGGGAAAAACAATAAAGTTATTAGTGCTAAGAAAAGGCAGTGGCTCAGTTTTTATAAAAAATTAACCTTTAAGAAACAATTATCTGTACCATAGAGGACTGTAAAGGTTCCACAGGCAAGATGTGAAAATTAAAAGACAAAAGAATAAAATTATTGCCCTGTTTGCCAAAGATTTTACAGTTTAAATTAAGACAGAAAATACCCCTTTCAAAGTAAGGGTGAATCATGGAATTAAAAAAAAAAAAAACACATTCAAACCTTCTTAAACAACATGCTCTATCAAGCCTTGATAAATCACACACAGAACAGGGCTTCAGCACTCAATTCACTAATTTCAAATAAATTTCCCTCTACAAAGAGGGTTTCCCACTCTTAAACACTGGATACAAATATAAAGATTGTGGCCCCTACTATAGTGTCTTTCATTCTTACTGGCAGCTTGTATTTTAGCTGATTGGGCAATACATTTATTACACAGTGGATATGACAGCAGGTGGGCCATCCTGCTTCCCCTGCTTGACATGAGATGGGAAGGAGCAGCTGTCCTATAGGTTGCTGAAGAGTTCGTTCCTCTTGCTCCAGTCCATGGGTGGGGCTCGCTTGTTGGAGCGTTTCTGATGCGCTCGTTCCTTGGCCTGCTGGAGGGACAGAGTCAGGGCTGGGGCTGCGTCGTCCACCTGTGTTTTCTGAGGCACATGCGCTGGCTGGGGACTTGGGATGGGCTGCTGAAAACAATTCGAGGGACACAGTGGAATTTTAGGTTTGGTGTTTAAATGGTTAACAGTACATGACCATGTGCTCAAAAAAAATCATTATCATTATTATGGTTATTCAATGAGGACACCAAAACACACCCCTGCTTTTTTTTTTTTTTAAAACACTGATGTTTATATTTATATTTTAAGCAATTTACCTCCTGGGATCAGTAAAGTTTTTTTCTGATTCTTTTTAAAGCGATTACTAGTTTTTGTTATCAGATTTAATCTGTTTTCTTGGCTTGACTTCAGGAATCAAAGGGGGAAGCTTACAGACCAATGCCGACATGTATGGGTATGCGAGAGCGTATGAGCGTGTGTGTGCGTGCGTGCGTGTGTGTGTGTGTGTGTGGGGGGGAGCTCACCGCTGGGGCCTCAGCACGCTGCTGCGGTGTCTCTGTAACAGCAACACTGGAGATGGTGCTACTTGGATGGCTAACAGTTGTGTCCAGCTCTTTGGCCATTTTCCCATTAACCTGAAAAGTCCCAAGAAAGGAGGATCAATATGATGCTCCAGGTATGAGCAGCTGGCAAACAAAATGCTGTTGTTAAATGCATGTCTGTTAAATTATTTTTCAAAGAGGGGAAAAAAAACATGATTTAGAGCAGGGGTGGCCAATCTTATCCAGAAACGGCTGCTGTATATGCAGGTTTTCGCTGCAACTCCCCAATTAGGTTACTAATTAGAGAACCGATTGGCTGAAGAGTCCTTACGTCTGGGCTTGAACACCTGACCTAAAAGTTATCCAAAGACCTGCATACACACTGGCTCTTTGCAAATAAGATTGGCCACCCCTGGTTTAGGACATTGACATTCCACTAGGGGGCAGGCCTGACCATAAAAACTCTACATATCTACTATCATTCCACTGAACATTGAGAGCAAGAAGTTCGTCATAGTCCAGTTGATAGTCCACCTCACCACTGGAGGCCACAATGCAAATCAGTGTTATTGTAAGCAGAGGTAAATTATGGCACCTTAAAATTTATTTAAAAATATT
This sequence comes from Hyperopisus bebe, assembly GCA_026777045.1. NCBI lineage: Eukaryota > Metazoa > Chordata > Actinopteri > Osteoglossiformes > Mormyridae > Hyperopisus > Hyperopisus bebe. The sequence goes on from JAODJW010000094.1 coordinate 11,491,740, forward strand.
TTACACTCAAAAATAAGGATGATACTTTCAGAAGTATAAACCAATTCTCAAACTCTGGGTAATGAAAACCACAACAGTAATGAAATTCACTTTATTAACCCATATAGGCCTGCTTTCCTTTCATCTCCTTACTAATTACAAAATCCAAAGCACAACCATTTTAAACTTCTACTTCACTGAAGAATTAAACGGTCTGTAAAATGTCAAGTCCAATGAGATCTTGAGTTTGAGTTCTATGGCTCATGCTGTGAGTCGACTTGCTGAGGATTAAATTTTAATAACTCATTCTTGCTGCCGTATTAAATGTTTCTAGATCATTTTTTCCATTTTACCATACAACACGGGCTTTTATGACACTGAGATAATCCACCATGCAGTTCCAGCCTACCCACCATGCTGAAAAACCGCTCAAAGCCTTTCCGTCTTCTCCAATGCCTTATTAATTGCACACTGAAATGCTCTTCCTTAGTAGCGAACACTTGGTGCCTTTCTAGTAACAGGTGGCCCCAGAGAGCTCATCTTCCCACCTAATTCACAGAGATTACCTTGGCTTATGGGGCCTTACAGAGTCCCAAATGGTTTGAACCAGCGTGTGTGCACTGTGACGTTACATTATAGAGCGAGACAGAAACGGGGCAACCGCTACGTTAGCATATCCAACTAAATTTCATATTCTAGTAACTATAGACTCATATTTGAAGCTACATATTTTACTTTCTAGTACCTTGTGTGAGAGAGGTAAGTGCCACCACATAACAAACCACCTCAGGGCTGAGCACCTGAGTGGATCCTTGTGACCTTCCAGTTACTGGGACAGATCCCTAGCGTCAGAGTCACCACTCCACCCTTACGGAACCCCAAAAATTTTCCAAGCAAAGATCTCTTTTGTGTGGACAGTTTTAGCCCTGTGCGCAAGTGTGGTTCTAAAGACAAATTAAGGATCTTATCCAACAGGCCACACATCTGAGGTGTGGTATGAGAAGAAGCATACAAGCCTTATCTCAAAGGTATGGTTGGGGTGCTTCTGTAGAAATGAGATTTATCACCTTTTGCCGGTCTGGAATGCAAACGTCAAGCATTGAGCTGAGCTGCAGGGGAGTGTCAGACATGCATGGAAAACTCACAAAATAGTGGAGTGTCCTCTGCCAACTCCACTGGAATAGGTTTCTATCTCCAGTCGATTCCATTACCCTTACACTCTTACTTGCCATTATAGGATATAACCCAATTCTAAAAACAAGTAAATCCTTGCATGCTTGTCCTCCATACTCTCTCCACTGGCAAATTCCCAACTTTGTAGATAAGTCATTAGTCAAGCATCTAGTTTATTTAGCAAAAACAGTTTCAGGTGAAACAAAGTATCAGCAGATTTGATCTAATCTGTAGGTCTGTCAGTCCCAGTAAGCAAAAAGCCTGAGAGGAACTGTAAACTTTGGGCAAAGCGCCCTGATTTGGGACCCCCCCCCCCCTTTTGGGATGCTCCAGTTCCTTTGTTTCTTTCGAGAACAAAAGGTCCCATCAGGACCATGTCTGCCATCAGTACAATACAGGCAGACAGGCGATCCCCAACGTATAAACAAATTATCCTATTCCTGCCAAGGGTTTCCATTTTGCAGTTTTTTGTCACTTTTTCACAAATATTTGTTGTCTGGGCTTTTGTAGGTCTTTTCTGGAAAAAAATATACACAAATTTACACACCATGTCCTCCGTTTCTCCATTGGTCACAGGCTCAGGCAGTGGTCCTGAAACAACAAAAGCAAAGATGGGTTATTCTTTATTGGGAACCGAAATCTCCCAGCACAACACATGCATCTGTTCATCTATCCATATGCGCTCCATAGACCACAAGCCTAACATGTTTCCTGCTTTAAAGGCTACTCCTACATTTAGCACAGAGTGGCATAAAGAGGGTAGACTGCTACGCAATGATACCCAAACTAAAATAAAGCTTTAAGCAGAAGGTTACCCACTACTTTCAGCTGTCTTGTCTGGTTAGACTCAGAAGCCAGTAGACAAGAAACCCAGAAATTACTGGCCAAGAGATTAGTGTGTGACAATCATCTCAGCAGTACATATTTGCTAGACTATAATATACTATAAAATTGGAGCAAACTATACATAGAAGTGTCCATTGCCAACGAGTGAACGAACAAATAGACACCAGAATAGGGCTGCCGGGATTAGTGAACGTAGTCGATGATGTCAACGCATGACGTCAGGCAAAACTAGCGCGTGGTCTATTTGTGTTTATTAAATTGCCATAGTTAGTATGGAGATATTTTTAATATCTTTTGTCCGTGTAGTTGCAAAATACACTCATTATTAAAGCCATAAAGTCGTCTGCCTGCTAACTCAGAATCTCCATGTTTAGGCTAAAATCTGGGGGTATTCTATGATCATGTGCTGCGACCACACAATCAATAACTTCTATGCCAGCAGCCAGACACAGTGATAAACATTTCTCCTTAGTTAATGTGTAACTTACAAAGTTAACACACCTGGGAAAAAATGGTATTGCACTAAATGAACTTCATCCCACTGAGCTTGGCTATGACTGATTGCAAGCCAAAGAGTGGCTTTCTCCTCAAAACAACTCCAGCCTCTGAATAACAGGAAGACTTGGAAACTGGGAGGCACATGAGCTAACTGAAAGAGTCTGGCTCCATCTACTCATTACATCCTGTTCATTCAGACTTTCCGGAAAAATAAACACTTCCAAGTATAATATAGCTTCTGACCAGTTACATAATGACTGAGTTAATTAAAGAGTATTATATTTAATGCTATCTGTCAGGGATAAAAACAGATTCTTATAACAGATTTCCAAAAACCAAACATCTCAAACATCTTCTCTCAGGGGGTTTCCTACACACTGTCTGTCGCTATGGCCGCAGCTGGCATGTCTTATCCATGCAAGTAGATTGTCGTCGTTGAAAAATATTCTGCAGCGCTTCAGCAGAAAGGTTTAAAATTTAACCACAGCTTGAGGTTTCTCCGGAGAGGTTACCCTGCCGTGTTCTTCATGACCAGCGGGGAACAGTTACTGTGCCACTGAGCCTGAGAATGAAGCTGGCGGAATATCCGGAGACGGAAAGAGACCTGTGCTCAGTGTCCCTTCTAGGACTCTTCCTATTAGATCCTTTCTACTGACAGCCCCAAGGGTAAAGTAAGGGAAGCAACCCTTCAGGACAGAAGATATTTCAAGTTGTTCAATGCTGCAATAATGCAAATGGCTTCAAAATGTATTCGGCGAGATCTTTTTCATATGAAGACATAAGGCCCAGAATAGACACCTAGACCAGTTTGATTTGGAAGCATTTTTAACACAATAAAGTGAAAAGCATAGTGGCATGGGCTCTGTGCCTCTCCCCATAAGCACACCTGTCACATGCTTCTCTGTGGGGGTGGTCTTGCAGCTCTTGAAGTAGTTGTCTGTCTCGGAGTCTACCACCAGCAGACTGGTCTCGTTGCCCCCAGCCTTGATGGCTGCGACTACGTCCGAGTGCGGCTTCCCTTCCATACACACTCCATTTACCTGGACGGGGCAGAGTCAGAAAACAGTCGATGAGTTATCCAATGTCACCTAATGGCCCACTCTCATGCCAAATAAGAAACTAAAGGCCGCTCTGGCAGGATTTGATCATTCTTCCATTGCAATCAGGAATCGAGACACCGACTTAGGTCATGAGGAAGTTATAAATATTATTCACTAACACGAGTTACTGAAAAGGTCTTAATACGAAACAGTAATATTTAGCCGTGTTACTAAAATTGAAAACAGCCAGGGTAAACAGAGCCTTTGGCTGCAAACAGAGGACACGGTTTCTGTCAAAAACTACAGTAGCATCCATTGGATAAATCTGAAAGGGAGACATGATCCATGCAAATAATGTTCTCAAAATTAAAAAATTTGTTGTTTCAAAGATTTTAACAAAATATCCATACAAAATTTAACCAATGTCAGAATGTCTGAAAGTGGAGGACTGAGGGCTAACAGAAAACTTCAGCATAAGAGCATAATGGACACACACAGCTTTGTGGAATGGCCTGGTAGGGAAGAACATTATAAAAGGTCCCTGTTGTCACCTAGAAGACTCAGCTGGTATTTCTCCATGGACATTGTCCATTCACTTCACCTGAGCATTAGCTAAAGGAATTTATCTACAAATGCTAGTTATTGTTATCTGTTGCCAGTAGTTAAATATCTGCCGACATGAGACTATTCCAAGTTAAACGTTTGCCACATTTATCATGGAGGCAATAGATCATTCCATTTATTGTACTATTATAACTGAAACCAGTAACATGGGAGATGTCCTGGATTATCTGCAGTTCAGCTAAGAAACAAATATACTTACTGAAGGGTGACTTTTGGTTAGCATCTCTCAGTTTATAAAATTGCTGTTTTAGCATGTCCAAATTATTATGTCAGGTTCCATTTTGCTTTAACACTGCCCAGAATGACAACAGAAAATCATGCATTCTTAAAGACGCAAATTGTGTGGTTAGAATCCTATTAAAGAAAGCACAAGTAGGGCTATTTCTGTCACGTTAACCAAACACTAACAACTGTAACACACACAGTTTCTCAGCTCCAGCGTTTCAGGCACAGATATTATACCGAGCCAAAGACAGCTAATAAGAAGCATAAGCTGGGCTGACAGCAAGCACGCAAACTGACAGCGATAACTGCTAAGCTAATCAGTGCCGCTGTAAACGAGAGAAAAATTGGCCTTGGACTCCGCTGCAGCAGACAAAGGACACAGGCACAGTGTTTCCCAATGTCAGGATTCATTCGGTATCATTATCAATCCCCGCTCCTGTACGTCCAAGAAGGAAACCCTGCGTCTACTTTATTAAGCAGAGAAAGGCACACCCACGCACCACAAAAAAAAAAAAAAAAAGACTTCAGGAAATCCGGTGTGGGGGGGACTAAGGGCTTTAAATCACTGTGAAATGGCTGGATCAGAGTGCTATTGTAGCCAGTGTAAGAGCAGCACGAGCGGAGGGCGAGGCTGCGGTGCAGGGCGCCGACGTGTCTCCGCTCCGCTACTGCGGGAGGAAGGCCTGAGGTGGGCTTCCGGAATTCCTCACAGGCCATCTGAGAGACGGAGACGACGTGCTCCATGTACGCTTGAAGGGAGCACCAGAGCCACCTGCAGATGCTCCATGACGTGGCACGGCTGTTTGTGAGCGACACTTCATTAATATGTAGAGCTCGCCTGCTCAGTGGACGCACCCTTATACACACATGGCTCACTGAAGCCGTCACTGTAAATGATCTTCCTGACATTTCATTTAGCCTGCATATTACAATAGCATGTGTGCGTGTGTATAAACGGGTACAGACTGAAAACAAACGATAAAACCCACTAGCAAAGCTCTGTATGTTGACACAGTAAAACTTCACAAAAAACAATGGCGGACACATCATGATATGACTGATGACAAATATTTAAAGAGTTTAAAACTTTATGACGACAACTGCTAATGGTGGTGCCTCATTAACTAAAATGTCAACCTAGCATTCAGGAAGTACTATTACCATCACAGCAGTAGTGCAATAACAGGCACAGATCCCTATAAAATGTGTTTATCGGGCTGTTCTTTCAGCTAATGCTAGGAAGAACCCCTAGATAACAGGTTTTAAACCAAAGAAAATAGCCTAGATGATCATTATGCTCTTATTTAAAAACCTTAGGCAAAGGAATTAATATGGTGATACAATGCAATCAATGAATAATTTAAGTCTGTTGAAGTATAAACCTGACATAAATTAATGAACCCTACAGCACTGAGTACAGTATAAATACACTTTTAACCAGGTCCTATTTACTCCTAGATAACAAAATATGATACTGATCCAGGGGAACCCCTCCCCCCCATATTTTACATATATAAAAACTAACTTGTGTGCGCAACTATTCCCAGTTATACATCTGTTATGTAGACATAGTCATTATTCACATGAGAGGACTCAGTAAGGAAACTGATGTTTTGTACATGTACGCATTCTTGTGGAGTGGGTCTCTGAAGCAGGAGGACTTCCTGCGTGTGGGAGAGCCCTGGGAGGGAGTGGGGAGTAGGGTGTGCCCCCAGCTCAAGCCGGCCATGCAGCGGAAACTCAACAATGCAAGTCGTGTAAACACGGCGACATCGACCAAGCCATTTTATGCAAAAGCCAAAAGGTGCGGACGGGGTACAGGCAAGGCTGTCGCAGCTTCCATTAGTGCGTCGGGAACCATGTCTGAAGGCTTTGTCACCTTCCAATGAGACTAAAGAATCCTGCCTATATGCACAGTCACAGCTGCAGGTTTTGTTTGGCCTTTTTAAGGCCCAAATATGTTCAAAATGTAGGTGAACTGGAAAGAATGCATCATTATTACCGATTTATCATTTTACACAGCACTCTAGATATTCAGTGGATTTGTTGGGCATATGCATATACAACCCCATTTCCAGAACAGCTGGGACACTGTGTAAAATGTGAGTAAAAACAGAATGCAATGATCTGCAAATCATATAAACCCATATTTAATTTAAGGAATTTGGTTTTATGAGAAATATACGCTCAATTTGGAATTTTGATACCAGCAACACATTTCAAAAAAGTTGGGACAGGGCAACAAAAGACTGGAAAAGTTGTGTCATGCTAAAACAAAACACCTGGTTTAATATCCCACAACTAATTAGGTTAAGTGGCAATAGGCCAGTAAGATGATTGGGTATAAAAAGAGCCTCCCAGAGAGGCAGAGTCTCTGTGCAGTGAAGGTGGGGAGAGGTTCACCACTCTGTGAAAGACACAAAATAGTGCAACAATTTAAGAACGATGTTCTTCAATATAAAATTGGAAAGAATTTATTTAGGATTTGTTTCCTTATATGGTACATAATATCATTAAAAGATTCAGCAAATCCGTAGAAATCTCTGTAAGGGACAAGGCTGAAAATCAGTATTGGATAGCCGTGATCTTCAGGTGTTCAGGCTGAACTGCATTAAAAACAGACATTTCTATAGTGGAAATCACTGCATGGGCTCAGGAACACTTCTGAAGACCACTGTTTGTGAACACAGTTCATTGCCGCATCCACAAACGCGAGTTGAGACTTTACCATTCAAAGAAACCATATTTAAACATGACCCAGAAACGCCGCTGACTTCTCTGGGGCCGAGTTCATTTAAGGTGGGCTGAGGCAAAATGGAAAACTGTCCCACGGTCTGACGAATCAAAAGTTCAAATTCTTTTTGGAAATGACGGATGCTGCATTTTCTGGGCTAAAGAGGAGAGGGACCATCCAGCTTGTTATCAGTGGTCAGTTCAAAAGTCAGCATCCATGATGGTATGGGGGTGCATTAGTGCCCATGGCTTGGGTAGCTTGCATGTCTGGGGAGGCACCATTAATGCTGAATGATATATACAGGTTTTGGAGCAACATATGCTGCCATCCAGACAATGTCTTTTTTAGAGAAGGCTTTGTATATTTCAGCAAGACAATGCCAAACCACATTCTGTGAGTATTACAACAGCGTAGTTGCATAGAGTCGGAGTACTAGACTGGCCTTCTCGCAGTCCAAACCTGTCACCCAATGAAAATGTTTGCTGCATCATAAATCGAAACATATGACAATAGGAGACCCTGGACTGTTCAGCAGCTGAAATCCTATATCAGGCAAGAACGGGACAACATTTCACTTTCAAAACTCCAGCAACTGGTCTTTTCAGTTCCCAAACGCTTAATGATGATAATAATAATAATAATAAGAAGAATAAAAAAATCTATATTTTATTAATCCCCATGGGGAAATTGTCTTTACACCCCCCTCAACTTGCTCTTTGTAGAATACCGGCGACCTTGTGATTACAGGCACACAGGCTTAGCCCACTGAGCCACACGCTGCTTACAGTGTTGTTTAAAGAAGAGAGCAACACAGTGGTAAACATGTCCCAATACCAACTTCTTTGTAATGTGTTGCTGGCATCAAATTCAAATTGAGCATACATTTGTCAAAAAAAACAATAATATTTCTCAGTTTCAGCATTTGACATGTTGTCTTTGTTCAATTTTCAATGAAATATGGCTTTATATGATTTGCAAATTATTGCATGCTGTTTATATTTATATTTTACACAGCATGCTAACTTAACTTGGAAAGCGTCTGGTATGTTACCATACGTAGATGCTGCTGATGTGTGGACAGATGGTACCATGGCGATCCATTTATAGGTACAGCATAAGCTATGTACCTTATTACCACGCAAAATGGAATTGTCGTTAGAACAGAGAATACTGGACACTAACAGCACCTGTGATTGTTAAGATAACCAGAGGATGACTAGAAGACAGAGTCGCAGAGCACTTGTGACAGGTGGTCTGTACCTGCACAATCCTGTCCTGGGGACGAAGGCCAGCTTTCATGGCCGGCGAGTCCTCGTCCACTGCCCGGACGTACTGCCCTGGCTTGGACTTCTCGCTGTGCAGGTTGAATCCATAGCCATTGGTCCCCTTCTTGATGGTACAGAGACGAGGACGCAGCTCCTTTTTGGGTTCCTGTAGATGCACAGGAGCACCGATCAAAACAGCGCTTTCGACAAAATCACTGTATTTATTCATCCATTTGAATTCATTAACTTCACACATGCACCTATGAACATGCGAAATGACAAGTGCTGGTTGACTGCTTAAGGTTTGGTTGCATACCAGCAAAAATGCCACCCTTATGAGTGGTTTCCTTACATGTGGCACCTCCCTAGCAACAGGGAAAGAATGCAGAGGGTGGTGGACTGTGGAGGTGTCTTCAAATGAAACGGCATGACCTTCTGCTGTCCTCCCACTACTCTTGGAAGGTTTAATCACTGGAAATGCATTCTGTCGGCTGCATAAGTCACACAGAATGATTGATGGCAAAAGTGTAGATATTCCATTTTAAAAATACTCCCGGATCACTTAAAAACTTTCCTGTGTATGTTACAAAAAAAAAAAAAAAAAAAAGGTTGTCTGGTTATGTTCAGAGTTACTTCACTGTAATGACTGCACTCGTATTCATAGATGTATCTTGGTTTTAAGGCAAGTACCACAGTATGAACTTCAAGGTGCAGGGAAAAATTACAACCTTAGAATTTACCAATGTTGGGGGAGGGGGGGTAGTCTAAAATCAGTTTCTGGAACTTTTCCAAGGCGATCAAAAAAAAAAAACACACAGCAGCAGCATCAACATCAAGCTGATGTGTCAGGCACCATACTGGCTGCTCTGGATTAAATATTTTAGATATTTCACTGGAGCCGTCCACTTTGGACCAGGACACAGCACGCAGTGTGTCATAATACTAACTGACAAATAACTGCAGTGGTCCTTTGCATTTATTCAATAGCCAGCTCTGTAAGCCTGTGAATATAACTGGGTGTTAACATGCAGGAATTCGGGGGATTATGGTCAGAGAGCACAGGGCTGTGGAGTAGGTCTATTCAGATGAGCGGCTTGTTATGCTGCCTTGTACGCTCCAAGTATGCGAACTATCCCCTCAAGGAAGCCTCCCACGCACCACTACAATGCCAGCCTCCACTACGGGAGAAATAATGCAAAACGAAAAACACATACACAGATATCATTGTGTTTGTTTAAAACAAAAACAAAAATCATACTCTGACAAATGAACGTCCCTGCTGAGAGCGAACACTTAGCCTTCCCCGGGCATGCTTTCCACATGAGGCCGTGAGTTGAAAGCTATGCAAAAACATGGGGCTCCATCGGGCTGGCATGCCTCAAGGGATGGACTCCTGCAAGCGAATGGGCTGGGGCACAGCTGAGCTAACGTCACGGCGATAAAGTCAATTCGGCACGGCGCGCTTACAGACAGGACGCACTTGTTCTGATTGCATGAAGATCTTGGGCAGCCCAACAGGTCTAACTGCCTACTACTGAGGTAAGGCTGTGATCAACAAAAAAAAAAAATTTTTTTTTTTTTTTTTTTTTAAAAATCAGTGGAGTATCCCCATTCATTACTGCTGAAGGTCACCTCAAGGATGCCCAGAGCATATGCTGCTGTAACAAAACGGAGCCCTGAGACAAGAAGCCTTCCAAGGCTATTTGGGGACAGAGCTGGCTACACAGAATGCTCATTCTCACTCAGTCCATACCACTGAAGCTTCATTTTCCTGTTAATGTGCCAAAATGGCCATTAGTACCCCAGCCATGCAGGCAGATATACCCACAAGCGGTTTAACAGTCTGAAAACTCAGATTAGGTTACGTTATAGCAACTGTAAAACTAAAATGCAATTTGCGAATGCAAAAAATCTGTTATATGCATTCTTTATTCTAAAAACTACAGAGCTGTGCATAAACTAAAAAAAAATATATTTCCGATAAGAGACTTGTAAAATGAAACACCGCCTAAAATAACAGGAGCCACCATCGTCTGTATTAGACTGACGTTTAAGTGAGACCTTCATCAGAGGACATGACAGCTGAAGGGCCTTACACACACCCGGCCTCATGCAGCCAAACCACTGCACTGCTGGATGGATTAAAAAACACAGAAACATGAACGAAAACACTTACAGTGGTCATTATTACAGACAGCGGCCTTCTTAGCACCCCCAGCCCAACACGGAGACTCCGCAAAACCTCCACAGCTATGGACCAGCTGTTCCTCCGTCGGCTGTGTTAACAGATTTACAACCGTGCAGCGGTACAGTATAAATGTCTCCGCACCCCAGTGGTGTTGTGTTTCTCACACCGACAGAAAGAGGAACATGGGAGAGTACCACAGCTCATTTTCAGGAAGAGCCCAGTCATGTCTTGATAATACTGCACAATCCAAACCATAAAAACACAATGGCTGGCCTTAGTGATTCTCACATCACATGGTTATTTATACTGCAGTATTACTAATGCCATAAAAAAACACTTCTGAAAAATAATAATTGTAACAATAATTATTATTCGGCATTCTGCAACACTACATAGGACTTAGCATGGAAAACATGGCAGTCAGCACATAATGCCGAGTGATCCTCCACATGATACATATTTCTTAGGCTATGGTGCCTAGAGAAAGGCTCTAATTTTGTTATTACTCAATAGGAACATTTTACATGCACCGGGATTTTGGAGGAGTTCCTGCACTGATGACTCTCCCCGAACAGAACGCTACCCTGCTGGTGCTGGCATCTCCTGCCGCTGATGAGCATTTCGCTAGCGCCGGCTAGCATTACCCCGGCACCAGGGCCAAACGGTACCACCAAGGAACAGATTCGGAGTGCAGGGTCAGACTGATAAAGGATGAACGTTTAGAGAAGACAAAAAGCTCAAACACCTCAGGGATAGCAAAAGTTTTAATTGGTGCTTCTCTCATTAAGTTTTCTTTCTTTTATGCACCTTTTTCCTTTTTTGTAATGTAAATGGCATCCGACTGACTAAAACATCCCTAATTACAGATGCTGACAGAAGAAAAATGTTATTGTACAATGTGCTCAGTCTGACTAAAAGAAATTAAAAATAAACAGGTTTCCTGCAGATGTTTGTCGAAAAGGTGAAAGTTGTACCATGTTTCACCAGGGGAACAGCAAGTTTCTACACACACAAAACACAGGCTATCCAGATTAACAAGGTCACATTACAGTAAGATTTCACACATGGCAAGAGGTCAAACACGCAAGACCAGAAACCCGGACTTGGCAGAGGCTCATGGAAGGATCCAGATAATGGAGCAGCCAAAAAAAAAGTCAGACTTTGCTTTGATGTCCATTGTCTGTCCCAGCAGGGAAGCCCACAGGAACTGGCCTCGACCTGCAGGATCCAGGCTCACGTGGAGCGTTCGGTTGACTGAGCTGAATCGCAACAGGTACCTGAATGGGACAAGGGCACAAACAGGGGCAATCCTGGGAAAGCTCCCCGCCCCCGACACAGTTTAATTTTTCCAGCATATGCCATCCAGATCAGCCGCCCCAAAGCTAAATGAAAGTGAGGCTTGTACAGCAACCTCCCCCAGTCCTCTACATATCAATCCCTAGCAAAATGTCAACCATGCTAAACCAAGCTCGCATTAGTCACAGCCGTCTCCCTCGTCCCCTGTGCTCCTCAGCACAGGTGACTGAACCGAGGGGTTTTTTATCCTTCGGTTGCAGTCGTGGGTGATTAAAAAAAAAAACAAGTGACGCTTTACTGCTCAGTAATAAAGATTTCTGAAGAACAGTCCGCGATTTATTCCCTCCCTTAGTTTATATTTCATTGGTTAACCACTAATCACCATCAGGAGATAAGATACGTTTAGCAAATTATTAAATAATTTGAAGATTATGAAAAGGCTTTAAGGCTGCCTTTATGAGCTCACCCAAGCTGAGCTGCATGACTTAACCTCTTCCTTAATGGACTACATACCCCATGGAGAGCAGACATAGGAGAACATGCTATGGGCCAATCATGACCTACTTCCTGAAATGATGCACCTTAACAGTATTTGTAGTTCCACTACATTCAGCTGAAGCAATCCAGCATAGGTAGGAATTGAGAGTCATGTTTAATGCCGCTGCCCATATTTGAAGGACTGAAAGCAGGCAGAGAGCTTTCTGTTATTCAAGCCAGCACTGAAGGCTGCAAGCCCAGGGCCAACACACAGCCAACTGCACTGCCAGACCCCCCCCCCCCCAGTCCTGATGAATAGGCAACTAATCCTGTGCGACTGAATCTGACTTTATCCAATTTGCACAGTTAGAGGGGAGGAGATTCCCAGGGAAGGGAGAAATGGAGACAGGAAGATACCGGAGCATCCAGAGTACCCAGCATGCAACGCCATGCTGTTAACCACATACGGTACGTTTAGAATTGCAAATATAGCGAATAAAGACCCGTCTGCACAGAGGGAACCTCCCGGAACCCGTGTGGACGGCTCGTTGCTCCGCTCTCTCACGGCTCCCTGGGAACCGATCTGACAAAGGGCCGGTCTGTCAGCTCACGCCAACCCAGGGCCCTCCTGGGATCAGAAGGAATGACGGCATGGGCTTGATGATGGGCTTTGTTTTAGGGTCACAGTCAGCAGAACGCTCTTTGTGAGGAAAGTGCGTTACCTGGGACAGGGGCAGCCGGGGTCCTACACAGTAAGTCTTTGTTACAGCACCAGCCTGCTTTCTGAGTTTCATACAAATTCATCAGCGACAACAAGAATCACAGAAATTTCAAAGCCCTCAACGTCAACTTAATTAATGGCAAGACATTGTCAATATAACCGCAAAGAAATAACATTATATAGTTTGTTAAAGAATTAAATGGGGAGAATGCAAAAAGTTCCCTCAACCAGCATAAGTTTCAAATACCAGGCATCTATCTGCACAATTAAACATTAACAAGATACTCTTTGATTGATGATGGTTATAGATTAGACTAACAGAGTACAGAGTCAAACCAGTGTGCAGCCTAGAATTCACACCAGACAGCAGAGATTTCCTAAAGAGCAGCTGGATCACAAGGCCTGAGCTCAGTAGTAGACGCACTCCTGCCCTAGAGAACACACTAATGTCCCAGTAGACGCACTCCTGCCCTAGAGAACACACTAATGTCCCAGTAGACGCACTCCTGCCCTAGAGAACACACTAATGT
>JAODJW010000094.1:11511760-11525135 GCA_026777045.1 Hyperopisus bebe
CACCCAGCTCTAACCCCACCCGGGCAGGCCTGCCAGTCCGTGGGCACAGTGCCTCCTCTCTCCATCCACTCAGCTCTAACCCCACCTGAGCAGGCCTGCCAGTCCATGGGCACAGTGCCTCCTCTCTCCATCCACTCAGCGTACTCTCTGCCCAGTTGGCTGTGCAAACCAACAGGTCCTAGGCCACCGCATGCATGTCTGCGTGACAACTTGTTTCAATTAATTTGCACAAGGGTGTACATGTAATAGCATTCAATTTAATTTATACCAGTTTAATCAATGTCTCCCATCAAAATGTGCAATAAAATAGTTGCAATAAAAGGTTTGGTTCAACACCAAATTAGACCAGTGGTGCTTACTGTCTGCTTTCAAACTGGCTTTCATCCACTGGAGCTCTTAATTAGCTCTAACATTGCATTGCTCTTTCCAAGGAGTAAAAATAAAGCAGAGAAATATGCTTGCTTTTATACTTTTAATCCTCTATAAAGGAAAAATCAATTAATAGCACTGAAAGAAGATGATGATGAGTTTTCAATTAGCCACATAACATGAAAAGGCTAATTAATGAGGAGCTCAGTTGAATCAACAAGCCTCACTTACAATGGGTCACCTGAGGCTGAGCGAAAGCCACTCAGAAGGGACTCTGATCTAACACATTGATAATTAGGTGCAATGTTACACGTGCTTGACCGACTGAGGTTGTGGTACCTTGTGTTTTCCCTTCCGTGAGACTTGAGGAAATTCTTGTCTCTGTTCTGAGAAAGAAAAGCCACCAGTTCCTCATTGGTCCTATGTTGAAATGACACAGAACAGTCAGCCAAACAAATGAGGCAAGAAAATGGTTTTGCAGTTATCAACTATAGCAGATTCTCTGCATTGAATAATATGTTTTAACCCAAAAACAATTAATTGAGTGGAACTTAAATCAGCTTTTATTTTAAATGGTACAAATCTTTGTTTTTAGCCTACCAGTCCCCTTTTAACTTGATTTAATCTAATTAAGTTTAACCTTTATCTAAACTGTCTCAGGTGAATGCCAGATTTCACTGCAAGTTGCACCAGTATAACGGAGCATATGATGACAAAAGGAAAAAAAATCTTGATCTCTTAAATCTTTATTAAGGTCCCCAAAGCAACACTGAGAAACTGTAACTGACAGTAGTCTCATAATATTAATAAAATAATTAAATGCCCAATAACGTTAATATACATTTAATAAGAGACAGATCTACTCTACAACAGGAGCAAATCATTAGACAATAACAAAGCAACAGATTTTTGACAGACAACCTAGGATGTAAAGAGAGTTTTGTGTGAATATTTGTACAAAACCCAAGTAATTCTGTAAAAATAGCTTATCCTACAGATAAACCACCAGACCATAAAAAAGCTATGGGAGACACATAAATGCACAAATAAAAGTGTCACCTTCCTGCAGCAGAAACGGTGTTAAACTGCACCAATGCATTATTAAACAATGCAACCAGTGTTGAATTTATTGTGAATTATCATGATTTTGTGCATGAAGGTATGAATGTGCCAGGGCTTGATTTATGTAATGTGATTTAAGGTCTTTCGACAGTGCAATAGCTTATACCGCGAGTATTAAAGCCACTTAAAAAGGCTGATAAAGGCACTTCAGGCAGGCAAGACTGAGCATCACTGCCATGTACATGCGCTCGTCTGCAAGACGGCTGCAGGCACCTGGTGGGGAAGTCTGTGGCACTTAGATTGATGAAAAAGTCCCACTTCCACTCTTTCATGGCCAGCAGGTCCTGCATGCTGCGCAGGTACGTCTTGAGCAGACTGGCCCCGCCCCAGATGGTCACCATCCGCCAGGGGGTGACACGCACGTTGGGGTAGCGTTCGGCGATCAGCAGTACCTCGCGGTGCAGGTAGTTGGAGCGCTGCTCGAGGGAGAGAGGAGAGGCTAAGAGCAGGGGGAGACGGTGGCCGTGGTAACAGGCGGACATTAATGCAGTCATAGCGAAGTGAGCAGGGGCGCAGGTGGGGCATTGCAGCAACAACGGCAAATGACGAGATGGCTTGTTTAGGGGAGAACATCGCCCTTTCATTAAGTCCTGAAAAGGAATAACGCAGGCACCCAACAATCACCGAACCCAAATATAACAGGAAAATATAGGGAGGTCACACACTGGACAGTAAAGCTCACGCATGGTGGGTGATTTACACAATGCTAAAGACACGCAAGGATCATATAGGGTTCACGCAAGACATGGGCAAACACGCGCAAGAGGGAAACACAAGCATTGACACTAACAAATACATACAAGGGGATAAAGGAACACAGACGGCATTGCTCAAAATGACTGATATTTAATTGTGCAGTGTAAGATTTATTGTAAAATAAATTTTAGTTTTTGTTTTTAGCCCAAGGGAAAAAACGGAATACACCACACGGAATACACCGGAATACAAATATCCAGGCTTGATCGTATTACCTTATTGTTCACCTCAGCAAACCAGCTGATTCACTAACTTTATATCAACAGTATAAAGTAATCAGTAATCCTATGTGGCAACAAAAAAATCAACACCGTTTATAACTGTCAGATTCCTGATCAGCTATTTTCTCCTGGAAATATATACAAACATACCGTACGCAGGAGACCGAAACGGGATATTAAAGCTCGCATTCGCATGGATTAATTCAAATCAATACAGAAACAAAGTTTGCACTGCTGCCTAAACTCATGCTGCCTACTGAAGATTTTTCTTCGTAATAAAGTGCATATTTAATTAAGTTAAAGGTAACCTAATTTTAAATTATTCACGCTACAATTTAGCTGTGTATGCTTTAAATATCATCTAACAGTTGCCAATATTCTAATATTAATATATAACATGTATAAAGATTACAGATAAATAGATGTAAACTCGCATTAAATACGGCCTAGATCTCATTCCTAAACCCAGCTGCTGTTCACTTCAGCTGTTTTGTGGCGCCACGAGGACATCAGTACGTTTACTTGAGTGAAAAGAAAGAACAAGCGTCACTCACAGCAAGCACTCGGCCGTCTACGCGGGCAATTCTTTCGCTCCTCCATTCAAGTCAATTTCTCTCTCCCCACTGTGCCTTTCATAGGAGATTTCCAGAGAGCACTACGGAGCCTGCACAAGGCACGACATCAAGAGCAAACAAACGCGGCGGTTCACGGAAGTGGCGGGAATCGGAATCGGTATCGGTCTCTCCATCCTCTGTGACGTCGTGCCCCCGCACGCCCAGGCACCGTACCTTGTCCACGTGTATATAGTAGAAGTGCTCTCGGTGATATATGGCTTTGATGAGGCGCTTGAGCTGCCGGATGGCACGGCCGTGGACCACCAGCATGAACGCCACACGCACCGGATTATCCACCTTGCCCCGTCCGTCGTCCAGGTCATTGCTCTGAAGCACGGGACTGGACAGACCTGTGGGAGCACAGTCGGGAAAGGAGGAAGCAGGCAGGCTTATAAGCAAGTACTGCCTGACAAGCTGCTACTTTCTATAAATAGACATTACCAGGTTAGAAAATACCTAGCTCAATTACAGCTGAAAAAACTAAATAAGGGAAAGCAACATTCTCCGTAGGTTTAGCTTACGGCTACTTTTTGTTTATGGAAACGGTTCGTTTGCAATGTGTTGCACCAAATGGTACAGGAGCGTCTGCCAACAGCAGCTGCATATGATGAAAGCAAAATTTCTATTTTTATGTAGCAAATGTTCCCTTTTTATGAATCGCTGCTACACCCACTTTAAAAGAGCTCACCCGTTAAAGGGCCGGCTGGCGCCTTTCCGAGCACATGGTCCCTTCCTGCCAACATGATCTGGATGAATATCTGTACCCAGAGCCTTTATTCTCACCTTTAATATTTAGAAGCACGGCCCTTTCCTCTGGTTACTTCTACGCATCTGAACCAAAATTCTGACGCAGTATGACAATGTGAACATTAGCCCATGCATTAAGCTACACTTGCCGTGAAAGAGGAGGAGTTCTCCAATACACAATTTGGATGACTTAAGAATTTTAAGTAAATGGGAAGTGCAAAAACATTACACTATTCTTTAAGGCCAGTTTGATAGACTTGCAGAAACATCGAACATAACAAAACAGACAGCAAGATTAAAAAAAGAAAAAACCAATATCATTTACAATCGGGGTCACCGAGCACCTGCCTATTTGCCTTAAGTATTAAAAGTGCCTACCATTGACCCCCCCCCCCCCCCCCCCCCCCCCGCGAGAACTTTTAATGCTGAGCAACCTGCCCCCCAAAGTTTTTGCACCATCCTGCTAGTATGCTCTACACCAGATGTGAGGATCCTGATCAATGGAGAGCTGGTGCGTGTTTTTGGTATGGCCTTTCAATCAGCCAATAATAAAGCAGTGGTTCTCAACTCCAGTCCTGGGAACCCACTGTCATTGGCTGATTGAGAGGCCATCCCAAAAACCAGCACCGGCCCTCCATGGATCAGGCTCTCCACCCTTGCTCTATACTGAGTGCCTCCACTTACAAATCAGTAAACAAAGTCAAAAACAGCTTATAGGCTGAACTCCAGCAATATCTAATAATAATAAAAACCTGTGTGTGGTTTCTTGGACAAGTGCGTCATTTTTTGTTTTTTTAAAGGCTCACCGTGTTGCTGCGGGCAGAACTGTGGGAACGACTGCGGCATAAGCTTTCCCTCATGATGCTGGCACACGACGTTGGCGATCTCCTGCCTGCACTGGCGGGAGCTGGCACGGTGCAGGGCAGACAGAGCGTCCTTGCCCACTATGTCGCACTTGGGCACAAAGTCACTGCTGAGTGCCGGAGGGGCGCCCCCCACACTGCCGACGTCACCCTGCTGGGCCGGCAGGACGTGCCCCATCCCCTCCTCCACCTTCTGCTCCGTAAAGTTGCGGCTGCTGGAGGGCACCCCCTCCGCTGTACCTCCGCGCCTCCTGCCGGCCCTTTTGTGCTGCTCTGGCTCCTGAATCGGGGCTCGGGATGCTGCACCCCCAAGCCGGTCCCTCCCGACCCTCCAGCGGCTGCGATTTCTCCCCAGTGCCCCATGCTGTCCCTCCCATACGGAGGCAGCCCGCCTGGAATCGTGGCTGTTGTTGTCAGGGAGCTTCGACCTTCTGTGCTTCTTCTGGGGGAAGAGCGACAACAGTGATCAACAGTTTTAAGACTAAATTCACTGAATTCTTTAGGTGCTTTTTTCAGGAGGTTGCATTTACATAACAATTAAAGGTACTTGTTCCCCATGACGTCATAAGCATGATAGTCAAGTAAGGACTTGCAGTGTACAGTAAGGAAGACACCTAAATCCCTACACAGTATTACACTAATTTTAAACTAGTTTAGTTTTCTATGCAGGGGGATAGAATATCCACTCTGGGATAACCAGACATTTGCCACGAATATATTCTCAAAATAATTCTGGACAGACTCCAGCATGCACTTCCCTTTATTTTTGCAGAACAGCTTGATTGTATGACAGTTTATTGTGAAACTAAAACTGGAGGTTGTAGCAATACTTAATCTGCTTAACCCCAACGGGTTGTAAGGTGTATACTAAAATGAACTCCCTCCTGGTTGAAGAAATGTAACAATGTCACAGAAACTACACATCGTTTATATACAGCAGCGAGTTATCAGTCAACAGTATGAGAGAATATATCCATCGAAGTTGAATTTAGCTAGGCCCCCCGCAGTAATGCCGGTAATCTCAGTTAACGCTTCAAAGAAATCATAGCTTTTTAGCGATTCTGCTTTAGGTCTATTAAGTTTTTCCAGTCTAACACCACTGGAAAATTATGGTTTTAAATCGAAACACACCGCCTAGACAGTAAAGCAGCTGCCATTAGATACCATTCGCAGTATACATTTATTATCAGAGAGAGGAAAAGGAAGGACAGGGGGTTTCTGACCAAATTAACAATACATTTAGTTCAACGAAACGTTACAGAAATTACCCATGGGAAGGTAGTATCTGTGCAAAGGCACGCAGGCTGTTTCATTGTTTACAATGCCACCCCTGCAACTCACCGCACTGTGCCAGAGCCACGATCCAGCAAGGAAACGCTGAACATGGTGGAAAATGTAAATAAAAGGAGCAGAAAAGGCGATCAAACTGAAAAATGGCGCTAACATAAATAACAAACGCTCCGAGACCAGCACGCCTGTTTATAGAGCCGGACCTTCGCGTCCACGATTCGCCCGAAGTAAACAAGGCGAGAGAGGTTAACTAGCCGTAACGCATTAATTGCTATAAACAAGCAGCTAGTTGTTGAATCGAGTTAAACGGAGAGACAATCAGGTAAAATACACCCGCTTTGGGTGTGCTGTCATGTCTCAGCGAATGATCGATACGAGTGTATGGTCGGAATATCGCTAGTTTGCCCACTACATTCGGCTACTTACTTCCACTTCTCCTTCTTCAAGGCTCCTCAGGCTCCACACCACAAGCCCCTGAATGAGGAGGACGACCAGGGCCGCCACGATCGCCGGCTTGTACCGCCAGAGCAGCTTCTGCACCCGAGCGCTCGCCACCATCTTTTCCGGTTGCCGGCCTCGGCTCTGGCATGGGGCAGCAGGACAGGGACTATGGGCTGGAAACACAATCGCATCCGGAAGGAAAGCGAGCTAGAGTTTCACGGGGGAAAGATGGTGGATGGATATAAGTGACAGAGCTTGCGCTTCTGCGAGGGGAATGGAGGGGAGGGGAGGGGAGGGGGGGGTCTGCCTTGGGAAGGGCCAGCATGGCTCGGTGACGTGGGGAGGAACCGGGCTCCGCCATTGCGACGGACGCCTTCTGCCAGAAACCAGCCCCAGATCCGCCGTCCACAACCCCAAAAGCGAGGGAAATAAATATAATATGGGGGTGGTCAACATCCTCACTTCGCATAAACCGCATCTTTTTCGGCGGATTGAAGTTCGTATCTCATATTTAAAAAAAAAAAAAGATCGTAGTCTTACTTAGGTCTAATTGTGTTTTTATCTGTATGAAGGTCACAGAGATGCCACAGCTACAGGTGCCTCCGGAGACAGTTACATGAAAGTTACAAATACAAAATGTTTTAATTTAATTTGGTTTATGCATGCTCATGGAAATATAACTGAACAATTTTGCAAATAAGTGGCTTATGCAAGCCTAATAAAGCGGTCAAATACTTGACTGCACAAGTACAAACATGCAGCTCTAGGACAAAAATATCAGTGACCACCCTACATTTCATTTGGGGATATTGCACAATACGGGTGTGCAAAGACAGGTTCGCTGCTTCTGACCTTGGACTGGATAAGACATAATAACAACTGCCAGGCGAACTTTATGTAATAATAAATCTTTCTCTGGGCTTTCATGCCAGCGATTAAGTTTCCATTGGCTTTTAATTTCTATGTAATCTGACCGCAATGTCAGGTGTCTAATATCTCCCAGTTAACGAAGTAACCTTAACCCTGCCACCCAAAGGGATCACCACTCTTATACTCTGCCTTAAATGTAAATACTTAAAAGTTTACATGTAAAATGAACAAAACTACACTTAGCAACCCAGCTAACTTAATAACAAGACCGGTCCTGTCCCTGCATGTGTTAATTTTCATGGTGTGCAGGGAGTTACAGTGGAACTCGATATACAAATTATATATATATAGATCTACCTCTGGTAAAATGCTGAGGACCATAATGAAGTACGACATTTTATTTCCAAATTAGGTAGAACATAAATTTCCTAAATGCATGAGGAGGCAAACATTGTTAACGGGAAGTCTCACTCAGTTTAGGACTATAGATTAGATCTGCTTTATGGCGTACGATTGTTTGATAGGTAATCGCGCCTCAAAATATTAACTATGTGCTGCTAAAGTAACGTGTAGTGAAGCTCGCCCTTCTGTGCAGCTCCCCGTACATTGGGTTCGCGTTGACTTCATTTACACACCCCAAGGATCGCTGCTGTGGGGAGTCCGCGTTGCTCCACCCGGTTCAGACACCCGTGTGAATACAGGTGGTTTGTTTAAAGTTCCTGGAGATCTACGGCGTGTTTCTGGGCTCTTGTAGTGAGACAAGAAAAGATCGAGGCTTACTGCAGCCATTTGCCTTAAACTCTTTAATGCACGTTAAAATTTAAGTACATATAGGCTGTAAGTACATAGTGTTTGTAGAAGACATGACCACTTTGCCAATCACTACACAGATACTGTAACGCCCACATTCTCACAGTTATCAACTGACCGTAATATTGGCTTCAAGTAAGTATTGATCATCTGAATTATTTTCAAAACTTTTAAAATGTATTATCGAAGATTTTACACTGCATATTGATACAGTAAAATCTACCTTTTTGAAACTGTATTACTCTGCTCCCTTTAGTCTCTTGTCTGGTGTGTTTATGGCGATCCTGGTGCTGATGTCCATCCTCTTTCAGAGACACTCGTTTTGCTGCAAAATCAGGACTAATCAGGATTCTCGTCAATACCCCGTAAGCCCCCTCGGGCGTGATCAAGTATGGAAAGACGGACTGAATTAAGTTTATTTTCAAATTAAATAAACTCTGTACGCGTTATAGTGAATTTTCTCTATATAAGTCGTTTTAAAACTTTTAAGGCGAAGTTTTACGCATTTTTCAGAGCAGTAATACAGAAAAGCTACCGTGACAAATTCAGGTCACTGAAGACATGTATTACATACAAAAAATATAGCGTCTATGAAACTTGAAGCTATGATGTAAGCTTACATACGTAATGTAATAAAATACACTCGTGCTTAAGCAGGCAGTTGAAAGTAAGTTGCTTGCACTTCTGGTTGAAGTGAAAGTTAGAATTTAAACATGAGTCAAAAATGTGCTTTTATTTTCTGTATTTTTAAAGTAAAAGTCTGATGGTGGCAAGGGTTTGCATGCTATGCCTACGATACGACTACTCATTATTTTATTTCCCTAGATATTTTTCTGGGACGTTATTTAGTGTACTGCAACACCAAAAAAAGTGGTGCAAGGGGAATGCTTGATTAGTTAGTTATATTTGGTATAGAAATGTACATGTACTATACACATATATTGTTAGCTTTGGGATAAAGTTAATGGTTTTAGAGTAGATTAAATATTTTAGGGAATGTTTTTCAGTAGAACACAATGAGTGTATAAAAATGCAAAAGTTACAATGAAACGAGGCAGCAACCTATACAATCATTTTTTGGGGAAAGAATGGGTATTACATTATTGTTGTTTAGATTTATTAAAGATTTGCCGAAATCGAGGGGATTTCCACAAGTTAAATTTTCAGTTATATCCTGAGTCAATAAATATTTTCAAAAAATGTAGAAAATGAAACATTTTTTCTGGTGGTTGTTGCTAGGATACATTACAAAATGTAAAGACGGGATCTTTCAATACCAAGGCTTAATTAGTTGCTATGCTGTCACTGATTTCAATGGGGATCTTAAGTTACTAAAACAAGATTTCACTGAGTTGGGAGTGGGTGGAGAAGAAAGTATTACTATTCAGGATTTTGTAAGACCCAAATCAAATGGGCTGGTCTATAAGGAGACAATCCAAAATTTGAAACTGGGGATAAAATAGGGAATTGGTCTCAGAATATTAAACATGACTCTATAATTAACATGAAGGTAATGTTTGTAACTTCTCAACACTGACACTATGTTTCTATTTTAGGTTACTCTGCCCCACTATTTCAACAGCAGACACTCATCAGTGGCTCCCCCCTGTAATGAACAAGGTTCAGTGATGGCTTATGACAATGCAGTGACCCAGGTAAGGAGTCTGTCTAAACATCTAATCCTTGCAAAGAAGCTAATCACTTTTAGTCATCCTAGTGACCAAGTCAACTACTCTGTTTCATCAAGTGTTGAGAAAATGCAGAGATGTGCCTTTCTCTGGAGGGTTAAGTTAGCCTGATTCCTTTCACCAGCCCGGACAGCTGTTTCTCACCGGGCAGCCAAGCAACTACCAGTGGCACACACTGGAAACCTCTCTGCCTTATCTCCCGTCCTACATGAGTGTTTGCAAAAAGGACCGGCAACAGCAGATCCACACGATGATTGCGGAACGGTTCGGCCTCAGTAACCCTGTCCCAGACAAGGTGAGCAGCTCCACAATCACAGGGTTTCCTGCTTGCAAATATTGATACAAGAAGACAGCTTCACTGGAAGGCCTGTCTCTGTTCAGGGCATCATTAGACAATCATCTGCAATTAATCAGTGTTTCTTTTTTTTTCTTCTTCAATGACAATTAACCCTCCCCAGCTGACTGATTCTTTTGCAATTAATTGCAGAACTAGTGTGCTACCTCTGTGGGGGAAACGATATTTAGCTTTCCCAGAGCAAAGCGATGTTTTATGTTTTCATTTTGCCTTGAAAAGGAAGGAGGGTGTCCCTATTACCTTGGGGTATCAGAGTAATTAACAGATAAGGGATACAAAGTAAGGGCACAAACACAAGTGGAAGGCGTTGTCAGGACTGAGCTTTAAACAGGCATGTTATACAAATAAATGCTACGTTATTTCTGGTTGATTAATCCCAGCCTGTCATGAGGAACGGATTGTGGAACCCTGCTTTAATTGTATAGTCCTGATAAACAGCAGCCAAACCACAGTTAATGGGGTCTAACACTGAGATTCCTCACACATGCAATCAATAGAACAAAGCAGCTTGTAGATAATTGTGGGGAAACATCTGATGTTCATCTGACTTTCAAACGAACCCCTTTTCTTTTTTCCAGTCAATAATGGTGGGCGTTAACCATTTCTTCTTTCCTACCTAAATTTAACTTCTGCATGTCTGAAAGTGAGTAGTTAATTGTAATTACTTATATGGTAGTCTTCATTATATGACAACCCTTCTTTTACTGTAAATACTTACAAAAATAAATGCCTTTTAATAATAGAATAAATGGTACTTTATTGTTCTCTGTGAGGAAATTCTCTTTAGACCTCCCCCAGCTTGCTCTCTGTAGGTAAGAGCCAGCTGGCCATAAAGGCACCCAGGGAGCTGGGGGTTAAGGGCCTCGCTCAAGGACCCACAGACGTGGCAAATCCAGGCTCGAACCGGCGCCGTTGTGATCAAAGGCAGAGGCTTAATCACACACTGACATGTCAGTCTCTGGACTTTTCACAAGAAAAGGAACGGGATAAAACCACAAGACTGGTATTATTTGACTATAAGAATTTATAATTGAAGTCTCAAGGGTGTATCCTAAAAATAACAAGAGATCATCAGCTTTTTGTTTTCTTGTGTGAATGATGTGGACACTTGCTGTTCTAATATAGGACTATGTTTGTCACCACACTCTATTACAAATGAATACCGTTTGCTGCTTTCTTTTTAGTCGCCCCCGACTTATGAGGAATCCATTGGCCAGTCTGTCATGGTCCCCTGCAGACTTGGGGAGCCCCAAACTGGTGACTCTCACCATAGCGAAGCCTCCGCTGAGGTGAGAGAGGCAGTCTCAGAGCAGCATTCCACTCCAGATGCTTGCTGTGCCCCTTTGCCCATGTAGAGCCTTCTTGCCACCCCGCCCCCTTTCCTAAAAGGCTCCGTAAGATCAAGGCACACTTCAGCTCTTCTCATAAGTGTAACTGAAACATAAAACGCAGATAACATTGTCCCAGTTAAGAAGTCAGTGGATTTGGGCCAAAGGCTGAATATCAGTGTCAACTGGCTAAACATCAGTGCCAAAAGGCAGACAGTTATGCAGCTGGATTTTGCCACTGTGTCTTTCTGAACCTTTACCCTCCAAGCAGGGATGCCTACGATGCCTTATCGATGGAGACTTTGTTTTTCACTAAACTGGAAAATGCCCTGTTCTTTGAACTTGAGCCAGTTTTTTAAATGACTCAGGATGAAATAAAAATCATCCGTGGCTATTCGGGATTTTCTGATTTGTCTGTTACTTATTTAAACGGCTTCTGGCCAGATTTTAACCAAGGAACACATAACACCTGATATCTGGGAACAGTTCTGAAGTGGACCTTGTCGCTCGTCGTCATAGGGAGTCATTAACCTCAGTAGGTGTCACCCTAGTTTTATATAGGGACACTTCATTCTGGCGTTGGTGAAAAAAGGGAAGAGCAAGCTATTACAAAAGCACACTTTGCAATTGCTTACATTAATGTTAACAAAAATGCCACAGAAGTACAACCACATAAAAACATTTCACTCATTCCTGGCACAAGTTAGCCTGTGTTCCGAGTGTATAAAGATGTATAAAGTAAAAATAATGAAGAATAAAGATTTCAGTCTATTCTGGCAGCACTGTATGCAGTTTATATAACTTTGTAAGTCACAATTTTACATTTCATGGTATAACTTGTTCCATGCTTTGCCTATTATAGCAAATACATTAGCAAATGCACAAGCTCATCAAAAGTAGACAATCGTGGCTTCAAGTGGGTTTCATTCCCGTCAGTGCCAATGTAGTTTGTCTGTTCTCTCTTTTCATGGATTTCCTTGTGAACCAAACATACCATTTTGCTGAAAATCTGGTAAATTGTTCAACATGTTTCCCCTGTGCTTCCTAGGATATACTGCAGGCTTGCTGCGACGCATCATGGGAAATAGATTCTATATTTCTATCAGATTCCAGTAGAAACCTGCATTTGATACAGTCCATAAATCCACAATTGCTTCAACAATGGTTCTAGAAAGTTTGCTTTAATTAAGGCAGCCATATGTGCTGTAAAGAGACCTGGATCGCAGGGTGCACAGGACACAAGGCAGGGGAGCACCTTGAATACAGTCTGTTCTGCTACGACGACTGATATCACACTGCAAATCTGTTCTAACACGATTGATTTATTAGTACCCAAGTCCAATACAATGCGGAATCACATTCATATTTACGCAATTTTCAGTTGCAGAGAAAAGCACTACGCAACCTACAACGTGTTATAGTGAAACACTACTTGCATGCAAAAACAGCTATCGAAGTGAACAATAGTGATGTCAAATTTGTGAACTAATCATTCTTTTGAACAGATTCTTTTCAGTGAACGAGTCTAACTGGTTTTCAAATCTAAAAGAACTTAATTTCTTGTATATGCTCATATTGCACAGGTCTTAGATTCTAAACATCAAAAAATATTTAACAATTTTCATATAAAAACACAGCAATGTTTTTAATCTCACATTTGCTTTTCGCCATGTTGCCTTCAGTGCCCCTCCGCATACCAGGCACAATCATTTTATCTTATGGATCCCACAGGAGAGCTACTGTAGCATAAATTGCTGAAAATTGAATGCTGGCTATGATAGAAAGGTGTCAGATCACACTGCATCACTGACTGCTGCGTATGGAGCTGTGTAGCCGCAGACAGATCAGAGTCCTTGCTGACCCCTGTCCACCACCGAAAATGCCTACAATGGGCACCTCAG
>JAODJW010000094.1:11525200-11538176 GCA_026777045.1 Hyperopisus bebe
GGTGGTCTGGTCTGATAAGCCACATTTTCTGTTACATCATGTAGACGGCTGGGTGCATGTGCATTGTTTACCTGGGGCAGAGAAGGTACCAAGATGCACTATGGGAAGAAAGCATACCAGCAGAAGCACTGTGACGCTCTGGGCGATGTTCTGCTGGAAAGCCTTGGGTCCTGGCATATTCATGTGGATGTTACATTGACACATGCCACCAACATAAACATTGCTGCAGAAATACACCCCTTCATGGCAACAGTATTACACAATACACATTATGACTTTGGTCAATTTTTTCCCCCAGAGTTTTAAAGTACTATAAGACCGAAAGCCATGTAAAACAAGTTTAAAGCATGAAAAATGATTTATTGGAGTACCTACATTTAGCACTCGTCAACCAATAACACCACCATCCGACAAGGTTCTTTTAACGTGCCCCCCCCAGTCAAAAAAAAAAAAAAAACAATAAATACATACAGTTCTGTAGCTGACATGTAGGAATTTAGAGTCCGTTCTCAGAGCATTCCCACAAGTCTGAATTTGCCCTCTTGCTTGACTGGCACCACATTGATGAAGGTCTTGTAGAGGACCGCACCCTTGGGGAGCTTTCGGATGAGTTTGACCGCTTCTACGCTCCGGGGGCTGGGAATATACACCTCCTTGGTGAATCTCACAGTGCCATCTTCGAGGGCATACAATGTTTTGTTGGTCCCAATTCCAACCTTGGAATAAACAGACACGGAATTTATGCATCCAGATTATCAAGCTCCACAGTAATTTAAAATACAAAAATGTAAAATGTCTTACATGTGCTCCTGGATGCCAGCGGATGCCTCGCTGGGTGGCGAGGATGTTGCCGGCGTGGACAAAACTTCCTATACAAAGATAATAAGGCATCAAATACTACGTTATAGACACATTGTAACTAATTCGCTAATATAACTATCGGAAACGAAACAAACTGATTTTCCTTATTTGCTTTGTACAATGTATAGCTTCGTTTAATTTTGCAGGTCTTCCATATTTACTTCCATTAGATTACTGCAAGTTGTAAGCTAATGTAGACGAGTTAGTTCCCATACATGGTAGTACTCTTATAACTGGAATAATTTTTAAAATGAAGAGTAAATGCACCATCCATCTTCTTGTATCCGTATCTCCGGCCGGGGCTGCCCGATCCATAATTCTTGCTGCTTCCTCCCGACTTCTTAGAAGCGAACCTTGCAAAGACCGCAAGTGGGTTGTAGCACGGTGCGAAGACACCTGAAGTAAAGATGAAAAATAAAGACAATCGACGGCTGCAAGTCAGAAACGGAGACGCTGGCGGTTCCCCTAAGTAAGGGAGACACACAGTAAACAGCATTTAACACGTGAAGGCTAGCTAGATAAGTGCGAAAACTAAACACGTACGAAGATACATAGTAAAACCACATAAATCCGCAAATGAGCATGATCGTAATGAACTGTTGCAGCAAATCACTGCGTTTTGTTACCCGCTCTGGCCGGCAGCGTGAAGGACAGAGCGGCCATGCTGAACTCCACAGCCGCGCACTCCGACCCCTCACCCGGAAGTACAAGCTGCCGTCCTCCGAGCAACAGACGCGGGCGATTCAATCTACAGGGGTGCCCGTGTAATCCAGCTGACGGTAAGAACTGTCCGTATTATCGTCACATTACTGAAATACGAGGATAGATGCTAGTTTAAAAGATCATGTAGAGAGTATTATAGGCACTGCCGAAGATCCCTGATGTCTATCTATATCGGAGTAAGGTCGGTAGGCAGATAAGTAGTTAACAAAAACGTATTTTACAATATTAATGTTACATCTGAGACATAACAGTTCAGTGGGAGTTTTT
This sequence comes from Hyperopisus bebe, assembly GCA_026777045.1. Classification (NCBI taxonomy): domain Eukaryota; kingdom Metazoa; phylum Chordata; class Actinopteri; order Osteoglossiformes; family Mormyridae; genus Hyperopisus; species Hyperopisus bebe. The sequence continues at coordinate 11,527,052 of JAODJW010000094.1, forward strand.
CTTAAGTCAGATCTCTATAATTTCATAGGATCAATGTTAGTAGCCAGTCAGCATGGTACTATACAGCTATCCAACTTAAGATAACAAGGTTTACTACATAATTTGCATGGTATGTTTTCCCGGAGATTGCGAAATTTTTGGAAAGTATATGAGTATATAAGTATAGTATGAGTACATTTCAGATTATAGAAAGTATATTTTTATGTTTACCTTGTTTGTTGACGTATAATTGTTCCACATAGTACTGGCTGAACTTTGGACAGAATTGGCATGGGAGGCAGCAGACTGGATGACCAATCTACCGACTCCAGCGATACGGAGGACCTACCCAGCTTTGCCTTCCTGAACCTTCGACCTAACCAGTCAGATCCTGCTCGAGCAAAGCCGACCGATGTTACTGCCCCACTGCCCCACACCTCCCGCCCAGAGCCCTGCACAGAGGGACCGGGCAAACTCAGGGATGTAGTGATGATCAGCAGTGGGAGTGATGAAGAAGAGATCACCGTTCCCCTTGCTATAAGACTAAAGCAGCGCCTGGGAGGCTTGACGTCATCTGTCCCTGCTGTGACACCCCCTCTCCAAGCCTCCGCATGCCAGGCTGGCAGCTCAGTTCTGCGGCACCGAGCCAAAGCAGACTCTGGTTCAGTCAGCCGACGCTGTGCCCTGCTCCCTCTCCGCTCCGAAGAATGTGGAAAAGCCCCGGACTTCACACGGATCGCCGTGGGCTCCTCAGCCTCCGGGTCATTGGAGGAACCCGGAGCTCTGACGGACATTGGGGGCTCTTCTGCAGGGGGGGCCACCAAGCGCAGTGCGACGGCGATCAGGGCGTCGAGGGAGGATGCCCTGAAGAGGAGGGAGGCCCGGGAGAAGAATCAGGCTGTCCGGGGGGGGCGCAAACTCGAGCTGGAGAGGCAGAGGGCTGAGAAGAAGGCCTTTGCTGATGCTATTAAGGCTCTACGGCCAGAAGAGTGTATCAAACACATGGTGGTGTCTGTAGATCCAGGTAAATGTCTCCTTAAGAATGTAATAGTCTACAGCCAGAGAAAATCAGTAGACGGTATATTTCAAGCCAGCAATGTATCCTCAGAAGCACATATGGTGATTTTACTACTTGAATGGTACACTAAGCACTACTCACTCAGTGAAATTTCTTGGCGTGCCGGTGTATATTTCACACTTGGCGGGCCCCTGTTTTTAAGTGCTGTGGCAAAGCCTGAAATAATCTGGCCAGTTTGCAGTGCTGACTGGGAAGGCTTTCAGTCCCCTTTTAGAGAGACGACTGTCTTAGCAAAGAGAGAGCTAGATTTTTTACATTCAGGATAACATCATATCGATTAAATGTTCAACTGGAACTAAAAAATTCATATTGGCCATTTTTCAGTGCTTGAGAATATTTTGCGTGCTGCTCCATCCATAATTATATATCTCATTAAACTTTTTTTTTAATCTTTCTAAATGGCTTTTGAGTAATTGCTTAGGATAGATATCAGGCTACAGAATCTCTCTCTAAGATCATTGAAGCAGAGTGGGCTTAGAGGAGCACTGGGCTTGAAATGTGGTAAAGATCACCAAGATAGCCTGCTTCTGTGTTTTTTCTTTTTTTATTCCCCCACAGCTCTGCTGCAGCTTGAGGGTGGGGGGACGCTCCTGACATCACTCCAGGCACTGGGTTGCAGTTGCGCTATCGAGAGACAGGCCCTTCCCAGAAGCATCACATGGTCTAGGAGGACCCCAGAATCACAGGCCAGTCCTGCTGATTGTACACATTTACTTGACCCCCTTGACCCGACTAAGACCAAACATATTACTACTTCGGCTTCACTGTTATTCCAAGCACTTAAAGGTCGACATTCCTGCTGGTTTTTCTGAAGCTTGAACCTGGACGTAGGTGTTTATTTGTAAATTACTATATTTCTTCCTGCGCTATTCAGTCCCTTTGTTATTTGACGGGCAGATTGGCGAGGCGCGCTGTGTTCCAGAATCCCATGTGGTGATTCATGTGCCACTCAGTGATTTCATCACGATGGTCAGCACCTACAGTCAGGTAAGACCATAGGGTTGTAGCACTGAAGCTAATGCTAGGACAATAGAATGGCCAGCATTGATTAATGTCCCATTACCCACTTGTGTTTTGTGTCACATGTGTTTTTAGGTTGTCATTTGTTCCTGTTTTAATTGCCTCTGGCATTCACAAATACAAATAACATTTTATATTAACATTATATTGATCATTTGATTTTGTGGGTATGGAGAATACCATTGCATATCATTACTTTTCCACTGTGTGGCCAGGAACAGAGAGGTGACCTTTTTGACAATAGCCAAACTCTGACTGGATGGATAAGCAGCCTCCTGTCTCAGAGTGCAGCCCAAATGCCCAGTCTGGCTGTCATCGGCATAGAAGACTACTTCCGGTGAGCGAGGGAACCGATCGCCTCAAAGCTGCTGTCCCTTAAACATTGGCAGTGCCTTGGTGTTTAACGCTGTGAGAATCCATGTGACATGGGGACAGGGCACTGAGCAGGGTTCCCAGGGACAAGGTAGGGGCAGTGTCAACACAGCAAGAGTAAAATTACAATTTATTTTGGATGTGGGCATCAAGGTATATCAGAACAGGATTACCGGGAGGAAGAAAACAACAGGTGTAATTGGCAAGACACAATGTTACCAGAGTCTTCTTCCTGACATGGCCACACCTCCTTCCTCATTTCAGGTCGTGATAAACTGATACAGCACAGATACCCAGTTGGTGCACTGGCAGACCAGTAGGTGGCATGCTTAACAGCTGGAATCATCCTTCTCCGTCTTTAGGTCACAGAAGGCGCAGAGCCAGAAGAAGTATCGTGAGGCCGTGCTGGGGAATGAAGCAGTGGCTGCTCTCGGGAAAGCGAGGAAGCGGAAGGAGGCGGGAGAGAAGCTTCCGGAGATCTCCCGTGTTGTGCTGGAGGAGGTATGCCAGCTCTCTTTGGCTAGACTGAGCACGACTTTAGTACGTGCTAAAATTGAGGGATGATGCTTTTATTAGGGACCCCTAACGGGAGCTGGTGGTCCCTGAGGACTGGATTGGGAAACACTGCTCTAGAGAATAGGACATGAGACAGGGCCCTGTGTTCACTGCAGCTTGTGATATCGTAGATGAAATAAACTCCTAGTGTTTGGCTATTGGTATCTCTGGTAGCGCCGTTGTTAAATCTTGTCTCCATTATCTGTTCCTTTACCCACCTAACCTACTCCTATCTCCAGGCCTTGGTGGACCTGCAGTTACACACAGGGGTCCAAGTGCACTTCCTGGCAAGCTGGAAGGACTTCTCCGATTATATCGCCATGTCAACCAAAGCCGTGGCAGAGGCACCGTTTAAGTGAGCCGGTTTCACGTGTGACATGTCCAAGTCTGTGCCGATTGGTGTGCTGGGTGGTGCTGGGGCGGGCCTTTGGGTCTCCTTTGCGAATGACAGGATTTGTTTGAAATCTGTAGTGGGGGCCAGCTGGACAGCATGCGGACGCTTGTCTTTTTTTTTTTTTTTTTTCCTTCTTTCCTCTTTCCAGACGGGAGCGGGAACAGACAGGTTTCAGCTTCTGCCTGGAGAGCGAGTGGGCGGGAGGTCAGAGGGTGGACAGGGACGGCAAGGGCCTGCTGCAGGTGTGGAGACGGCAGATCCAGCAGCTGAATCGGGTCAGCCCTGACATAGCCAACGCCATTTTTGCCGCCTACCCTTCCCCACAGCTGCTGGCTCAGGTGAACCAAGCCTCCCTTGCCTGTGTGTGTGTGTGTGTGTGTGTGTGTGTGTGTGTGTGTGTGTGTGTACTGAGCCCGCCTGCACAGATATGCAAATGCAGAAATCTGTGATAACAGGAGGAGGAACAGCAATGCAGGGTCCCGCCTACGTGCATAAATCATTTCTGAAAGCCTTCACGAGTTCACTGCAGTTATGTTACTGTTAAAGACCGCAGGCTTTTTGTCTAAGTATCTCCAAATGTGCTTTTAAAATTTTTTTTTCTCTCCTCATTGTAAGTAAACTAAACATCCCAGTAAAAATATCAAGGCCAGATGACGAATGTGCACACAGGGAAAAACAATAGGAATCTAATGAATCACATTTAGTATTCATTTCTGCAAGTCAGCACGTGCTCTTTGGGAAAACGGTCATTTTTTAGGGGGAAAAAAAAAATCTTTAAGATTCTGATTAACTTTATAAGGAATGTTTCATGACAATTAATCAGTGTGGTCCCTAGACAGATGCTGACAATAATGTACTTGGAAATGTTTACTCACTTAGAGTATCTACTGTATTTTATTCAACTTCTCTGTGTGACAGGGGATGGTTCTCTGTGCTCTGTAGTAAATATTCTGTTTGGGGTTTGAGGTGTCATTGGACGACCTTGAAAAGGTTCTCAGTTCATGTGTATTCGTACAGGCGTATGCTGGGTGCTGCTCCGAGCGTGAGAAACTGTCCCTCCTTTCGGACTTGCTGATTCGCCGCGGAGAGGGTGTGACCTCTACGACTCGCAGGGTTGGTCCAGAGCTCTCAAAGCGCCTCTTTCTGCTAATGACATCATCAAACCCCCATCAGACTCTTGACTCCAAGGGCTGAGTGCAGCTGGATACCTGGGAGGGGAGAAGGGCAGGGAGCTTCAGATATTATAAATGTAAAAAACGTGCGGCTGAATCTGCCGTCTGGCCTTTTAAGTAGCATTTTTTCTGTTGTTCTGCATTGATTTTTTTTATTAAAGTATATTATTGAAAGTCTGTTGTTTAATTTGATTTGTTTTACTGCAGTTTGCCAAAAGCAGTAATTTAAAATACTGAATTTCTTCAGAACAGTTATTCTTTGTAACAAGAACATGAATGTGTCTGACTGTGTATAAACACTTGAATCGGGAGTTCTCAGTGGGAAAAGCTGGACTCAATTTCCCCCCCTCCAGTGTGTTGTTCTGCAGCTGTTTTTTTCTCTGAAATTGCAAAGACGTGGCTTTGTTTGTTGCAACAAAGGCTTATTAGTTTCTTGACCCTTCGCAGTGGAGATGAGAAGAAACTGTCTTGGAGAAAGAACTTACATCGATAACATAAATACAGTGGTGATATCTAATTCTCGTGCTTGTTAAGTCACTTGTCACACAGGCATATGTGGTATTCTGGAATATTCCGCTGAGAAATGCCTAACCCTCACATCGTCTGGCTGTTCTGTACTCATTGAGAACATTCAGTGTAGTCTGTGCTCTTAAATCTTACATGCTATTGTTTGAGCGCATGTTGCAATCCGGCATGAATTCAGATAGCCTGTTATTTCACAATCAGCTCAGTCTATTTCGAATCCTGGGTGTTACACTGTAGCCTGTCTGGTTGGGAAACCTCTACAGTGGGTTTCCTTAAACTGAGACTTCAATCTGTTACAGCAATGTCCAAGCTCTCCGCAGCCACCTCTGTAATTTTCTCCAGTGCATTTCCTGCAGCCCAGAAATGCAAGTTCCCCAGCCATTAGCCGAAAAAAAAAATACGTCTCTATTCCATGTACCCAATTCTCTGGTCACCTTGCCCCTAATGATGGCACGCGCGCTCGAGCCATGATGCAGCAGTTTCTGTTCCTGCCGAGCGTCGACAGCCTTTGATTTAAAACGTGTACCGCTTACGGCTCATCTCTGACACATTAGCGAAGTGGCACCTGACCAAGGAGGGTCCGCGTGGCTGAAATGAAAAGGTGGGTAACGAGCCGTTAAATGTGCTTAAGAGATGAGTCTCATATCAGGCCTGTGTTTCTGAAGGCGGCTCGTTATTGCACCCCGTAAGTGAAGCGGGGTAGGTGGAAATTGGGGCTAAGTGGTTCACTCCGCCCTCCCCCATTCAGTAAGCCAGTCGGCAGAGCGAGCCGCGGTAAATGGGCACAGACATGGGCAGGGGGAATGTGGGTGGCCTGTTCGTTGTTGTCCTTCAAATTTCATCCGTCAAGGATGTTCAGCACGGGCTTTGAATATGACGTATATGTCTTCGGACGCGTCAATATTTTAAAAGCGCCTACGCCATGGTCTCTGAGTGAATGACGCATCTCTCCCGCAGAATCAGAATAACTGAAATGCTTTGTGAAGGGGGGAATTCAAATTCCAGATGCTTCTGCAGTAAAGAGACTGAAGGGCCAGTACCATTCGCTGTTTGGTATTTCTAAAGGAGATCCGAAGTATTGCCATTTGCAATCTATTTGAGAAAACACCCCAATCTATGTAGCACTGCCTTCCAATGTCATTCCAAAATCAAACATTATAAATAATGACACCTCCCATATGCCTGCCTTTAGTGAAGCATTAAGATTTTTAGCAGCTCGGGCAAAATTGAGGCTGAAATCAGCCCAATTCTGAATGTTTTCAGCACTGTTTTTCAGTTCTTCATACCTCTTCATACCTCCCTACTTCTTCCTACTGCCATTTATGATGAGCTTCCATTTCAGGGGAAATTTTTAGTATTTATACCCCTGCAGACAATGGGAAAAAATGTTTGAAAATTTCCAGAAGCAGAGTTGAAAGCAAATGTATGGTGTTTGTGTTCCTCCATTAGGCACGAGCAGCCTCTGGTCTTTCTCAGTTGCCCCCTTATTTTTACACTGTGCTGCCCAACAGCATCAGAATCTGTGTCTGGTAAATGATCATTGTTACAGTTCTGAGGACAGCTAATTTTTTTGCTTGGGGTAGGGGGGGGGGGGGTTGGAATTACTAGGGTACTGGTGGAGTTTATAAAGTAACCACAGGGGGGCAGACTTGTTTTACGCTGGTATATTTAGTTTGAAATGAAAAGTGTGGCATGTGAAATTTAAATACCAGACATAAAGGCATTAAAAATGAAAAATTAAAAATGTGTGTAAAAAGGTCTGGAGTAGAACCTATTTAAGTAGAAACCAAGGCTTTTTATAATGGAGGTGCATGCAAATGTATAAGTATATTCATACATGCAATCTCCTTGTCAATTTTTCCTCTGTGCATGGGCTTTTTAAATAAACAGGCTTATGCTTGCGATACATACAGATAACAGAAAAAGACCTTGATGATTAATCACCAAAGAGAAGGGACTGTCATGCTCCACTACTCACTTATTTGTACATTGGAAAAATATGCATATTTATGCATGTATTTTTGTTGATATTCTATTCAGTAAATTCGGCTTAGTATCTGAGAATGCCAGTAAAGCATTGGGATGTGTTTTGACTTGGAGGGAAGATATGGTGTCTGCATGTGTATGTGTGTGTATTCGTGTCTTAGCTTTGGAATCTGTGCAGAAATCTATGTGCCAAATGCTGGAGGTGTGGAGACCTTGCTGGGAAACATCACCGACTGTAGCCTTTTTATTTTTCAGAACATTCTGATTCTAGTGGCTCTTCTGCCCGAGCAACCGTTAGATATCAGGATGCCCTTTATGCTTTGTGTTTACACACACAGTCCTAAGGGTCACCTGACTGACAAGGTCTGTCTTGTTTTGCTGAGCTGCAGTCAGCTTGGGAGAATAACGTTCACTGAGCAATGATGGCCTGACCATTTTTTGGTGAGGATGTTGGTGCAGATACATTCCAAAATATGCCCTTCTTTACCTCTCCCCCCCACTCTCTCCCCTATTCTCTTTTCTGTCATTTATTCTGTTCTACTCTCTACTCCTGCTCTCTTTGTCTCAATTTCCTATGCTCTAGTTTCTATCTCACCCTTGAAGCGTTTTGTTGCAACACACGCACACGTTGTTCAAGCTTAAAAAAAAAAAGTCAGTCCAATATTCATGCCAGTCTCTGTACATCACATGCTGGAGGGCAGTTTTTTTTCAAGCTAGCCTTTTTTTTCCCCACAGAAACTCCACTTCAGTCACGTCGCCTCTACTAAAGTGGCTCCAAAATGCAACTAGTTTACATTTATCGTCTGTTTGGTGTTATACGCTTTCCCCCATCTACAGCAAAACAGTGTTACTTTAACGAAAGCACTCGCCTCTATTGACTAAGCACTCCTGACAAGCATCCGACACAAAGCACGGGGGTAAATGCAATCTCACCAGGTAGGATTGGCGGGAGCCCCGGTTTGCCCTGTGTTAGCCTGCGTCGGCCTGCGTTGGCCTGTGTTAGCCTGTGTAGCAGCCCGCTCTCCACGTGCCGGCACCAGGTGAGCATGACGTCTGGAGCGCCCTCGTTCAATATTCATAACACGCCATCGCCCTCAAGGGCTTTTTATTAACATTCTGATCAGCGCTCTGCCAGATTGCTTGATCCGCAGAAACAAATTGGGAATAGTCTTTGATAAGAGAATAAAAAAAAAAAAACCCGAGAGGGTGTGTACCAGATACACACGTCTCTGCTCACCAGGAAGAACGGCGCGGACACACAATTGGCGTTCGCTCATTAATGGGGTGTTTGGGATAGCATTTGGCCCTTTACGACGGCGCAGTTCGGGTACGTCTTTCGTACGAACTGCCTCGTTCACTGCGCTGTCATAAACCACGAAGTGTAACATTTCCCACAGGGAACATACTTCAAGCATCCAAGGTTGCTGTCCTCTGACTTAGCTTTTCCTGGGTCGGCCTGGTTATTTTTCTCACCTCCACAGAGTGATGTCACCTCCGCAGCAGTGGCTGTCTACAAAACATGGAGTTTACTCGCACAAAGGATCTGTGTGATATAGGAGCATAAGAACGACAGAAGGTGCAATTCATCATGTCTTTTTTCACTGGCTTGACATAGTGCCTCGTTAAAAACTTCCCCCTGATGCCAGAATGAGACACAATGAGAAGTCTGTATTGCATTACCATCTCATTGGTCAATGCATAGTTACATATAAATGTTTTTACCATTTACGGATAGAATTTTAGACGTTAATCTGCTTACAACATACAATTAATCTATCACTGTTTCCATTCAATAAACTAAACTAAAAAAGGGTCAATGTAATGAAAAGTTTTGGCAGTTGTACATATAACTGTATTTTTTTTGTTTTTTCTGTACAGGGTATTGCACTATTACACCATAAGCTGACAGAGTTCACAACAGAGCAACTACATGTTGTTTTCTATCATAATATTTATTCCGCACCATAAATATCAGTGTATTGCTTGACAAGGAATGCATCCCTTTGACAACAGAGCCTTGATCTTCTTTTTTTCCCATTTACTTATCCATTTATTTATAACCTTACCCCCACCCCATACAGCTTGCACTTGGGGCTATGCCTCTCTCTCTCTACGGCTGACATGTATGACATTCATATAATTATCAGGGTTGGGGCCATAACGGAATGCATTCATCAATTCCAATACAAATCAGGAAATGGGACTGGAGTCGGGATTCCCTATGGGGAACAGGACTGGAACTGAATTGGAATTTCAGGGAGGTTTAAATTCCAATTCCAGTTCTATTTCCTGATTTGGATTGGAATTGATGAATGCATTCCAGAATGGCCCCTAACCTGATAATTATGTGCCTTTTGAGTTTTGCTTCTCTTAAAATTTATTTTCAACAGCCGATGTCTATAAGCATAATAGGCCTGTGGCTGTGTGGGGCTTTTCTAGGAACAAGAACAAACTATGTTACATGTACTGTCTATATAGCAGATGGCCTTTAACTTAATAAATTGTCAATATCCATTAAGCTTTTTGGTCTCGGAATAAGTTTTGTCTTTCTGGTTTTCAGAAACTTTGATCCAATAACACAGTGCAATAAGAGCACAGTATGTAAATTAGCAGTGCATCTTTTTTTGTTTGCTTTCATTGCGTTTTCATTACAGCGCAGTATTGTGTCTGTATGTTTTTGTGGGGACAAGAGGGGTCCCATGGAGCTGACTTGCCAGGAAGAAAGAGATTTGCCTGCCGGTGCCTCTATACTCTATACGAGCTAAATATTTCATCGAGCCTTTTAATAAAGACTCTCTTTATTTCCAGATTTTTTTCACCTTTCCTGTTTCTACCAGCTATAGATCCTGAGCACTTTTTCTGCTTTATTGTAACTGGGGAGGGAACCAACGCCTGCAGCAAAGACACCATGATCTGTCTTTGCAGATGCTGTGTTTTGGACAGGGGTTTGGAGTGTCATCCCCAGTGCAAAACCGTTCGATTGATACAGGATGGGAAGGTCCTGCAGAATGCGTCACCTGTGCAGACCGTGTCATGCTCCTCTTGGCAAGGTTTAGCTACCAAGTCCTACTTACAGGAAGCAGGCTTACCGCTGCTGGAGTTTCGTCCTTGTTAATACAGGCCCTTGTCTGATATCTTGTTCCCACCTTCCTGTCTTTGGTTGCTGTAGGCAGAGGAGAAGGTGATTTATGTTTTCTCAAACATTTCCAGAAGATATGAACAGGAAGAGAAGGATGAATATTAAACCCACAAACAACTTGAGTGTTGTGGGTGGTAAAAACCGTCAAATAAATGTAAAACATTAACAACTGAGCCGATTCAACAAATCCATCAGTTTATCAGTCTGACATACACTACATGGTCAAGAGTATGTGGACACCAGCTTGCCCAACATCTCAATCTGAAACCAAGGGGTTTAGTAGGAAAGTGGTCACTCTGTTGCCATAATAGCCTCTACTCTTTTGGGAAGATGCAAGATTTGATTTTGGAACATTGCTGGTGGGATCTGCTGTCATTCACGTTGGGTATTGATGTTGAGTTATCAGGTCCCTTTCTGTGAGTTTGCGTGGCCCACCACTGCAACTGAACTAAACCAGATGTGTCCATTTCACTTTTTCATTTTAATTTGTAGTTGACCAGGCTAACTACAGCAGAGCAGAAATTCAACAAACTGACTAGCTTGAAGGATGGCATCCGATGATGGTGTATGAAGTAGGGAAGTCATTAGCCTCTTCTTTAGGTCACCCGTGTGTGTCAGCAATGGGTGTGGCTTAATCAGTCAATTCTTCTATTTATGAGGGGAATCACAGTACATAGTGTATAACTTACAAAACAGTCAGAAATTAAACTGTAGACTCCCTAAATAAGAATGACATTGTTACAAACTAATTGAAGATCAACTTGATTCAAGAGGTTGAAGGAGTACAAGCCATCTTCAAATCTCCTTGATAATTTTACCTTTGGAGCACAGGGTTGGGGCCATTCCGGAATGCATCGATCAATTCCAGTCCAAATCAAGAAATGGAACTGGAGTTGGAACTTAAA
>JAODJW010000094.1:11538276-11562147 GCA_026777045.1 Hyperopisus bebe
TTCCAATCCCATCTCCAGTTCCATTTCCTGATTTGGACTGGAATTGATCGATGCATTCCGGAATGGCCCCAACCCTGATGGAGCACACATCTGGGGGCTTATAGAAGATACAAGATATACGTGATACCTGTTGTGGTATTTGAAGAGGTCCAGCAGAAGTCCACGTACTTCAGTCATGAAGTATATTCCATTACATTATCCATAATGTTCTCATGGATTGTTCTCCGGACTGCCTTGATAGAGATTTCGAAGATAAGCACGGCATATCCCCAGGACTGAGTACTGCCAAGAGGAATTTTTTTTTAAAAAGCACAAATTTAGACAGAATCAAAACTGAATTTTACCAAGGATTCTGGGATATCCTAAAGGAGAATGTGGTAGAGGTAGGGCCCTGTGTGTGGGGTAAGTAGGTTAGTTTTGTTTGTGTAAAATTGTTGCTCTTAAGCATTAGGTCCAGAGATAACTTCCTCTATATTTATAATGTCGTAATCCATTCAGAGGAGTGTAGCTTCTGCTTGGCTGTAACAGAATATCTGCTGCCATGCTAATAGTCTTAATAATAACTTGACAGTCCTTTTCCATTAGGTCCTTGGTGAAAAAGGGATGTCGGCGAGTATCTGGACCCTTTTCACCAAGAAAACTAGCACGATGATAACATATTAACGAATTTGTCCAGGTCAGACTGGAAAAAGGCTGTTTCTTGTCAGCACATATTTTTCTTTCTTCACACAAGGAGGAGACCATTCTTCAGACTCAGTGCAAGCTAGCCAGCCCACAAGCACAAACCCTATCCATGGAAAGACTAGCATGTTGTTGTCCTTCCAAAATATCTGCCTTCATGGATACAGATGCTCAGAACACAGACTCTGGTAGTGTTCTCTGTTTACACCATCAGCCTGGGGCCTTCATGCTAACTGCACCTCCCTAAGGAGTTTGGCGCCAAGGTCTTTCCTGAGTGCTGACGGCACTATCCTCGGTCCAGCTGAGGAATGTAACACACATGCATTCCAGCTTGGGATGAGATAACATGAGCATCTTTAAGTAGGTCAAATGGGAGGCAAGGCGCATTGTAGTTACGCCAAAATTCCCATGCTGTTTATCCTTTTATAAAATATATTTCACATGTTACGTTTTATATATTAGATATATTTACAAATTGAAAATGTGACCGAGGCATGAGCTAGGGTTCCACTGTAAGCCTCTCCTTCTCCAGAAAGGGAATTTTAATACTATTTGGCAGGGAATCAAAGCTTTTGAAAAGTCCTTCATGAAAAGTCTTTCAAATGTGGCTAAAATTTTGCGAGCTTAACAGCTTGCAACCAGGAGTGGACTAACCAAAGGAGCTGCTGAGCAGGAAAAAGCATGAAGTCTAAACTGTGAAAATGGAATAGGCAGGAGCTTTTTCCAAAAATGAGCAGAGCTGTCAGTTGGCTTCCTGTTAAAATGAAGACACACCTCCAATTAGTGCAGCGCCCCAGGAACTGGCGAAATCCCAGGTGCACTGAAAATTTGAGGGTCCAGAAGAGCACTGACTTCCAGTGACTAGAAGGATCCCTAACAGTTATGCTCTGCATTGTAAGATACACTGCGTATATACTAAATAACCACCTATAACTAGTGTCCACTTCACTGAGAATTAGTCATATAACTTTAATAGAAGGAAAGCGAATTACATTTATAATGCTTACAAAGTATATGTTTTGAAATGAAAAACAAAAGTGCATAGGAGGATTTGTGTAGAATATGTGTTTAGGCTTTGTTTACAAGAGCTGTGTTTTGCAACAATTACCTGTTGTAGGTACCATGATACTCTACATAAATGCCTCTGTTTACTTTGGAACACTATGTGGACAAAACTATTGGGACACACTTCTTAACCATTTAATTCCGGTGTTTCATTCAGACCTTTTGCCACAGGTGTATAAAATGAAACACCTAGTTGTGCAGCTTTACAGACATTTGTGAAAGAATGGGTCGTTGAAGAGCTCAGTGAATTCCAGCAGGGTACTATTATAGGATGCCACCCTTGCAGTGAGTCAGTTTGTAAAATTTCTTCCCTGTTCGATATTACATGGTTAACTGCAAGTGGTATTATTGCAAAGTGGAAGCATTTAGGAACAACAGAAACTCAGGCACAAAGTGGCAGGCCACATAAAGTAACAGAGCGGGGTCGCCAAGTGTTGAGTGTAAAAGTCACTAACGCTCTGTTGACTCAGTAACTGCAGAGTTCCCAACTTCCTCTGGCATTAATCCCAGCATAAAAACTGCACCGGGAGCTTCATGGACTGGGCTCCCATGGCCGAGCAGCTGCATGGAAGCCTCATATCACAATTAAGCCAAGTGTCGGGTGCAGTGGTATAAAGCACGCCACCACTGGATCCATGAGCCGTGGAAATGTGTTCTGTGGAGTGACGAATCACGCTTCTCTGTCTCTGTCTGATGGATGAGTCTGGGTTTGGCAGATGCCAGAACGTTACCTGCCTGACTGCATTGTGGTGGAGGAGGGATAAGGATATGGGCTTGTTTTTCAGGGGTTGGGCTAGGCCCCATAGTTGCACTGAAGGGAACTCATAATGCTTCAGCATAATTAGACATTTTGGAGAATTCTGTGCTTCCAACTTTGTGGGAAGAGTTTGGGTAAGGCTCTTCTCTGTCCCAGCATGACTGTGCCCCAATGCACAAAGCAAGGTCCAGAAAGATATGGTTGAGTGAGTTTTGTGCAGAGGAACTTGACTGGCCTGCACAGATCCCTGACCTCAAACCCATAAAGCACCTTTGGGATGAAATATGAGTCAGGCCTTCATGTCCAACATCAGTGCCTGACCTCACAAATGCTCTTCTGGTGGAATAGGCAAAAATTCCCACAGATACCCTCCAAAATCTTGTGGAAAGCCTTCTAAGAAGAGTGGCAGCTCTTATAGGTTCAAAGACGGGACCAACTCCATATTGATGTCTATGCATTTAGAATGCAATGTCATAAAGGCTCCTGTTGGTGTAATGGCCAAATGTCTCAATACTTTTGTCCATATACTGTATATGCGTCATTCCTGTCCCCAGGCTATTTTTCACGTTTAAGGTGATCATGGGGATACTGTCAACCTTGCATTTGAAAAAGATTATAGATGTATTCATATAGTTTTACCTGGTTTATAAGCATTGCATTTTGGACAGTTATACAAGCTTTTTCAATTGTTTGACTGTAATACGCAGAACAAGGTCATATGATGGAAAATCTCACCAGTAATTTTGTTTCACAATCTAATAACAGGATGTCATACACAGAAGTAAATGAAAATGTTCTTGAATTTTACGATGTTGTGATAAGCTATGGTTGCATTTTGAAATTTGGGTTTAGGCTTAATGAAGACTAAACTGTCTTTATTTTTATTTTTCCCACATACGCTCAATATTTCATTGAAAGCTCTCCTCAACTTTATCACATTATACATGATGGAGTAGCACTGGCAGAGTTTTTGTTTAATCCATCATGGGTTTCAAGGTTATTTAATGTTGATGCGTGTAAATAACGCAGGATAAGGAACGAACATTATGTTTTGGACACTCTGGGATTTATTTCATTTTCGATAGATATAATAATGATTGATAGGAAGATAATGAGGTAATTATCCAAATGAGACGTTGGTGCACTACCATTAAACTGGGTAATGTTGCTTTCGTCCTTCTGGATTTCAGCTTGTTGCTAATTTTACATTTTTACCCAATTTGTTAAAGAGCAATGTTGAAATTCTTTATCAATTACCATACTTTTCTTATGAACCATTATAAGGGCAACCATTGAACTTGAAGTGCTTCCTCAATTTGTTTGTGGGGCATTTTGTTTATGCAGATTTTGTATATATTGGTGTGATTTTGTGAATGTTTGGTGTCTTTGGAAAGTAAATTTCACATGAATTGATAGGATTGTTAAAATAACCCCTGCTCTAATCCTTTTGTATCTAATAATTGCTGTAAATGTATTAAAATTCTGCTCATATTATAAATGCTTCAACTACAAATGGAATTCAAGGATGGATCCAAGAGCAACCAGCTGAGTAATCTGTGACTGTGGCTCTGTATTGGTCTGGATTTTTACTTTCTGAACCTGAACTATCCACCTCTGTTATGGAGTTTGTAGTGTATTGTTGTGGAAATTACACTAAAAGTGTAACAATAAAATAAAAGAGTGGAAAAAACCATAGCCACAGTTATCCTGATGGTTTAATACATGAGTAGAGAAATAATCACTGAATACATACAGTATACATGGTATAGACTGCTGGCTACAATTGGATTTGTTTAAAAACACCATTGTCTAATTATATTTTTTTGGGGTCTAATAAAATGATTCCTAACCGGGATTTGAAACTCAAACACCAACACCAATTTAAACGAAATATAGGTTTCACAAAAGATAACAAAAGCCAAAGATTAAAAAAATAGAAGATGCTGAGTACAAGGCATACATTTAAATTAATTGCTATAGGTTAATAACTTAAATGTCAATAAAAAAAAGCTTCACAATGATGGAGATAGACAAATATAATGACATGGTTGTTAATTAATGGGCGGGCCTTCGTATTTTTAATTAGTGGAGGTAGCTACCTAATAGTTCTAGGTTGATAATCCATCCAATGGATCACTAGATCAAGCCTCCTAGCCTTTAATCACAGTCCAAATCATTGTGTTACAAAGTTTACTTGATTCAGAGTTGTTGTGCTCCCAGCTATCTACAACAGGAGGCTATGGTCATTGATTTAATTGCAGTTGTATCTCTCTACAATTACAAGATAACTAGAGTGGAAAAAACATTATTAAATAGCATGGAAGACTAGGTTTAATGAGCTGAGGATCAACCATGCATATGAGGTGCAATATTTAGTTTTAAAATTTGTAATAGATATTTTTCTTATGTGCAATTGAAGCTTGCAATTCCTATATGATATACAAGGTATATGTACCTTAACAATGCTTTGTGGCTGATGATATGAGCAGTGAATATGACCTGCTTTATTCATGAATTCCTGTATCGCACCAAAGTGTATACATATTGCAAATATACAGGGTCTATATGACAAAATTCTAGTAAGGGAGATATTGTACACATTAATGTTCTGACTGGTTGTTTTTAAGCAGTGGATAAAAGAAAAGAGTCACAGTCTTTTGATGCATCTAGTTAGTTTATGTCATTGGAAGTCATTGGAAGTGTTTTGGATGGATGGATGGATGAATGGATGGATGATTGGATGGGTGGTTTACTTTATGACTTCCAGGGCAAAACTCCAGTAGTTTGGGCCACATCAAATTGCAGCCAAGTGAGAAAGAATACATCTCTGAAAGCTATTCTAAAAACATAAAGCAAGTGCAACTATATAGTTATTCTAGTCTGTTCTCTTTCCTTGGCGTGCCTTGACCAAAACGCTTGCTCAAAAACAGAAGCTAGTGCTTAGAAAATGAGAGATGGCTCGACAACAAGACAAATAGCACAATGACAAAGGGCTAAGATGCAAGGCAGCACTGAGGCAATCCTTCATCATCCCATAATAACCAGCAACTCGGGCAACCCGGCGACTTGCAGAAGCATCACTGCAATATCACCACAAGAGGGAAACCTACAGCATTGGCCTTGAGGTGTTAGTGAGCTCTATCAGAACTGAGTGATGTTCTGGAGATGGACTATTTATCAGGGCTGAGAAAAGACTCATTTAAAAAGCAGCCATGTCCCTCAGTCCTGCTTCAGCAGAACAAAGAAAAGTGCTGAATTTGCAAATAGCACCGGGGAAGAGATAGTACCCCTTCAGGTATCTCTATAAAATGAAAGTGAAATGAGGCAAAAGACAAAGAAACTTGTATCTTACATTCAGTTTTACAGACAAACCATTTTAATGTATAAGGCATTAAACTACTTTATTTTACCAAAAGGTGTCTGTAAGCAATATGTTGTAAATATTAATATACTGAGCAGCTACCTATAATAAAAAATGGTTCTTTTTTGACTAATGTTGGCTCAGTTTTTAGCACTGTGGGCTCACAACAACTGCCATCCCTGCATAAGTGCAGGTTTGGAGTATCCATTTTCTCCCTGTATTTGTGGAGGTTTTTTCTGGTTCCTCTCTCCGTGACGCAGGGAGGGTGTGGATGTTTCATGGGGGGGGGGGGGGGGTCAAGCCTTTCCTTTGTGTGGGAAGAGAGGGACTTGGAGCAGAGATCCTGCTTTGGGGAGTTTTTTGGTTTATTTGTTTTTTGTTAGACAGAAGAACTGTTATTTTTATGCTTGCTACCTGTTTGTACTCCAAAGGTGCCAAAATAATTCCCTGTTCCATCCTGCAGCGCCCATGTCTCCGAGATGTGTTCAGAGGGGGATTTTGCACATTTTGATTTCCTCCCACAGTCCATAAACATGTTGTAATGTAAATGTGGATCTCTAAATGTCGCATGGCACATAATGATGTTTGTATGTTTGAGTGTGCGCCCTGAGAGGAACCTGAACGTCAGCTGGGGTCTCCCTATGCCTCCTTGGGTATGCTCTAGGTTCACCAGGATCCTATACCACAGTTTTTGCCAACCTGACCCTCAGGGACCCCCAGACAGTCCATGTTTTTGCTCCCTCCCAGCTCCCTGTCTGAGTCTACATTTTTGCTCCCCCTAATGGACTGTTTGGGGACCCCGAGGACCGGTTTGGGAAACACTGCTCTACTGGACAAGTGGTTATGGGGTAGAACCATGAATGTGGTTATTATTCTAACTTTTATTTTTTCAATTATTTATGACAAATTATTGAGCTGAAAAATGCAGAAATGCCTCAAGTCTCAAAAGCTGAAAAGTGATAAAAACACAACCTAAACCAAGAAAATTTAATTCAAGAACTTATTGACTGCCCTTTCTGTTCATTGATTGGACATTTAGACCCGTAAAGCTAAAACACAACATGGACAAATTACTCCCTAGCAGTATATTTCCATGATGTCATCCCTTTGGAAAGGTTACTTCTACACTGTAGTTTGGCAAGTTGGTATGGCACTCTCATTCTAAGCACACAAAATGTATTTTTTAATTCTTTTTCCAGGGAATATCAAAGAAAATTTAAGGCTCCTAATTTGTGTTCTCCTACAGCCTGGAATTTGATTCAGCGGCAGTCTTACAAAGAGCAAAGAGCAAAAAGAAACAATAAATAAATAAAAAATGGACTGAAATGATTTTATGAGAAAGTCTTTAGGTTTTTTCGTGCATTTTAAATGGTCAGGAAACCCACTTCTGATCCTTACCTGATCCTAATGTGATGTTAGGCTACTGGTGAGGTTGCCTACCTGCAATCGAGACACTATCATTGCTAGTAGAATTAGTAGTAATAGCACTAAAATAGCATGGAGTGCTTTTGTCTTTACACCAGCTGCATTACATAATTTATGATTGAGCATAAACAAAATGTAAGAATGTTTGTGCTCTTTGTGGGTTTATTAATCCTACATTAGAGGACATTATTATCAATTTAAATAAATATTTCTGAGACTATCTAATAGTTTCTGTTCCCTGAATAATTAACTAATTAATATGTGATTTATCCTCATTAATTAATTTGAATGATAATATATTCTGTTCTTTAAAGTGCACAACTGGCAGCAATCAAGTTAAAGCAATATGTTCAAGTATTTATTTATTTATGCAAATAACCCTGTAACAACAAATGTATTCCGTATAAGTATCTGTAAGTATCTAATTATTTTGCAAATTCCATAAAATCTAATTATTCAAAGTGGTGATTGTAAAGGAAAAAAAGACACAAGACTATTGTGCAACAAAGTCTGGGAACCATATTTTCACTCCACACATTTTGCTGCAAGCAATTTGCTATATAAGCAAACTAGATCTTTAAAATAATTGTGAGAAACGTGCATATCCAATCAAATTAGTCAAAAACATGAAAAAATATAACTTACTATGTGGATAAATTTAACTTTATTTTGTTTCTTAATGATACTCTAAATACTTCAAACCCTTCTGTAGACTGATCCTATTTAGAGTCTTGATTTTTTAATTGGAGGTAGGTCAAATAATCAGAAATGTTATATGAGATGGGCGGAGCTGTCTCACGCTCTTTCAATTGCCTTTGCGTTCCTATTGGATAAGGGAACCCAGACCAGAATGATGCATCCCATGATACTTTAGAACAGCAGGAACCCTTTTCTGCTGAAACCCATCACTAACGGACTGCTGTCATTTTTGTAACAGATATACATTCATCGATAAGATAAAGGTGTAGAAGGACTCACCAGACCATGATACTCTCCTTCACTGCTCAAACAACCATGGTCTGTGTCCCTCTGGACCTGTAAACAGAGTTTTCCAGACTTTATCTGCAATTTGTGTCTATCAGTTTGTTTATAGCATGGACCACTATGAAGCTGAACTCCTGTCCTCATTTACTCATTCAATTTGGTCAACATTGTTCTGTTTTGCCTGATGGTCTAAACTAATCCCCCTTTCAAACATCCCCATTTTAAAATGCATGCTCCCTATCATTGTGCCTCAACCTTGTTTTTGCTCTAAACAAGCTACTTTATAGGCTGTCATTATGTTTAAGATGGTTCTTCCTCAGTTTCCATATTCTTTGTATTATGCGTGCCAAACATTTTCAGTTATTGGACGACCATTAACTCAGCCGACTGAGAAATTCTGCTTTGTGGAACACCCACCCATTCTGATGCACTGACATCGGTTAGCTATTCTAGCTTATATTATAGTGCTTGAGGTGGGGCCCACATATGTAATCAGGGTTAAAGGAATGCTGGAGATATATGCAGAGGCAGGATAGTCAAACTCTAAATCCCTGGTTCAGATTCAGCCCCAGCACAGTGCTGTTTGCTCGTTCACTGTATTTATTTTCAGTTTACTTTGATAAAGTTTCAGAAGAGAAAGATTTTCTCTAGATCATGTCACATACTATAGGAGTCCACATTGCATACATTACAGAGCTCATGAATCTTAGGACAGTCTTATCACGGACCTGTAGTAGTGGGTATCTTTATTGAGATTCCCTAGTCTGACGTTTCTTCAGGACTAAATGCTGTAGGAGGGGTAATGTTTATTAGTGTGTAAGACTGACAAAAACATCACATGAAATCAGAGGCAGACACTTATGAACACTTCAAAAGACGAATGCATTGACAAGTACAGTGGAAAAGTACAGCATATTGCGTCAAATTCACTCGAAACCGTGACAGATGTTTTTTGCAGCTTTAATCTATGACCTGGTCTTACACAAGGAGACTACCGAGCTGTGTGCAGCAGGATGTCTGATCCAATCTATCAAAGCTGTTCCATCTTGTGTATACGTGCTGATTTGTGAGTTACTGACCTGTATCTGCTGAAAGTCATACAATTCATATGGATTCACAGGTAAATGATCAGATCTGCTGTATATCTACTGTGAAAACAGCTTCTCTCTCTATCTATCCATCTATCTATCTATCTATCTGTCTGTCTGTCTGTCTGCACCACAAATCATTACTGTAAAATAAGCATTACTTGTTCTCAGTGTTGTACAGCATATACTTTGTGATTCTGCTGTAGAACCTGTGCATTGCTCTCAGAATGGTGAAGAATATAACATCAAATACGATTATATCTTGAGCTGAAACAATGCACAGTTAAGACATTGAGCTGAAATAATTTCTACTGATTACTGACAACATTTTTGCAGCATTCATGAAAGGAAATATGCACAAAATCCTACGGTGTTCAACTCATCTCTGTCCTGATGGTCTTATATGGTGGATTCAACTGAATGCATAGGGCTTTTAACCTTTGGTGAAAATCCATTCACTGAAAAAATGTAAACTTAGTTGCTAAACTTTATCAGGCGGCTGCCAATACCTGTGATTTAGAATAGTTAACTTCAGACAAACCAAACATGTAATATTCACTTTAAAAAAATCTCATTACGGTCATCACAGCCTTGCTTTCTATTTTGAATACCTTTAGAACACCCAATATGGCTACATGTTGTCAATATTAAAATACCCTTTTTGTTGCTATTTAAAGTTATTGAGCACTGGACTTCTGACAGGCTCATTTTGACATGGTCTGTAAGACATTATCCTTGGAGTATTTGATGCATTGGCCTCGTCACCAGCCATCGCTTCACTGGCTGTCATGTCCTGTCTCGTCTTCCTATGTTCAAATGTTTCATGGGACCCGTAAGGAGAGGGAGTCTGGAGCATGTGAAGCAGCTTTCCTTCATGCACCAAGTGTTTCGGCAAATACTGCCAGACCGACCTCCTTAGGAGACTTTTGATGGATGGTACTGGTGCTCAGACGGACTAAAAAGGAGCAACTCCATCGCATTTAATTTTCTCTACAACATGCATTTGTTTACAAAGTCATAAAACACAAGAGACATATAAACTGAAGAAGCCTGGACTATATGTTTAAGTGATCATATTTATTTCACTGAAAATAGCTATGTGTCCTACACTGAGACTGCAGTGGATAAATGCTGCTGGAAATGTAAGTGAATGAAAACAATATGGAGTATTCTGAGGGGTTAATGAAGCAATGCTACCTAATGGTTAGGGAAGCATACTTGTGATCGTAGGGTTGCTGGTTCGAATCCCTACCCACTGAGGCACCCTGAGCCCCTACTTACTGCTCTCTGGGTGCTAAATAATAGCTGCCTTCTGCTGTGTCACATACGGGTTAAATGCAGAGGACAGATTTTGCTGTTGTGCCCTGTGTGCTGTAGTGTGTCAACAGTGACAATTAATCACTTTCACTATGTCACTAATGAATGACAGCTACAGGGGATCCTTCCATTTGGCTTGATTGTCCATGTGCATATGTATGATTTCATGATGTGTCCTGAATGAATCAGCTACTTACAGCTTAGGTGTTTTGGTTCCCTGAAGTAAAGAAACATATGAGCTTTATTTATGTGTGAATAATTGTTATTGCTTTAATATTTTTTTTGAGTACTGCAGTGCCAGATAGGCAAATTAGTCTTCTTGTGGGATATAGTATATAATATACAATACAAAGTTAAAAACAGCAGAACAACCTACAAAATATGCACATTGCAAACCAGGAGGGTTTAAAAGGCTAACTGGTCCTACATTCTACTACCTAATGCTCCTCAGAGTCCATTTCTGTACCTTAAAAGGTCACCTACAGGTAAGGGTATAATTGGCAGGCCCTTGAGGGTACAGCCCTAGTCACCAGCAAAGGTACAAATGTTTACCCTATTTCCTGAGATTATTCATGAGTAGCAGGCTATGGTGTAGTGAGTGTCTTAAAATAGTCCTGTCAGTGCAACACACCCCGGGAAACAGCCTACACTGTCAAACTCCGCCCCCTCGAATGACACCATGCCAGAGACCAGCTCCACCGCCTGCAACATTAACCTTTTTTTGATGTCCCAAAGTTTTGTAAAAGATTCAAAGTGAACAGTTTAATAAAAGTTCAGTTTTGCACTAAAAATCATGTTTTTTCCTCTTTAATGTTAATTTTCATTACTAGCTCTGGTCAGACATTCATGTCTTGAGTGGATGATGCATTGATTTCTGTCTCCTGTTGTAGTATTTTGACTTATTCCGCTTACCATGATCTTGTCAAAAAAGGACTGGATACTACCTAGACTTTGTTAGAGGTAAGATGCGAGTAAGAAGCATTTTCACAAGGACATTATGAATGAATAAACAAGAATATTATTTGTAGTGATAACCCTTTTTGATGCATTTTAAAGTTTTATTTACAAGTTACATTTCAAAAATTTCAAGTATTCTTTAACCATGCAATATGCACAATACCCAATAGGGCTTGTACAATCTAGTCAACACATCAACTTTACTGCTCTGTGATGACGTGTTAAACTTGATGTCAACTAGTCGCTGATCATGTGATTATGACACTAACAACATGGACGCCTAATATAATATGTTACATTTAAATGGAATAATTTTGACAGTGAGGAGCAAGCTTACAGGTTGGATCTTGTGTGAGATATGTTTTCCTCCCCAAGCGTTATACCAACATTTCAAGCTTTCTTCTTTGCATGGAAGTTGCAGCATACAAGTGTTATTGTTGTATAAATTGTTGCTGCTGAATTGCAACCTGTTGTTGTTTCTGTTTCTTTCTGCCACGTACAAGATGTGTATGAGATGTCTGTTGTCAACATATGCATTAAGTTTTGCAAATGCAGATTGTCGTAGATTGCAAAGCATTCCTTTCCACAATTATTTTATTAATGACGTCATCAGCGATTAGTCAGCATCAAGTCGACTTTTATGACATAACTTTTGACTTTAAAATATCATATATTGTGAAGCCCCTAATACCCAATAAGTCTATTTTGTATTGCATGAAAGTGGCAATACAACATGCCAACAAATGAACATACTGCATCTCCGTAACTGATAAGACTCTCCCTCCTTTCTGATTCTGATGTAAACCCTTTTCACCAGTATAGTAAAGCATTTGGTTCAGGAAATGCAGCAACAGATTTCACCAGGCTGGGAGAAAATAGGGCCTGAAAACATCAATGCTGAGTAAAACCATGCTGGAGTATAATTCAATGCCCTGTTCCTAAAGTGGAACCTCAATTAGCCTCCAACCAGGGCTCAGCAGGACTAGGGGACAGAGTATCAGGCAAAAACGAGCACAAATCCTCTTCTCTCAGCTAATAATTACTGTTGTCTAAACAACACCTTCTCCTCCACTGTGCCCCTCGGTGCATCGGGTTTTAAGACTCCCCCAGTGCTTTTGAAGTATATAATCAACTACTTACAGTATAAAAGTATAATATCAAGTTTAATCACAAACTAATTGCCAAGGGTCAAGCGTTTAAGATAATCAACTTAATTAGCTTAATTTTGATTAAGTTCAACAAAAATGAAAAGCCTGTGGTCAGACTAATGTTGAAGGGGTTAAAAAGAACTATGTGGCAGAAATAAGAAAAAGGCATTTGATCGTGATTTTTCAGCCTTAGTGCAATATCACATACCCACTATGCAGTCTTTCATTTTTTGCTGGCAAAAGGTATCAGGTGAAGCTCTTTGTTCTTGGAAACTTTTGAAATATTCTCACGTAAGATTGTATATGAACTGCATTTCAGGCTGTAGCATCTTTAAACAGGAATTCTAGGGGTGGAATATTCAAGTGATGCTTATGACAAATTTAGTGCCCAAACCCAAGAACTGGACCAAGCACATTGCAGCTAGAATCTAGAGGCACTGCACTGCACACAGCATATTTGATAGTCGCATACAGACACTTTAATATTAAACATCGATAATACCTAAATCCCTGGAAATCAGGCACACACATTTCAGTCACAAGTTTCCCTATAAACCTATTTCATTTAACCATACCAAAAATCACATTTTCCAAACGTATTGTTAAGCTCTTTTGAGGAGTTAGAGCCCTTTGCCAATTTTTGAGAAATGGAAATTTCTAGTGCATCTTCAGTAAACATAACAAATAGTATCTGCAAACGGGGACTATAATAAAATATTTAAGGATTAGTCATAAGACTTGAAGAAACAGCTCTGTAAGTTGAGTCTTCAGTCTATTTGCCAAGCAAACCAAGCAAATGAAGAACAGTTACTCTGAGACCTTATGCTGGTTCAACAGGAGAAGGTATCTTCGGCTGGTGATTTCGGTGTTTTTTAAATGAGTTGCTTCATGCAAAATAAATGTGTGACTTTTTTTAAAATGTGAGCGAGGTTATTGCTTTTAAAACAATGCATGGTAAATTGTGACTACTTTTGAGTCATTTTAAAATATTTTAAAGTCCTGTATTTTGGAAATGGATGGCGAAAGACTTCTTAGAGGTTTCAGCCATACGTGAGCTTTTACTATGGGTACTGCTACATCTTTGGTGATGAAATGTTAAACCGTGTGTCTTAGCTCCAAACTCGAGCCAGAGACTCTGAATTAATTTGTAAGTGTAGTGGGCAGTGTGGGGGTGGTTAGGGTTGTTTGAAAGGAGGGATATCTTTGCTTTTGATAAAAAAGTGACCTCCCCAAGCAAAAAAAAAAGATGGCTGTAGATGCTGATTCCTTAGAAATTCTCCTTCTCACAGTTCTGAGCGGAGGCCCAGGCTCAAGCTACCTCACTGACAAGCCTTGAGAATCCTGAGCACTGGCAGTGCAGTGCAGCAACACAACCCCATACCAGCTGTGGAGAGCACTGCACTGCACTGCATCTTCCCCTAAAGCATGTGCATCTTATTACTATGTAACTGACCACTAGGAACTGTGATTACAGTCTGATGGATGTGTTTGAAACCCAGCAAGGCAGCCTCATCGGTGCGCCTTCCGTCCTCCTCACTCTCCATTTTGTTTCCCAGACACCATATGTTGTCAGAGTGAGTTGCGATGCATTATTAATAAGCAGATGGGTACAACAAACAACTGGCACTCTTTTGGATTGTGAAGACGAGTCGGAGCCTAGCTAGCATGAAAGACCCTATGCTGTTTTCTAATACTGTAGTTTTTTCAAAAAAACGCTCAAGTGACGAAACTGGTGAATATTTATTAATATATTTGTTAATATTTCAGGGTGGCCGATAAACTGGGTCCATTGAGTTCTGCTTACACTGATATGCAGAACATGACTGAGAAAGCAGGAAATAAGATATTAAAAGTAAAAAGTGATGACACATGTTATACCCCAAACTAATCATTCTTTGGCACATCAAAAAACTGTTATGATGTCCTCTCAAGTCAATTCTTTATTAAATTTAAAAAGAAAAAAATAAACAGGAAGAGAAGCAGGTTTGCTGGCTTATGTATTACTCGAGTGCTGCATTAGCACAGTAATGCAGTGTGGATTACTGTAACTGACTTTGATTTTTATATAGGGAACAGGAAGCTGAGTATGGATGATTATGTGCGCTGTTTAAGATGCACATGGCAATGCAGATAGGTGGAAATCTGGGGATGAGCTGATATCGATCTCTGTCTGCTTGCATGAGAGGAAACATCATGCGTGCACTGTTTCTTGCCTTAGTAGTTAGCTCAGATTGGCGATAGACCTCGGCCGTAAAATTAAAAACGCACTCCCCATCATTTTTATAGTTTTATGAAGTCAATTTTGATTGCATGCTCCATTTTTTACCAAAATAGCTTCATTGTTGTTTCAAAATCCCCTTACAGAAGTCCCAAGCACTCTATTCCAAAAACTGAAACCTAAGGAGGAGAATATATCATTAATCATATTATTTTTAGGAACCTGAAATCGTTTCAAACTTGATATGTGTACAATAATGGTAATCGAAATAGTATAAAGCCTGACACAAGTAACTTTATGATCCTATACCTTAGGGTTTCTGTAAAATGAGATTCGAATGACAGTGAATATAATTACACGGAGCGTAACTCATTGATACCATTTATGTATGACTTGAAGGATACTATATATCTCAGCAGACTCTACACTGATGCTGGAATTACCCTTTAAAATAATGGTTCATTCTAGGTAAGGTAGTGTAGCTTATCACCACAAAACATCCTAGATATCCAAAAGAAAATATGTCCCTTTCACATCGCCAGAAGATATTTTAATTTGTGTTTGTATTAGAAGCTGAAGGAGAGTAAAACTTACATAGTCTGTGAATTGTCAGTATCAGTCTTCACCCACTGCATGTGTTTCTGGTTTGGATTCTCTGTCTTCTTGAAATGATAGTTTTGCATTGTAATAATTGCAGTATATGAGTCTATTGTATCCTTTTCTGGTGTTAATACGTAAAATTCCATGAAACGCTGGCGATATGAAAAAATAAACAAGCAGGAAACAAGTGCCCACTGGGAACTGTATGAAACCGCCAGGCACAGACTGTGATCCACACGGCAGGAAAGGAAACATTATTACTTACAAACAAGCATACAAGTGCTGTTTGGTATATATTCCTACTCAATAAACTAAATGCAGAACATTTATTACATTGTGATAAGATCCTCCTTTAAGCTAAGACAGCTTTATTATTAAAAGCCAAAAGCACAAAAAGTTTGATATAAACATTGTTCTCTAACTGTATGCTAATAATTTTTTGACAATATTTCTATAATTGTAGCGACTACAAAACTCATAACTTTAGGTCCCATGTAACCAAACAAACACAAAACTGCACTATATACCTTGGCTAAAGTTCACATCAAAGAAGATCCTTTAGCAAATATTTTTTGTTCTTCTTGAGTACTGTCACCTTGGTTAAAATGCTCTCTGCACCCACACTTTTAGCTTTTAACGGTGTTTTGGCTGCTTTTGGCCTTAATGATAGCTACAAGACAAAGACTTCCTAATAGTTTGCAGGGTAAATCTGATGGTGTTTCACTCTGCTGCTCCTTCAAAGCATTAGCAAGCTGCATCAATGAAGAACGCGGTCTTTACTTTGCCCTTCTTCTTTCCTCTAGTTTATCCCAATTGTGTCCTGTCAGGTTTGAAGCTGCTACCTTTCCTTTCTACCATGTAAAGCACTTGCATATTTGTACACACACACACACACACACACACACACACACACACACACACACACACACCTGTATTCATATCTTTGTGGTGACCATCCATTCATTTCTATGAGTAAAACCCTAATCCCAACACCCCACCCTATCCTAACCTTAACCATAAGTAACCAAACAAAACATGAGACTTTTGGCATTTTTAGTTTTTTGATTGCAGTCAAACAGATTTTTATTAAATTGAATTTCCCCTTGTGGGGACTAAAAAAATGTCCCCACAATGGCAAAATACCTGGTTTTATCACTGTGGTCCCCACAATGTAATGTATATCTGACACACACACAGACACACACGCACACACACACAAGTTTGTAATTATATAATTATGGGGACTCTCCGTTCATTTCTATGGGGAAAACTCTAATCCCAACATGACGACCTTAACCCCTACCCAGCCCTAACCTTAACCATAAGTAACCATGAGACTTTTGGCATTTTTGGTTTTTTGATTGCATTCACAGATCTTTGGGGGGACCTGAAACATTTTCAACATTGCCAAAATAACAGGTTCTTATTGTATTGTGGGGGACATTTGGTCCCCCACAATATAACAGAAACAAATTTCGCGAACACGCACACACACGCACACACACACACACGCACACACACATGTTGGGTAAACATATCTTCATGGGGACCGCTCATTCACACACAGGCACGCACACACAATCAGGAATGTATGTACTGATGAGCCTGGTGCATCAGGCATAGAGTTAGGACTGTAGAGTGAGTAGAGCATAGAGTTAGGACTGTAGAGTGAGTAGAGGTGCTCCATGAATGTTCCAGTGATGAAGCAGCTTGGATTCACCTTTGAAAACAACTGAAATTTTTTTCTCCTTTTGCCACATTTTCACTTTCTTTAACGAATAAAACGAACATTGGGAAAGATCACATTCATGTGTTTCATTTTATCATATTTCAAAGCTTGTCTTCCCTCAGGCGAAGTTCCTGCCCCAACTTTCTCTTTAGGTAATAATCCTCCTTCAAATCTTTATAGCCTGTCCATTTCATGATATTGCAAGGACATAAAGTGTTAATCACAAAGACCACAAAACTGCTTCTCACATTGTACTTTTTTGCTTTATATAAACAGCTACATTGGCTACTCAGACTCTGCTTGTCACATGCAAAGCAATGTCCTCCGGTGCGGATTCTGGAGTTTGCTGAATATTCCCACTGCAGTGCATAAATGGAAATTTCACAATTCTGAGAGCACCCCCGCTGATGAAAGATGAAAGCACCTTAACACAGCATCTCAGGCAGCCATCTAACATGTTACTTAGTGAATGATAGCTTTGGGGAATTGAATGATAACAATGATGTCTAATGAAAGGTATCAGGGAAAAGCTGTATGTGTAAGCCAGGGGACTTGTGTGTGTGTGTAACTTCTGTGTCTAAATATTTACTGATCAATTATTCAGTGATGTCATTAGCCAAATAGCTGTGTACATCAGTACTTGTGGGGCTATGAATGCAGAATACATTACAGTCGTTGAACTGATTGCTTATACTCCATTCATGAATATACTTTAGATAAAGAAATAATATGTAGACCTTAGAAAATACCGACATTAACAGACAAAAGGAATTGCAAGGGAATGCTGGTCAAGTTATATAACCAGAATGGAACATTATAGATAATCAGGGCATATATTAATGTATATTGCAACCTGTCATTTTCATTGGAATATTCAAACGCTTCTGTTGTCAGCTTGAATATGCTTATAGTCAGCAACTTCTAGTGCAATAACAGCTGTTCTGTAAGCTTCCTTGCTAAATTTTAATATTTTAACTGCATTTCCCTTAAGTTTTCTCCCTAGAGAAGGAACATATGACAATTAATTGTCTCTGGTGTTAATTGCAAATAATTCTTGTATAATTCTAATGACCACTTTCAGAACATTATTATAGTGATTTGTGTGCATCAAAATGAAATTGGCTTCAGTCAGCATGTGAAGAAATTGAATGTTACTCAACACGTGTGTGACCATACATCATGTTACAAGGTGACAGGTGCCAGGAGAGCGCCTGTGTACTCAGCTGACGACAAACACAACCTGGTTTATCCAACACAAATCCACTGTTACATCCCAGAGTGGCCGTGCAAAAGTAGCGTGTATGTGTTATTGTGCTAATACACCATGGATTGGTTACTTTAGGGCTTAAGTAGGCGTTTTATGTGCATTTGAGAGGGCAGTAAAACTGAGTTCTGCTGTCTGCACTCCAGGCTCATCACAGGCCTCTGGAAGAGAAGCAAGCACTGAGGCTGGCTCAATACTGATCGATTGCAGAGCTACCAGCAGGAAAGATCATTATGCTTTTATGGATAATTGCTGTACTTTGATCTTCAGTGTTTTACGCAAAGCTTTGTTACCATCTGATAATAGTGATATTAAATACATGGGGTATGGTTTCAAAAAGTTCACAGTTGCAAGTTTCAGTTTTCTGCATCACCCTGCCATCCAATCATCTTCCATGCCATTACGTTTTATTTATTGGCCAGATGCTTTTAACCAAAGTGACATATAATTGAGAAGGCAAGGAACAATTAGGGGTTAGGGTCTTGCTCGGGGGGCAAACAGTGACATCACTCTGCCAACCACAGGATTTTTGCTCAGGGGCCCAATCACAGGTACAGCATTCTAAGTAACTGAACCACACACCAATATACCAATATTTGAGAAAGTTGTTGCAGTGAAACTGGATGCATGTATATATATACACACACACACACACACGACTTAGCTTAGTGGCATCCATGTTCTACAATCCATAATTCTACATAGTCATCTATTCCAGCTTCCTCCAGACAGTCACGGAGTGTATAATATTAATGATTGCGTCAGTGTAAATGTCCTCTGTTGTAAAGGCCCCTGCTCCCATCAGAGAGCAGAAGTGGAATGTCTGGTCACTGATATAGTACTGGGGTGCCACAGGCCAGCAGCCCTGAGTTAATTAATATTTTATACTCAAAGGGGACAGGGAATTATATAATGTGGCTCGTCAGGAGCTGCCCCCATGCTGACTGAGTATATTGTAGGTGAATAACAGCGACCCCTCAGGGGTTGGGGGGTGTGAGGATGGTAGGAAGAGGGTGAATTAAGGTGAGAAGTGAGCTTCTTTCTCGCAGCCAGACTGTCACGGCAGGGCAGCTCAGCTGTGCATCCAGTCCTGAGGTCGGTCACGTTTAATGAAATGGTCAATAGCGGGCAATTGCTCACCACCGCCACCCGGAACGTCATGAAAGTCACCGGGACTGAAATGAGCCTTAAATACAGGTGTTCAGTGTTAGTACAGCCGGTAAAACTTCATTTGACAGCCAGCTGTACTTATGTTGTAAACAGAGCGTACATTTTGTGCGATAGTTGGTGACAGAGGGCACTGTTACTTGATGTACAAAGTTACTGTTATGAGAAACGTGACAACAGCGCAGCATTTAAGGGTTGGAGAGCCGCTGTGAAGGACTGAATATCAGCCTATAAACCACCATATGAAAAGTGATTCATAAAAACATAAAGCATCTATAAACCTTACGTTCTGCACTGCCGTATTTATTAATGAGATTTTAAATGAGTTTGTTGGTTACCTTAAGAACAGGCATGTATGGTACTGGTATGGTAGTCTAATGTAACAAATCATATGGATTCCACCCCTGGTGTAAACGTATGTACAGTTGTGCTGTAATTTGCATTATTAATATATTTGATTGAAGTGAAAATGAATTGTCCATCAACAAGAAAACAAGAAGGTTATTAATTTAAGATTCTCAGCTTAAACTGGTAAGATGGGATGCCATGAAATATTAATTGGGTAAAGTCCCTTTTAACTACAACACTTTGAAAAAAATATATCTGATTACAGGCATCTGATCTGCTTCACTAATGTGAGATCAAATTGTGTGTCCCACTCTGGAAATAGCCGCGTCTCTTTAACAGGTATCCGGGTAATCCAGTCACGAAACATTTCTATTTTAATTGCAGATAAATATTGACTATTTTCTTTAATGCTTTCTAGTTGGTTTGAGAAAATATGAAAATTCTGTGCAGTTAACCTAATCTACCTGCATATTTTCCACATTCAGGTTCTAAAAACCACTTGCTGTTTTATAAGTGCTGGGAGGCATTTGTCAAGCACAAATATCTATCCATCCATCTTCTAACTGCTTATCTAGTACAGGATTGTGGGGGGAAGCACTGATATTTTTAGTATATTTTTTGTTAAGGCTGATGCTAATTACGGCTTTAATGCCATAATATTTTGTCCTCATATTTAAGTAAGTAAGGGTGCCAGCCAGCTAGCATCTGGATTGCATTAGCTTACAGGTTGTTTACAGCGATATTTGATGCCAGTCTCTCCATTTTGCATCAACACCTGCCAGGCCTGATGTTGCATGTTATCATCTCCTGTTTATTAACCATGCCAGTTCAAATAAAGACACACTTCACACTGACTGTATGCAAATCTTTCTACAAAAGAAATGAAATACATGTCTCATAATGTTCACTAGGCATCAATTTTAATCAATGTAAACACATAAAATGTTCATTTGATATGTAGCATCACCAGCAGGGATGACAATCATTCGAAAAAAAATTAGCAACATATAAAGTTGACAGTGGTCATGAAAAAAATAACATAAGACCTGTAAAGGATGCAGAGGCACTAATACTTTGACATAGATTAATTTTATTGAAATCCTTATAATTTATTCAGCGTAATCATTCTTAAAGCGATATTGAATATAGCTTCTTAGCAAATAAACTATTTTTACTTTAAACAACCAACAATATGAAAAATCCTAATACTGAAACCACAAAAAGAACTTACACAAAAGTGGATAAATAAAACAATTGCATGCTCACTAGTAAATGATGATGGACTGCTATTCTAAAAAGCACAGTTTGAAGAGTACAAAAGTACACTTCTTTCCAATAATTTACCTTTTCTCACAGCTTTGGACAGACCAGTATGTCATGTGACCTCTAGGCAAGGATGTAATTCCCAACAGATAAACTACTTTGACAGTTCAATCTCAATCTCCTCATTTACCCTCCATATCCTTAATCACTGGAGCAAACTGCCAATCCCCAGAATGGGTCCTTCCATTCCTCACCCAATATTCAAATGGCATTTTAAGGATGAGAGCAGGATTTGGTTCCTGTTGTGGAGCAAGATTAATCAAGTGGGCAGTGATTTCTCACTTAGTGCATGGTGATGAAGGTCACATCTGGCCTTCGCAGCAAACTGGCAGAAAAGCGAAAGGAGCAGCATCTTTCAGCAATTCAGCCACAGTCACTTGGCAGAAGGAGTGGCAAACTCAAGCAGGTACATTCCTGTAGGGCTATTTCTGTCACACCTGCACTTAACAATGAACACGGGAATGATAAACAAAGGTTTTCCTGTCTTCCATGAGAGAGTAGAGGGTACAACACACCTCATTTTACTGATGCCTTCATTAGGAGATGCTGTTTTGTACATCAATTTCATAAAAGCTTTTATCGCTTAAAATGCAGTTTTTAAATTCATGTTAATACCACAAAGAGACCACATTATGCTACATTTGCAGAAATTAATCTCATGAAAATGTACTAATCAAATCTAAATGTTTTCAGCGCTTATAAATGTAAAACACTCAATAATAACTTTATTTCATTTAACATGGCTAAGTGTCATTGGATTAGTTTGTATCATCTTTTAAGTAGATACATATAAATTAAAATGCATTTATTATTAACAACAACAAGAACTAGAAAGGGCATTTCCTGAATAAAATATGTGATTGCTGTGTACATGAAAGCTCAATTGTATTCAACCAACTTTCATCTGTTTAATCCTCCTTCATCTTTTCTTTTTCATCCCTCTATTTTCTATTTTATTATTGAGAAATTTTTGATTTAAAGAGGGATGAAAAAGAGGGATGTGGGTGCAATATCAGAAAGTGACATACAAGCACACTTCTCTTTAATGAGTGGAACATTTGAGAGGTGGAACTGTAGTAGGAGAAAAATGAATTCAAGTCAATGGGAGGAAAATAGAAGGATGAACAAGAAGGGATGAAGGAGAGTTAAATGTATGTAAGTTAGTTGAGTGCTTCTGAGCTGCACACTGGGTGTCTTGAGCAGGTTTGGAGGTTTTATATTGAAGGTTGACTGG
The DNA here is from genome assembly GCA_026777045.1 of Hyperopisus bebe. Taxonomy (NCBI): domain Eukaryota; kingdom Metazoa; phylum Chordata; class Actinopteri; order Osteoglossiformes; family Mormyridae; genus Hyperopisus; species Hyperopisus bebe. Next base: position 11,560,943 of record JAODJW010000094.1, read on the forward strand.
ATGGGAGCTGTTTGAAAATTTTCCCCATACAAGTCTATGGGAAAAATTTGATGGAAAGAGGGATAAAAAAGAGGGATGTGGGTGGAATATCAAAAAGAAAAATAGAAGCATGCTTCTTCTTAATGGGTGGGACATTGGGACCTGAGGGGTGGAACAGAGTTTCTAGGTGAAAACTGTAGGAGGAGACAGGTGCCAAAATGTTAATAATAATGTTAATAATGTTAATAATAATAGTAATAATAATAATAATTATTATTATTATGTGTACAATTATACTGTAGTGAAAGTTATCTTTCTTAATGACCAACGTGCCTGGGAAAACTTCCTGTATTGTACATCCATATAAATGTCTTACTGAGGTATGTCAGAGAGTTTTGTTTAACTTTTAAGAATCCAATAGTAAGGCAATCGGGAGTGAGAGAACTTGTGAAACCGTACCACAAATGTCAAACAGGGATTATAGTTTAATTTTGAACTTGCCACTCACAAGGCTGCAGGGCTCGTAGTAAACACAACTAGTCACAGGAGAAAACAGCCAACTCACCTGTTGCCCCATATTTACAAATAAGTATGACACTAACTGATGCTTATGTAAGCCTTTGTGTTTGTCTGACAGAGTGCCTCTCATTACCTGTCATTATTTATTTCTCCCTGAAATCCTGCAGTTTTGTTTACTTATATTGCACAGATGTTTCTTGGGTGTCTCTGTACACTGGTCCTTAAAGGAGACACCAGCATAAAACTGCCATATTTTTGGCCAATGCAGCATAATTAGCGGTCGCATTATTGACTCGCAAAAACATCACATATGTTAAATTTGATACCTTTCATCACAAATGTATATGAATGCTTCAGTAACTAGAAAATACCTGGTAAAAAGCTAAATTCCTTGTATAAACAGCATAAATTAGAGCAATTTTGCATGTCATGTCATATTTAACTGTCTTTTCCCCTTGCAAAAACCTGCTATTAAAAACTGACTGTACCTGGTTACATCAGTCAATCAGTCTTCTCAACCATTTTGTTGTCTCAATTAAAAAAAAGAAAAAAGCAATTAAATAAATTAATAGATAAATAAATAATCTCCATCCATCCATTTTCTGTCATTTTCTGTGCAGGGGGGACCAGAGCCTATCCCGGGAACCAATCCTGGACAGTCACCCACACTGCAGGGCGTGTGTGTGTGTGTGTGTGTGTGTCTATAT